>CM074722.1:92360278-92917778 GCA_037306005.1 Rhinophrynus dorsalis | reverse complement strand
CAGCAATGGGAGTACTCTTGTTTTACTCAGGGGGATAAACCCTACAACATATTTTTTTTTTTACATTTTAAGTATTACTATCCCTTTAAAGGGGAACCACCACCCCGTAAAAACTTCACCGACTGGCTTCAAAAGGACTGACAGCGCAGGAGCATGGACGTCACTATGGCAAGATGTCCGTTCTTCCTGCTACTATCCACCTCAGAGTAAGTAGAAAATCTTTGAAACCAGGTAATATTTCTGCGACTAGCGCTACTAGCAGCTAGTCGCCAGATGAAGACTTAAATAAGATGAAGTTTTTGTGAGGTGGTAGTTCCCCTTTAATATATTTTTAGGAATATTTTTTTTCTCCTATGGCTCTTAGTTAGATGTCGTCTCCATAAATTTCTGATTCTGGGAGGTATTTTTACGTATTTTGCAAGCACTGTATCAAAATGTCCCCCCACCAGTGGCATTACTGGGTCCCTCTGTTGATTCTGGATCCTGTTGGTGACTGTAAAAGAAGGCACACAGAGCTGCAATGTACTTCTATCCCTGCAGGGGAAAACACTGAAGGACCTGGCCTTAGGTGGAGCTGTTCCCTCCACTCGTTATCTGCCCTGAGCAGGGATCAACAGTGTCACTCTAACACATGCCTTCCTACTGATTAATGGCTTTGTCCATGAGTGAACAACTTGTATCCATCCAGCTATTCTTCTTAAACACCCATTATTCGCAGTCACTGATTGGCTGAGGAGTATATTTGTAGTCCAACAACTGCTGGAGATCCACTTGTTGCTTGTTTCTTCTGTTATCTAAAGTAAAAACAGATTAATGTTATACAGTAGACCATGCGTAGGCAACACTGATCCTTGTGTGCTGCTAATGGTGTATTTTGTTTGGAACATTATGAATCACTGTCTCTTTAATTAAGTAGATTTCAAACTGTGTTCCTGGAAGTCTGAGTTACCTGAATTGCTAAGGGTTCCACAGCACAGAAGTAAGCAGTGGTGGCCAGGGGAACAAGAAAATGGAGGCAGACAATGAGGCTGATGTAGTATGGCAAAACTGGAGCAATTCCGAGGGAAACTTCATCAAAGGGAACAAATCAAAATAGCCATTGACTCAAATGGGGCTTCTAAACCCATTGAATGCTAGAGGTTGAATGCTAGTTGTTTTGCAACATTTTTGGTGATCTTTAGCTTTTAAGGAGGTAAATGTCCCATTTTAAATCATTTGAATATTTGTGAACCTTTGTTTTTTCTGCCATGGTGCAATTTTTTTTAAAGCATTGTACCACTTTAAGGCTTCACCCTTTGTCTACCAAGTGGAAATTATGGTGATGGTTACCTAAAATGTAAGCATAATTTCTTAAGGCTAGCTTTAGTACAAACTGTCATTCCAGTCCTTTTGATATTGACACCATATTAACCCCTAGGATGCTTCAGGTCTACTATTAATTGCTAAGCTGCCAAAGCGTTAAATGGCTTGGTTGCAGGGCTTCCACAGCTTTTGAGGAAAACTGCACCATTGGAGCAAAATAAAAACTCCTCAAACTCCTATTTCTTTAAGTTGGACTAGCTTGATTACTGGAGAGGTCTTCAGTGCATTGAAAGTCCCCTTTAAAACTATATGTATTTTTTCCCCCACTATGGTGCAGTTGATTTTCTCTAGAATTCTTCCTTTCCTTTTGTGCTTAACTCTCTATCACTTAAAACTTCCTGGATTACGCCTTGGTTTCTAGCCTGGACTCCAAAACACTTGTCAAAGAGGTTATAAGGACCCGAATCCTTCTAGAACAGGACGGCCAATTATTTTAGCCTGAGGGCCACATCTTTTTTTCAAAATTATTGTGAATGGTCTCACATGTGTTGCATGTTTGTGTATGTAATATATATTATAAAAATATACATTTTTCCTATTATTTCCGATAGGGGACACAGGAACCATAGGGTGAAGTGTCTTCCACCATGAGTCAGGGCACTTAATAGTTAACTTCTACCCCCTACCCCTTACCTCACAATAGATCCTATGAAGATTTGTCTGAAGTGCTAGCTGGAAAATAGTTACTGGAATATTGTATTCCATGGTAGGGCACCCATAGACACCCATACTGCACCTCTGGTCCCCCACCTACATTGTAGTGTCTTTTTCTGATAAATATGTTGGAAATAAGAGCAATCCAAAAAGCTCTTCTTACTTAGATGACCGTCTTGAAGGATCATCCAATTTCGATATAACCTGATAACTCGACCGTAGTCCCTTACATAACCTACCCAGGGGAGAATGAAGAGTAGGATGGTTTAGAAGTCAAGAGAATATTTTGATGGTCAGAGTCCCATTTTCTAGCCATGGCAGACTATCTCACCTGAGCAAAGCTAGATCCCTGCGGCTGGGAATTAAAGCAGAAAATGTTTCAAACTATATTGTCTCTGTGGGGATGACCGAAAATAGACCTGATGGCATCTTGATTCAACATCATAGTTCTTCTCTTTTGTGCAAACATCGGTGGCAGTAGACATCACATCTGTATGATATCTTGGAAAATCAAGCTGGTGTACATGTTTTCTCAATATTTCCTGATTTTAAACCACATGATGATTTTCATAATATTAACAAAGATAACAAGAGAGGGTCCTTGCCATTCTCATAGTGCTGGAATGGCCAAGGCGATTGTATGACTTTGATAAACCTGCCAATACCAGAAACATGGTATTGGTCACTGTTTCCACACCACTTCATGCAAAGTCCTGTACGTCATTCGAAATTCTCTGATAGTTCTTTTTTACAAAATGTCTTAAGCATGCGTGGCAGTGCATTCTCTGCAAGGACCTGTCCAGGTCCAGTGTTGGGCAGTTTCCATTCTTTTCTCCTCCCTCGTTGTCGGCCTCCTCCCTTGGACCAGTTGTCGTCGGCCTCCTCCCTCCTCCTTTCTTGGCTTCCAGCTGCCGCTTCCTTGGCTGCGGCGGGCGGCTTCTTGCTCCCTCGGCCCCGCTCGGCGGCGGCCGGCTTCTTGCTCCCTCCGCCCCGCTCGGCGGCCGGCCTCTTGCGTCCTGGGCGGCGGCCTCCTCCATTGCCCCCCCCTCTTGCCCCCTGGCCGGCCGGCCTCTTGCCCCCTGGCCGGCCGGCCGGCCTCTTGCCCCCTGGCCGGCCGGCCGGCCTCTTGCCCCCTGGCCGGCCGGCCGGCCTCTTGCCCCCTGGCCGGCCGGCCGGCCTCTTGCCCCCTGGCCGGCCGGCCGGCCTCTTGCCCCCTGGCCGGCCGGCCGGCCTCTTGCCCCCTGGCCGGCCGGCCGGCCTCTTGCCCCCTGGCCGGCCGGCCGGCCTCTTGCCCCCTGGCCGGCCGGCCGGCCTCTTGCCCCCTGGCCGGCCGGCCGGCCTCTTGCCCCCCGGCCGGCCGGCCTCTTGCCCCCTGGCCGGCCGGCCGGCCTCTTGCCCCCTGGCCGGCCGGCCGGCCTCTTGCCCCCCGGCCGGCCGGCGGCTCCCTCGGCGGTGGTGTCCGGCCACTTGCTTCGGCCAGCCTCTCGCTCCTTCGGCCTACTCCCTTGATAAAATGTTTCATTCTAACCTCCACAGAGAAATCAATAAGTGATGTTGTCTTAGTATAGCAGAATTGCTGTTTTTTTGTGCAGCCAGCAAGATCCAGGGGTCTCATTAAATTGGCCTGCCGGTCATTTTTATCCATCCCTTTTTGTAAACATTCCCCCCACCATACAGCAACACTACTTGGTTAACTGTTGTAATGGACCCTCTCCTCTGTTCTGCTTATGTGTCTGTGTGTAACGCTGGTCTAGCACTTGTTGTCCTGGCAACCTAAGTAAGCTGCCTTTAGAATGGGATGTGCTGCCTGATTTGCTAGTGGGTATTGTCAGTGCATTTGAGGACAAAACTGAAATGAGGAAAATGCGCACTGATGAGTTGTTTTGATAATGCGTAAATTAAACCATATAATTCTCAAAAAAGTCTAGTTTAGTTCCTGTCTCTCCTTAAAGGAAGAGTAATCATATATTTTAACTTTACATATTCAGCAAGGGCTTACAGTGTAAAGTCATATTGCATATACTTTTTTTTTTTTTAATTCACTTTTCTGTTCCTGTTAGATCTATAACCTTTAATTAAAAAGCATCCTGTGTGGGTATCTTATGCATTGCAATCAATCTGGTACTGAAAGGGTTATTGTGTGTACACCTGTGTACACCACGCAACATGTCTGCAAACATACTTGGGCACACATCACACTTAAAGTGGGACGTTCACCTTCAAAACACTGTCATTGGATGTAACCTAAAATTGACTATACAGTGGATATAAAAAGTCTACACCCCTGTTAAAATGCCAGGTTCTTGTGATGTTAAAGAATGAGACACAGATAAATCATGTCAGAACTTTTTCCACCTTTAATGTGACCTTTAATGTGAACAATTCATTTGCAAAACAAACTGAAATCGTTGAGGGGGGGGAATAAAAAAAACTCACAATATCCTGGTTGCATAGGTGTGCACACTCTCTTATATAACTGGGGATGTGGCTGTGTTCAGAATTAACCAATCACATTCAATCTCATGTTAAATAGAAGTCATTACACACCTACCATCATTTAAAGTGACTCCGATTAATCACAAATAAAGTTCAGCCTTTCTAGTAGGATTTTCCTGACATTTGCTTAGTTGCATCTCAGACCAAAAGCCATGGTCCACAGAGAGCTTCCAAAGCATCAGAGGGATCTCATTGTTGAAAGATATCAGTCAGGAGAAGGGTACAGAATAATTTCCAAAGCATTAGATATACCATGGAACACAATGAAAGCGATAGTAATACTTTAATTTCAACTCATTTAATTCTGTAGATATTTACAAAATAAACTAATTTTGCAGTTTCTGATCTCCCAAACCTTTATGGTTTGGGAGATATAAGTCTGCAAAGTTCCCCCTCCCCTCCCCTTGTGCTGACTTATATCTCCCAAACCATAAAAGACGTACCTCAAAAACTGATGAGCAGAAAATTGGTCAGGCCTAGTTCAACATTAAAGGAACTGCAGGAATTTCTGGCAGGTACTGGCTGTGTGCTACATGTGACAACAATCTCCAGTATTCTTTGTGAATGGGCTATGGGGCAAGGTGGCAAGAAGGAAGCCTTTTCTTACCAAGAAAAACATCCAAGCCTGGCTGAAGTTTGCAATAACAAACATCAAGTCCCCCAAAAGCACGTGGGAAAATGTGTCATGGTCTGATGAAACCAAGGTTGAACTTTTTGGCTGTAATTCCAAAAGGTATGTTTGGTGCAAAAACAACACTACACATCACCCAAAGAACACCATACCCACAGTGAGGCATGGTGGTGGCAGCATCATGCGTTGGGGCTGTTTTTCCTCAGCTGGAACCGGGGCCTTAAAGGAATAGTAATACTTCAAAATTACTATCACTTATATTGAAGTCCTTGCAAAACTGAATTAAATGCCACCAGCGGCATCTTTCAAACCTTTGTGGTTTGTGAGATAGCCGCTTTTAAACTTCGCTCCCCCCTGCCTCTCCGCTGACGTCAGCGTTCTTGCTGCAGAAGGGAAATCCCTTCTTTGAGTCAAGCGGAGGCTCTTCAGCACAGCCAGATCTCGTTATAGAAGAAACGATCCTTCACTAAAACGGTCTTCTACGTGTGCTTGGTAACCAAGCACAAGTAGAAGACCGTTTTAGTGAAGGATCTTGTCTTCCATAACGAGATCTCGGCTCTGCTAAAGAGCCTCCGCCGGTCCCGGTACCGGATTCCCCTGCTGTGGCAAAAACGATGACATCACCGGAGAGGCAGGGGGAGCGAAGTTTAAAAGCGGCTATCTTGCAAACCATAAAGGTTTGAGAGATGCCGCTGGTGGCATTTAATTCAGTTTTACAAGGGCTTCAATATAAGGCATAGTAATTTTGAAGTATTACTATCCCTTTAATCATGACAGAGGGAATTATGAACAGTTCCCAAAGCACATATCCAAATCCACAAAAGCATGGCTTCACCAGAAGAAGATTAACATTTTGGAATGGCCCAGCCAGAGCCCAGACCTGAATCCTATTGAACATCTGTGGGTTGATCTGAAGAGGGCTGTGCACAGGAGATGTCCTCGCAATCTGACAGATTTGGAGCGCTTTTGCAAAGAAGTTGCCACGTCACGATGTGCCATGCTAATAAACTCCTACCCAAAAAGACTGATTGCTGTAATAAAATCAAAAGGTGCTTCAACAAAGTATTAGCTTAAGGTTGTTCACACCTATGCAACCAGGTTATTGTGAGTTTTTTATTTACTATTTTTCCCCCTCAAAGATTTCAGTTTGTTTTGCAATTGAATTGTTCACGTTATAGGTCACATTAAAGGTTGAAAAAGTTCTGACATGATTTATCTTTGTCCCATTCTTTAACCCTTTGAGTGCCAGAGTGGTACAGAATGCATTGCAAAGCAATGCATTCCATACCACTCTGGCACTGAAAGGGTTAACCTCACAAGAACCTGGCATTTTAACAGGGGTGCGTAGACTTTTTATATCCACTGTAGGTTGTTATGGATTTTGTTTGCTTTTTTCACATTGCTTTATTAGATATTGACATGTAAGTATTACCCAGTAGACAGTTCCTCTTTCTGCTGTACAAGCTGTATTGCACAGCTCTGCAGACCTTCTCCCTCTGTGCTCCCTTCATCTTCCTTCCCCACCAGTGTTACCCTCCTGCCTGCACAAATATGAGATGTCTCCCTTCCCGTTGAACCCCAGATTGTTGTTCTGCACACTCCCTGCCAAACCCAGTGGGGTGTGCAGTGCATTGCAAAGCAATGTGTTGTTCACCCTTCTGGTGCTAAAGGAGTTAAAGAAGCTAAAATGAATTTTTGTATACATAACTACAAGGATTACTTAAAGGGTTAGTAATTCTTTATTTAGACAAGCTTTAAAATTGTTCTTATTAAATAAAGCAAAGGATCTAAGACTTGTTGGCGTAACTTGTGTAATAGAGTTGTAAAGTTTCCCCCTCCCTCCCCTTTTAACCACGTCAGCACTCTAGTTGACAAACTTGGATTCTGGTCCCAGGACTGTACTGTTCGTCTGGAGAGATGAAATAGCATGACATACAAAGAGAATGTTCATTAGAATGGTCTATTGCCTCAAAGGCACACTTCATAGACCATTTTCATGAAGATTTGCTGTGTATGCCATGCTGTTTTAATTCTGCAGATGAACCGTCAGGTCCTGGGACCAGAATCTAAGTTTGTCAGCTAGAGTGCTGATGTGGATAAAAGGGGCGTGAGGGGGGATCTTTTGAACAGTATTGCATGAAAACTATACAAGTTATGCCAACGAGACTTAGATCATTTGCTTTATTTAGTAAGAACAATATTACACTTGTCTAAATAAAGTATTACTATACCTTTAAATGAAAACCCATGAAGTGCTCATTAGTGAACATTGGGAGGCTTCCTGCGGTGCTTGGGTATGGGAGCTGCACAGTGTGGGTACTTAAGGAGGATTCGTTGTACAGGTCACGATTGGCGGTAGGGAACTTTTCAATGTGTCTTCATATATCCCTTGCCAAATATGTGAGATCCTGCTTATCACCCCGGATTGCCTCTCTGTACACTGCCTGCCAAACAAACCGCTCCTCCTCTTATCTGCTTGCACTGGCTGCTACTCAGAGAGGTATCCAATTGGCTGCTCAGGGTGCAGTAAGATAGTCAGAATCTTTGCTGCTTTATTCTTAAAAATTGAGTTTAATAAAACGGTGCATGTAACGTAAAACATCTTCTCTCAATCCTTACATGCCTTACAGAAACTGAGAGCTCAGGTGTTGGATTATGCTGGGAAGCCTGAGGCCTTTCACCTGTTTAAGTACAAAGGCCATCCTCCCCAGCCAGATGACAGACACTGTAATCCAACAGCAGCTGGAGAGCCTTAGGTTGTCCATTTCTGGGTTAGATTGTACGTTCCATGGAACTGTAAGGATGTCATGGCTTTTGCGTGCAATTCTGGAATATTTTAAACTTTTCAGGACTTTACCTTGGAATTCTGAACGTTTTATCAGTCCTGATAGTTGAACATAACTGCAGAATGTCTGCAAGAAATCTACCCTTAAGTTTGCTACCAGAGCAGCTATTGCCTACATGAACCTTGTGTACTTTTTCTACATGTGATATGTATTTGGAAAGAGATATGTGGATATTTATTTTTTCCACTGTAGCATTTGTAGTTTTGTATCCTATACTGGAGACTTGTGCTTTCAAGTCCCTTGCAATTGACCTTATCCTTTCACTTTCCATGTGTTTCTGCGCCTTGCAATCCCTCTCTGTCAATAGCCCTCCCTCTGGTGGTCCGTTTTGGTAGCACATACTGTGGGATTTTAATAATCCTATACAAAAATACATTGAAGCTCTTGTGTACAAAGCTAGGGGGGAGTATATTTTAATTTTCTTAGTATTTTTTGCTGGCCAGGTTACTCAGCCTTCATCTTTCCCTGAAAAGGCATTGGCTGGGTAACAGTCTGGGTAATGTATAACTGAAGTGGAAAAAAAAGTCATAAGAGCCTTAAAGCCAGGGATCTTGAAATTTCACTGCTGACTCCTTTAGTTTTTGGAGTATTTTTATATAGTCTTTTGAACAGGCACTGCTGGATTACCTTTTGTAACTCCCAAAGGTGTGCTTCTTCTGGCTCCATAGTTGTTTATATTTTTGTCCAGCTCAGATGGGTGGGGAGAGCAGCTGGTGGCCTTCCAGATATTGGTGTACTGCAACTCCTATGAACTCAGTGGCTGAGAATTATTGTAGTCCAGTCCAGCAGCTGTTCACCCTCCCATACATTCACACACACACACAATTATATAAGAGAGAGAATTATGATCACAGTGAGCCATCTGTTGACAAGTACTACTTTACTGAGAGTGCAGAGTACAAGAAACCACTGTCCAGCAACGGTGGTAATGATTAGTATACCAAGGGAAAGTATCCATTTGTCTGCCAGTGGGGTGTACAACATACTGCTCTGCAAAATGTTGCGCACATCATCTTCTCATTCAAATGGGAAGATGTATAAAGCTACAATAAAGCAATTCAGGGACAAGCCAGCTGCACCATAGGGTGCTTTTGACCCCTTGAATGATGGCTGTCACTAATTCAATGCTTCAGAATGTTTTAGAGACTACCTGCATTCAAGAGGTCCCAGAATTGCTCTACTTTGGTCTTTATATATTTGCCCCAAAGGGTTAAACATGCTTTGTGAAAGGCATGATGATAGTGAGACTAAATGGTGGCACAAGCAAGGCCAGACAGCATGAGCCAAGTCTTACATATGTTATGTGTTGTAGATATGACTTCCACTGGGACACATGTGGACTCCAAATCAGAACTGACAGCCCTGCTGGAGCAGTGGGAGAGCGGACATGGCAGTGGACAGGACATGGTGCCCATCTTAACCAGGTGAATAAACTGTGGGGACAGAGTGTGCAAGGCAGAGTATGTAAATAATATTACAAGTAGAATGTAGGGTGACAAAAATGCTGGGGGACTGACCTTGAAGGATTGGTGGGAGACCACTTCAAAGACTGGCTTTTATCAGGGGAAGAAACTTCCCTAGGTTTACCATTTTTTTTTGGGGGGGAGACAGAGATGCTTTCCTCAAAGGTTGTGGGGACAATCTGATGGTTTGGCCTCCAGAAGCGTTGGAACATTTTTTGGGGGGCCGACCTGGAGTAGGAAGTGAACACTGCTTGGAAGCAGGCCTAGAGGAGGAAGGGAAAGTGCTTGGGAGCAGGCCTAGAGGAGGGAAGGGAAAGTGCTTGGGAGCAGGCCTAGAGGAGGCAAGGGAAAGGGCTTGGGAGCAGGCCTAGAGGAGGGAAGGGAAAGTGCTTGGGAGCAGGCCTAGAGGAGGCAAGGGAAAGTGCTTGGGAGCAGTCCTAGAGGAGGCAAGGCAAAGTGCTTGGGAGCAGGCCTAGAGGAGGCAAGGGAAAGTGCTTGGGAGCAGGCCTAGAGGAGGCAAGGGAAAGTGCTTGGGAGCAGGCCTAGAGGAGGCAAGGCAAAGTGCTTGGGAGCAGGCCTAGAGGAGGCAAGGGAAAATGCTTGGGAGCAGGCCTAGAGGAGGCAAGGGAAAGTGCTTCGGAGCAGGCCTAGAGGAGGCAAGGGAAAGGGCTTGGGAGCAGGCCTAGAGGAGGGAAGGGAAAGTACTTTGGAGCAGGCCTAGAGGAGGCAAGGGAAAGTGCTTGGGAGCAGGCCTAGAGGAGGCAAGGGAAAGTGCTTGGGAGCAGGCCTAGAGGAGGCAAGGGAAAGGGCTTGGGAGCAGGACTAGAGGAGGCAAGGGAAAGTGCTTGGGAGCAGGCCTAGAGGAGGCAAGGGAAAGGGCTTGGGAGCAGGCCTAGAGGAGGCAAGGGAAAGGGCTTGGGAGCAGGCCTAGAGGAGGCAAGGGAAAGGGCTTGGGAGCAGGCCTAGAGGAGGCAAGGGAAAGGGCTTGGGAGCAGGCCTAAAGGAGGATAAGCAAGTCGGGGGGCCTTCAGGAACACTTCTGTGGAGAAAGGCTTCTTCAGGTATAATTGCCTTATGAAGTTATCCTTCTTTCCTTAGGATGTCTGAGCTGATAGAGAAGGAAACGGAGGAATATCGCAAAGGAGACCCTGATCCTTTTGATGATAGACACCCAGGTGTGTATGTGTATTTGATCTATACAAGAGGTAGGCAAATCACCCACAACTAGTCAATTTATTTCTGGGGATGATAGGAGTTGTAGTCTTCAACACCTGGTCTACATTGAGAATGTGCGTGGGCTATCGAAAAAAAACTTCAGGAGCCGAACAGGCCCAAGTAGCCATGGAGAGAAAAAAACACTATGAGCAGTACTGATAGATATAAAATCTTACAGTAGTATTTATAAATGAGATAACAAAATGTCTGTCTTTTAGGCCGTGCAAATCCAGAATGCATGCTGGGACATCTCCTTCGTATCCTTTTCAAGAATGACGACTTTATGAATGCAGTATGTATTACTCCCATGATTTGACCAGAGCAACAGGTTTAGATTTTAGGTTGGTGGGGATGGGGGGATTAGTAACCGTCTTCTCACTGATGGTGCATCTAGTGAGGGTGGGAAATAGAAGCCTTGTTCATGTTTTGTAATTACAAAGCAATTCTTGGGTATCACTGAATGCTATGCGTAATCCTATATAATAATTTGCTAGGATGTTTGTCAGAAGCCGCCATGCGCAGTGGAGACTGCGCGCGCTGCCGCCATGCGCAGTGGAGACCGCGCGCTGCCGCCATGCGCAGTGGAGACTGCGCGCGCTGCCGCCATGCGCAGTGGAGACTTCATGAACGTGCCGCGGCTGATACGGAGCGGGGTTCTCTGAATTCGGACCGGAGTCCTCTCTCTGCGCACCTTCCTGGGACCGCTTGGCTAGCAGAGAGGCTCCGGGCACCAGCCGAGGCTGCTGGTTGGCACCGTGGCCCATGTACACAGACTTTTAAACTAGTAATTTCCATAATGCACATTAGACACACAACTTTAACATTTTTGCCAATCTTCATGAAGAAGTGGGGCACCTCAAGCTGGTGCTCTCAGCAAACTGGTTGAGAACCACTGCTATAGAGGTTTCTGACACATTGCTTTGCAATATGTTAGCCATGTCTTCCATTCAATGGGATTGAGTCCCATTTAAATCAATGGAGACTGATGGAATTTTCACTTCTACAGTGCATTTGGTGCTCCTGCATTGCAAATGTTTTACCATGGGGTTTTATTCAGGAGTTGGCTTCACTTCCAAATCAAACTAACTGTGCCATATGATACAAATAGAAATTCTGGAGGTGTTTGATTAAAAGATATTGCAGCTCAAACTTTTATTTATTTATTTATTTATTTTTTTTTTTTTTAAGGAACAGTATCTGAGGTCTGAAATTGTACAGTGGCACTGTTGCTACATCATCCTATGGACAACTCTGGTCGGTTGACCATAAACTTCCATAGGATGGTGTATCAACAGCACCACTTTGTTTCAGGCCATTGAGATACTTCACCTAAAATGTTAGTTTCCGCTGCATCAGCTTTTGAATAAAACGCCACACAGCGGGAGCACTCTTTTATACTCCAGACAATAAATCCTAAAATATATATTTTTACATATTGTCTTAATATGACTTTCATTTAAGTTTTCATTTGCATATTTCTATGGATTTATTTGCTATATAGTAATTTGTTTTTCTCTGTACCGTCTTTCATTTCCCTTTTTGCTTCTCTTTCCCTCATAGTAACCTACATAGTAATATATTTGATGAGGTAGAAAAACAAGACATTCATACATCAAGTTTAACATTTGCCATATCACCTTTGTTGATTCCTATTCATGTTCTCTTCAACCTGATCTTATATCCGCTTACTTTTCTTCTCACTATCTTTGTTCCTGTCAGCTGGTGAATGCCTATGTCATGACAAGCAGGGAGCCCCCCTTGAACACCGCTGCTTGCCGACTCCTCCTGGACATCATGCCAGGGCTTGAAACTGCTGTTGTTTTCCAGGAGAAGGTGAGAGGATAAGAATGTGACTACTTCACCTTCAGGAAATTAGAATACATGACCTCTGCTAAAGCAAAGCTTTTCAAATCATATTCCATAAAGAAGTCTTTACACAGAAAAAAAAAAAAAAAAGTGAAATCATGGTGAACGGGGGATAAGGATAGTGACGTATTACGTGGATATTTGTCTACCAGTATATGTGTGGAATGCAAAAACCTTTCAAACAGGGTAACTTCTCTTTAACGGCCTGTTAATTTGGTGTTAATTTAATTTTACAAAGTAGGGTAGATGCCTCTCTAGGGGACCTTATAAATCAAGCTAAGTTGCAGTTCTGGAGAAAAGACTTAATGGTAGGGAGGGAATGACTATTTCTATTGATTTACGTGGACTTTTAATCTTGAATAATCAAGAAATTTTTGGTGTTTTGCATTGCTATTTGTTGGGGACTTCTCTAGCTAAAAATCCACGGGTATTTGTGGACCTTTTTTTGAGCCCAGCGGGGGACACGGACCTTGGGGGGAAAGTTCCACCACCAGAAGGTAGGGCATTTAAGCTGTTAATCAAACTGAAGGCTTAAACTCCTCCCACTCTCACATGCTTTATATTAATTTGAACAGAATCTATTATAAACATTAGCGGTGTCACTGAATGCCAGTCAGCTTGGGGATAACATATATTAAAGTATGTTCCATACATACGTGGCATAAAGCATGTTAAATACTTCCTTCTGCTGTAGCGCTGAATAAATCTGAAAGCAGGTGTATGAATGAACCTCTTGTTTTAGGTGGTGCTGGAATCTTATTGGAAGGTGCTTGATCAACTATTGGTTACTTTACAATACTGATAGCGACATTCACAAGGCCTCATAGCCACTATTTCTGTAGAAGCTCTTTAAGGCCTAACAGCAGGGAAATTGTTGAGTGGGCCTCCTGGTCTCCACGGCTCTGATATGAGCATGTGGGAAGGGCTAATAATTTGTCTGTTTTCCTAATTTTCCTGGGTAAATGATCACAACGTGCCTGAACGTGTGTTGTGATCATGCCGGGAGTCTGAAACAGACTGCTCCAAGACGTACAAAATAGTTCCTCGGGCAATTTTAAATTTAGGGTGGATGGTACTACATATTGGATAGTAATTGGATAGTATTGGATAGTACTATTGGATAGTACATATTGGATAGTAATATCTGCAATAAAGCAGATCGCCGAGTCTTCTTTATTGTAAATGTAACACATTGTGCTATGTTTAACAGCTTACTTTTATGTAGTTCCAAAGATGTTAAATGTAGAAAGATCCCCCTCCTGCCCCTTCTGGCCATGTCACTCTTCCTCTAATTGTGGTCTGGGTGAAGAGCGACGAGGGACAAACTTTAGTAAGCAAAGGAAAATCCTACCCTCCTTCATCAAGGGGGTCAGGGTTTTCCTTCTAGTTACTCATTGAAGTTTGTCCCTCTCTGCATCCATCCGGTCCACAACCAGATTGCAGATTGAGGGGTATGTTTCTACATTTAATATGTTTTGAAATGCATAAAAGTTGTTAAGCATAGCACAATGTCTCAGATTTACATTAGAGAAGACTCTGTGATCTACTTTATTGCAGACATTACTGTCCCTTTAAAATGGGGTACCTTTGTGTGAGGTAAGCAAGCATGAGCATACTGTGGCCAAACGATGCAACAAAATCCTCCTGCTTTTTTTTTGTTTAAATCTAATAAGTGGTATAATATATACAGTAAACAAGAGTTCACATCTGGGTAATTTGTATGGAGGAGCTTTCTGCTCTTTCTAAAGTTTTGAGAAAATCCACATTAAAGTGTAACTACCACCGCACAACATCTTTAGCTTAATGAAGTCCCCATCTGGTGACTAGCCGCTTAGTAGCGCTAGTCGCCAGAATTATTACCTTATTTAATAGATTTAAGCTTTCTTCCATGGGTGACAGGCAGGACGGGGCGCGGACATCTTGCCATAGTGACGTCCTCGCGTCTGCACTGTCAGTTCCAGCCAGGTCTAGGAGGTGTTGCTAGGAGCCGGCCGGCTCCAAAAGTGAATGACAGTGCAGGCGCATGGAGGTCACTATGACAAGATGTCCACACTCTGTGCTTATTGTCAGCTATGGAAGAAAGCATAAATCTATTAAATAAGGTAATAATTCTGGCGTCTAGCTCTACTAAGCAGCTAGTCACCAGATGGGGACTTAATTAAGCTAAAGATGTTGTGCGGTGGTAGTTACACTTTAAATGAAAACCCCAGAACTCTTTTGCAGCATTGAATAATTAAACCATCGAAAGTGAATTTTTGAAGCTCTGTCATACTACAACAGCTGGCTGGAGTTGATGGGAGTTGTAGGTCCATCAGTTGATTAGCCCTGGTCTAAACAGATACTCCATATCTGAATGTGTTTTTTGTTTGTTTTTTTTTGTAGTGATGCATTCTAGGTTAATGACTAGGTTAATGCTTCGGTACCAACTTAGGAGTTTAGTTTCTCAGTCAGATGGATAATATTGGGATTTCATGTTTGTTTTATCCTTTTGAGATGGATGAATGATGTTGCAGTTTATCTGTCTTTTTCCTTGCTTGGCATTAGGAAGGAATTGTTGAAAATCTCTTCAAGTGGGCGCGGGAGGCCGAGCAGCCACTGCGGACCTATGCTACAGGGCTGCTAGGGGGAGCCATGGAAAACCAAGACATTGCAGCCAACTACCGGGATGAGAACTCACAGATGGTAACAATATGTTGCATAAGTATCAGATGAGGGGTTTGAAATTACAAATGTATATATAATAATATGAGACTATCAATGTGGGATGGCTTTGCCCGTCACGTTATGTAGGGAATGTGTAATTTCTTTGCAATGAATATTACAAAAGATACGGTGTTGGATGTAACAGCATCACAAATGTAGACACACACATGCAAAAGTCATGGAGAAACACAAATACACATAGTGACATTCACACACATGCAGTGACATGCATAAAGAGTGAGACGCACGCGCGCAGAACAAGAAGACAGAGTATGATGCACACGTAACATGCACAGTGAGACACATAGAGGCAGGAACATACACGTGTATATATAGAACACACGAGAGGCATAATGGTGTGTGCACACCCATTGTTTTAAAGTGTGTGTGTGTGTGTGTGTGTGTGTGTGTGTGTGTGTATAGGGCATGTTTGTTTTGTTTTTTATTTTTGTTTTTGTTTTTTTTCTGCACGCGCTCCTCACATCATACAGCAGTGAAAGTATTAATATATAAAGCGTACTACAACTTACCCACCAGCAGGGAAGGGGTCAAGAATGAAGGAGTTGTCAGGAGAACCTGCAGGCCACACACTGTCCAGCACTGCAGGCATACCATGTAGGTGGCAATTAACCCTTTGAGTGACTGATGGTTGTGCAACAGTCAGGCACTCAAGTTCAAAGTGGTGCAGTTACTCAACATCCTTTCATATAACCCCTTGAGTGCCAGAGGGGTATGCAACGCATTGCTGAGCAATGCATTGCATAAGCCTGTGGCAGTAATGGTGTACCTGATTGCTGGCTGGCGTTCATGTTACAGGACAAATTCTGAAATGCATGAAAGAATTAAAGAATGAGGACCTTCCTTAACCTCTTGACTGGTAGGATGTCCCTATGGGTTAAAAAGAGAAGCAGTACAGCATGTAGAAAGATGAGTAAAAACCGCCTCTCACACCCTATCAGTTCACGCATAAGAACTGCCTCTTTAAATGAAGTTCACCGTCCACTTGGAATGCACCACATTTAAAGACAAACGTAGCTCTTATCTTGCTACTGACATAAATTATGACTTAGTCCATCCAGCATGATTGGACAGCTGTTAACATATTAATCTCTGCATTTTAGGTTTCAGTTAACAGCTACATTAGGAGTTAAATGAATTCTAAAATGTAGAGATTAATGTGTTCACAACAAACGGGCATGCAGGACTACGTCATAATTTATGTTAGTACAAACATAAGAGCTCCGTGTTTAAATGTTGTGTACGATTCACATACACATTTCTTATGTGTACTGTGCTGCTTAAACTTAAAAAAGGCACCTTTTGGGGGGGGCGTGTGGATGCTGCTCCGCAAGGGAAATTGTAACATACAGCCATTAACACTTAAACTGGGCTCAGATGCACCACTGAATAACAGCAGATTGCTTACATTGGCATGATCAGCCGATTGGTATATTTTTTCTGCTGCTTATCTGAAACGGCCTCCGATTACAGCTTGGAAACTTTCTGAAGGCCTGGTAGGCCATAGCAACAGCCTTGCACGGGGTATCCTTTTAAAATAGCGTGTTGTAAACAGCACAGCCGCATTTTCATGTTGTGTCTTTAAAGGGATAGTAATACTTCGTTTTAACTTTATTTTATTTTGTAGGCATTAAAAAAACATGAAGAATGATATGTCTTATCTCTCAAACCTTTATGGTTTATGAGATATTCACAAGCAAAGCCCCCCTTGACAAGCTTTTCAGGTTTTTCCCTTATCTTAATTGAAGATTGTCCCTCTCTGCAGTCTACCTGGGCACCTCCCTTCTGCTCTGGCTGAACAGTATGACGTCATTAAAAGGGGCGGGAGGGGGACAATTTGTCATTGAATTACTCTGGAACTACAACTCTGACAGAATTGAAAAAACACTCTCCAAAGTCCAAATACTATGGTGATTAATTAGAGCTGCTTTTATCATGAAACATTACTATCCCTTTAAACTACTCTCCCAGCAGCATCCATATTATTGCCTGCATTAAATCTTTGAGTTCCTCTGACCTCCTCCCGTCTGCAAATAGAACATAGTCAGCATGTGGATTGCTGTGTTATACTTGCAGATGGTAGGAGGCACTAAAACGGTTAATGCTGGCAATAACTTGGATGCTGCTGGGAGCGCCGTTTAAAGAGCCGACATAAGAAACTCTCACTAATATGAAGAATCGAGATTCTTATGTCGCCCTTTAATCAAGGTGACATGCTTAATGTGGGCCGCGCTGTTTAGAATGTGGTATTTTAAAAGTGAAGAGCTTTTGGGGGCAGTGTCAAAACTGATTTAAAGTGATGCAGCAGGTTTAAAGGGATAGTAACACTTCGTTTTAACTTTATTTTATTTTGTAGGCATTAAAAAAACATGAAGAATGATATAAGTCTTATCGCTCAAACCTTTATGGTTTATGAGATATTCACAAGCAAAGTTCCCCTCCCCACCCCTTTTTCCTAGTGTAAGCAATCTCTTCTCAGATGTGAGTCTGGTTGTATGACAGTACAGATAACAGAAGGGGACAATTTTCTTTGTATGAAAACAATGAAAGCCCTTCCCCCCTTGATAAGTTTTTCAGCTTTTTCCATTATCTTAATTGAAGATTGTCCCTCTCTGCAGTCTACCTGGGCATCTCCCTTCTGATTTGGTTGAACGGGGGGGGATACTTTGTTTGTGAATATCTCTTAAACCATAAAGGTTTGAGAGATAAGACTTATATCATTCTTCATGTTTTTTTAATGCCTACAAAATAAAATAAAGTTAAAATGAAGTATTACTATCCCTTTAATGATAATAGTAGTGGGAAGCACTTAGGCATCTGGGTGTTGTAGTTCAAGCACTGGCTAAGGCTAGTATTTTGGCAGTTGCGTTATTAATCCTTTTAGTGGCAGAATGTTAGCCAACACATTGTAAAGCATGCCCCTCTGGCACTAAAAGGGTTTAGAGTAAACTATATGCACACTATAGTATTACACAGGAGGGACGGGAACAATCACTGTAGACTGTGAGCACCGTAGAGCAGGTAGGGATGGTCCCATGCTTCCCCCAATGGTGGTACTCTTACCTGAAGTCCAAAGCTTCCTCTGCTGCTTGGTGTGGTGTGTGTATGATGTGTGAACTTCTGTGAAAATCACATCCTCATTTAATCACACAATGGGAGCAGTGCCTCCTCGTTACTGCCACCCCTAGTCTTTATATAATATAATATATAATAGAGAGAGAGAGAAACAGAGATACTATAAGCATATACAGAAATGATCTGAGCCAAAGAGAAAAGTAAATATACATGGAGAACATGCTAACTCATGTAAATCTCCTTTGTGCAGTAATGCTGGTAACTTACTCATTTAATACTAAATCACGTTCTATGCCCCCACTAGTCTTTAGTGAAATACATTGTGATGGCCCATCTGAGTTTAAATGACTAGGCACATGTTGCCCACCCTAGGTGTATAGGGACATTCTGAGATAAAACTAGAGATAAACCTAGCACTGCCAACAGAATGCACCCTTTAATATCCAAAATGTACAGACTGAGTCTGTAACATTCCTTGGCAATAACCTCTATGACAATTTGTGTTTTGTTCTTTTTTGTCCATTGGTCACATTGTTAATATGTTGCATTTCTCTCATGAAAATGTATGTGACTGTGTATGTACTTTATGGGCCTTGTTCATCGACGTAAAGAGGTACAATTCTGTAGTAACTTGAGTGCATCATGGGGGGATGAAAATTACTGAATCTGAGGAAGTATTTGCAGAGGGGATCCTGTTGTCTATGAACCCCTTTGTATGGCTGTCTTTTTTTTTTTTTTTTTTTTTTTACTACTGTTTCTCTTATATATCTGTCTTTCCTTCTTGCTTGCCCTGCAGGTGGCACTTGTTCTTCGTAGGTTACGTGAGCTCCAGTCTCAGGATCTTACCTGTAAACAAGAAGTAAAGCGTCAGAGTCCCCGCAGGCCGATTGGCGAGCCCCTGCTCCCACTGGATGAGGAAGCAGTAGATATGGACTATGGGGAGACTCCACTGGACACGGAGTCCAAGAATGAAGAGATAGATGTTTCCTTCCAGCTAGAAACTTCTCCAGGTCCAGGGGTCCTGTTGAACTCTGGGGGATGTGGCCCCTCTCGTAGACTGAAATTGGATTCGGATGCTCACCGCAAGGTGAAGCACAAGTTAAATTTTTCAGAGCCAGATCGAGCACCCAGTGAGCTCTCCAACAGCAGCTGGTCAGAGATGTCTCTGTGGGTCGTTGGCACCAATTATAATCTATTTCCTCTGACTCCAGCCATTGAACAGAGACTGATTCTACAGTATCTCACCCCATTGGGGGAGTACCAGGAGGTGAGGGTCAGCAGTAATATGGGGACTGTTAGAAAGGACAGAATGTCTGAATCAAAATAAGTCCATGAATAAGGGTTTTTATTATTAGATATAAGTAGTATAAGAATGTGGTGGCAATGTATGAGATGTGAAAATCCAGTGCATCAACCTCATATATTACCAATGTCAGTGGTATAAAATGGCAGGCCGGGGAAGTATATCGCCAGTATGCAAGTTTACGCGTTAATAACTTTTGAATTTAAGTATCTCCCTGCAGTAGGAATTGTGTGTGTGTGTGTGTGTGTGTGTGTGTGTGTGTGTGTGTGTGTGTTTTCCCCCAGCACTGCTATTTTAACCCTGTGTTGGACACCTTCTGCCACTTAACGCGTTAAATTAGGTGACGCAATGTGTTGCACACTTGATCCTTAAAGTGATAACACTGTGGTATTTTCTACTTTAAAGAGACACACCCTCGCACAACATGTAGTATTAAAGGGATAGTAATACTTAAAATGTAAAAAAATGTATGTTGTAGGATTTATCCCCCTGAGTAAAACAAGGGTGCTCCCACTGCTGAGAGATATTGTATTAAAAAATTATAACAGCTCAAACTTGAATTTTTTTAGGTGCAATATCACAGTGGCCTGAAAATTTACAGTGGCGCTGTTGCTACACCATCCTATGGTCAGCTCTGGTCTGTAGACCATAAATCTCCATAGGATGGTGTAGCAACAGCATCACTGTAAATTTTCAGGCCACTGTGATATTGCACCTAAAAAATTCAAGTTTGAGCTGTTATAATTTTTTTTAATAAAATATCTCTTAGCAGTGGGAGTATCCTTGTTTTATTCGGGGACATAAACCCTACAACATATATATATATATATATTTTACATCTTAAGTATTATCACTTTAAAGCACTACCATGCGCTTTATTATTGTGCTTGTATCACAGCCAACAGAACTGTCCTTTAATCTGTACTTTATTTTCTGTTGTACATCTTCCTGGAGTTGTGTTAAGCTTAATTTTGCCACTTGTGAAGCTACAGCTCCTGTACCCTACTGCTACCTGATGGAAAGACTGGTCTACTCCCTGTATGACATGATGTACCTCGTTCATAGTGAGTGATTGTGCAGAAGAAATCGGCCATTCGGATGTCTTTTGGAGGCAGTGAGAAGCTGGGGCAGTTTGACTCGGCCTCCCTCTACTGACCATTACATTAGAATGGCTAATTCCTTCTGCAGTGTCTCTTGGTATGAGCATGGTGCATGATGTAACATGGAGGTATGGCGCAAGACAGTGCTCTGTCTGGTGCCTTCCTGCCCCCCAGCTTGCATGTCATTCACACTGCAACATGCTTTCTGTAACAGACACTAATGCAGCTTGTTCCACCAAATAAAGACAGGTTATTTGGTGAATACATAGTATAATACTTTGTCTGGGAAGGTGTGACTGTCCCTTTTAAAGCTAGCTAACTGAAATTGACCAGTGTTTAGACCTGCTTGCAGTACTGTTACACACAAGAAAACTGGGATAAAATCAGGACCTGTTTGCAGCTGTGTCTTCTACTTCATAATTTTCATGGTGGTGAGAACAAGATAGTGAAATATTGTCCTAATAATGTGTAGTGTATGCTGTAATGGAGTTAAACAAACAAATTGGAGGTATGTCTCTGAAATTAGGGAACTTTTAATATCTCAGTTGAACTGTTTTAGGTTTTATCACAGTAGCCATTGTGTTAAAAGTATTAGTAATACTTTGGTTTTTGTTTTTTTCAGGCAATAATATTGTATGTATTAAAGAAATGAACAAATTCATGTGTGTATTTTTCACATAACTTTCATAGTTTAGAAGCAATTGAATTTTAAAGTTTACTCCTCCCTCCCCTTTTATGCACATCACCGCTCAAGCCGTCAGACTTGGATTCTGGTCTGCGGACCGGACGGATCGTCTGGCGAGCCGAAATAAGAGTGGATACCAAAGAAATCTTCATGACGATGGTCTACAAAGTGGGCATGGTTTGAGGCAGTAGACCATCGTCATAAAGATTTCCTTGGTATCCACTCCTATTTCGGCTCTTCAGACACTGTGTTCGGTCCGCAGACCAGAGTACAAATCTGACAGCTTGAGTGGTGACGTTCATAAAAGGAGCGTGAGGGGTACATTTTAAAATTCAATTGCTCCTAAACTATGAAAGTTATGTGAAAAATACATATATGGATTTGTTTATTTCTTTAAAGGGATATTAATGACTTAAAATAATAAGTAGTAATGTAGATAATGCAAAAATAAATTGATCTGTGCAAGTTTGATCTCTCAAACCTTTATGGTTTGAGAGAGAACATTTTAAAGTTCCCCTCTTCCTGCTTTCGGCTGTAAAGCATAGCACATTGCCCTAAAATTATACTATGTACTAGCTACCACTTAAAGCAGATTTCAATGGCAATTGCTGAGTCTTAAAATTCAGACTCTGTGTTTATTGCATACTAGTTGAACAGCCCATTACACGGGCCACAGTGCCACTGGCACCCGGTCGTGGGGCAGTCATGCGCAGTAGAGATTGCCCGCGCCGTGGCTGATACAGAGATGGACGCTCCTTCGGAGCGCCCAGCTCTGTATCAGCCGCGGCGCGGGCAGTCTCTACTGTGCATGACTGCAGCACGCTCAGCAGTGTCTACTGCGCATGTTGCGGCGTTGCACACAATTTAGCGAATTATTATATAGGATAATGGAGGAGACTATGGAATCAGTAGACCTGAATGTCCTTTAAGCACTCGGAGTTGCACAAAAGATACGACAGGAACTTCGTATAAAGTTTACTTAACCTGTGCTAGAGAGTTCTCCAAAACACAACTTTGCATTATGCTGGAGTCCATTCTAGCATAAATGGTCCGTTCATTTTATAAATATCCTGCAGTCGCCATTTTTACCTATGCCCCTTTGTATGTTTCAGTTGTTTTACTATTCTTGTCTGTTCTATGGTGTAGATCTGTACGTAGTGAAGGGAGATTTAATGAAAGGTCAATCCTCCCTTCCTAAGCTGCTCAAACCCTTTTGTCTCTACTGTAGTTGCTCCCCATTTTCATGCAGTTGGGCTCTCGTGAGCTGATGATGTATTACATTGATCTGAAACGTACAAATGATGTTCTTCTCACGTTCGAGGCACTTAAGGTGAGTTGACATTTACTTACTTTCCTCCTCCACTGCAATTCTTATAGTGCTAATGTCACTTTGTAACCAAAATGCTTTTTGAAAGCTTTCACAATGTTTTATCCTATGGGCAGAGCAGATAGAAGACTATGAGGTTAAATTTCTTCCTTTAGGATGCGGGGCACTTCTCTGGAATTGGCAGTTTTCCTTCTATGCTAATGGTTAACCCATCCATATCTCCACACACTTCTCTCAGAGGCCATTTAATTCTTTTATCAATTTAACTTTCTCTGCTGATTAGTTTTTAGTCAGTTCAATGACACTTGGGGGTTTGGAAGCAGACTTATGTCGGAGTGCTTGGCTGTCACATAATTTAATGGAGACCATCTGCATTATACCAGTCAGTCTCAACAGGAGCAGAATTGGACAGAGTGGTGATATGTGGTACTGACATCACATCAGTCTGTCTGCAGAAACAGAACTAAAATTGGTGAGGTAGAGGTGGTCCACAGGTGGCGTCTGGTGCCTTGAATGAATTCTACCACCAGCCTCTTAAAACAAAAACATGACCTTTCCGTTGCATATCTGCTCTCTCTTAAAAAGCCCGCGAGGAGGTGTTTGTTTGATATTTTTCTGAAGAAGCGTGTAAGCAAAACGCAAGATTTAGTTTTTCTATAATGTAGCACATCATGAATAGACAGGAAGAGTGATCAGTGGTAGACGTGTTGCTTTGATTTTGCGCTTGGACATGTAAAGTACCTTGCTCTTATTTGTGAATAGAAGCTGTTTTAGGGACAAGTGTAGATGCTGTTAGACTGTGCATTGACATGTGAAGTACTTTGCACAGTCTTAGAGTAGGTTTGAAAAATATTCATTAATTTTCCTTAGCGCTTAGAAATTTTAAGTACTTTGTTCCCTATAAATGACCAGTGTCTTTATTTGTTGTAACATGTTCAAGTACCTTATGCTATGTTAGAGAAGGGGTTTTCCAGAATAGGTTGAAGATTGATTTACCAACGTGAGGCTCTTTGGCTGTTGCTTAAGAGTAATCGCCTCGTGTGATATTAGGAAACGCTGATAGTATTAACACTACTACTAGTGTCCGTGTCTTCTTAGATGTCCGCTTGTTTGAGCTCTATAGATGGTGATTCATTATATCTGTAGCTATTTAATTTATGATCAACAAATAGTCTTAGATTTATAGTCTTTCACACTGCATTTGGACATGTAAAGTACCTTGAGCAGTGCTATAGAAGAAGTTTATCCTTTAATAGGTTCGAATTTACAAGATAAACAGGTGGCGCTTTGGCTGTTTTCTATGAATAAAGGCACCTCATGTGAAGTGTATTCGCCTCAAATGTTGTGTGAATAGTGTGCATCGCTGATTTAGAGATTTTTTTTTCTATCATATGCATAATTGTTGAATTTTCAACATAATTTTAAACAAGACTGTAATGATGTAAATGGACTTTGTTGATTTACTTACTGGATATAGCCCCGGTAGTACACTCCACATTTCTCTCACTCTTTCCTTTGATACCAAGAATGTGCTCAATGATTTTTAATTTTAATTCGTGAGCTTCGATTTTATATTTATTTTTATTCAATAAAGGTTAAGTTTTATCTGTTTTGTTTCTTCCATTGTCATAACACTACCTACTAATTATTGGATGTATGAGGTAGTGTGCTAGTTTAGCAGGGTTATTTATCCTTTTTTTGAATATTATATTCATCCCCTGTAGCACCTCCTTTTTCCTCTCTTCTGTTATTGGTACAGAAGTGATTGGGTTACCCAGAAGATAGAGCGCATGGGTTGTTTGTTTAAGAATGCCAGAGGGTACTCAGTGCATTACTTTGCAGTAAGTTGCGTACGTCTCTGGTACTCAGTGTGAAGCAAATGGGGAGTAGTGTGGAATGTTAGCAGCCAGACAATACTGTCTAATTTGCATAAAGTAAAAATAAAGCCAAATATCTCACTGTTGTAAATAAAAATGAGTAACCTAAATATAGGGGATTTTTGAAAGCACTTTCAAAATAACCTATTAATTACAAATTGACTGTTTCACTTTAACTATTACCAATCTTCTTACCATCTCCCTCTTTCTATGTTACAGCATTTGGCATCACTTCTCCTTCATAACAAGTTTGCTGCTGAATTTGTGGCACACGGCGGAGTGCAGAAGTTACTGGAGATTCCTCGTCCATCCATGGCAGCCACTGGGGTGTCTATGTGTCTGTACTACCTGTCTTACAACCAGGATGCCATGGAGAGAGTAAGCGGTGGTGCTGGGGACTCTCTAGACTCAGGGAATTGAGAATTCTAGTAGGATAATTGTTGCAACAAATTATCTGTTTAGATCATTGAGAAATCTTTTGCCTCTAGACCCCTTTTATTTTAGAAGAATTTTAGTCCAGAAACACACAAACTAGTGAAAAGTGAAGCAATTCTGAGCTAAACTATCCACACCATAGAGAGCATACAAAATAGCCCCCTTGATTTAAAGCGAACTATCACCCAAATTAAAGTTATCCCCCAATAATTGTGCACATAATGATAAGCATGTCCATACTGGTATTATCTGGAATAAGTCCAGCATTATTGAGAAATCCAACTCGTTTTGAGACAGTAGGCAAGTAGCTTGCTGTAGAGGCATCTGTGCGCCTGCTCCGTCGTCAGTCGCTTTCTGTACCTTAAGGTACAATGCATTGCCTCCTAGAGGAGACTGGGATGGACAGAGCAGGCACGCGTGTCTCTCTTAGGTAAGATGTCTGCGCTAATTCCTGCCTGACCGTCTCAGAACGAGTTGGATTTTTCAGTAACTCTGGACTTGTTCCGGATAATACTAGCATGGATATGCTTATCGTTATGTGCATAATTATTTGTTGGTAACTTTAATTTGGGTGATAGTTCCGCTTTAAATGTTGCTTTTAACTCCAATTATTGCATTGTATACAGCTATGGCATTCAGTTGGTTAAAGAGCTAATTTAAACCAACAGGAATTTTTGTTTATTCAGTATGGTGCAGTTTGTTTTTGCCAGAATTGCTCAATTTAGCCTCTCTTGGCCTTATAAACAAAGGCAAATGTACTAAGAAAAAAAGCATAATTCTGGGCCAAGCCAAATGTATCACAGGGAACAAATATGTTCCCAAAATACCTACTGATTTTAAATGGGGCTATTAAAAGGATAGTAATGTTTCATAATAAAAGCAGCTCTAATTAATCATCATAGTATTTGGACTTTGGAGATTGTCATTTCTATTCTGTCAGAGTTGTAGTTCAAGAGTAATTCAATGACAAAGTATCCCCTCTCGCCCCTTTTACTGATGTAACACTGCTCAGCCAGAGCAGAAGGGAGGTGCCCAGGTAGATTGCATAGAGGGACAATCTTCAATTAAGATAAGGGAAAAACCTGAAAAGCTTGTCAAGGGGGGGAGGGCTTTCATTGTTCTCATAGGAACAATGAGGAACATCTGAAAAGAGATGGCTTATACTAGGTAAAAGGGGCTGGAGGGCAAACTTTGCTTGTGAATATCTCTTAAACCATAAAGGTTTGAGAGATAAGGCTTATATCCTCCATGTTTTTTTAATGCCTACAAAATAAAATTAAAACGAAGTATTACTATCCCTTTAACCTCTTTAATGCTAGTGAAGAGCCCAACACTTTCCTGCCCAATGCACTGGACACCTCTTAAGCTTTCAAGATGTTAAAGACTCATTTAAATCTAGAGGGATTTTTTCCATGTTCTCCATGCTACATTTGGTTTGCCCTGCAGTTTCTCCATTGTTCCACAGTACTATAACCATGATGCACTCATGTGCCTGCTCTGTGATTGATTTTACTCTGTATCTTCTCCCACCTCTCTGGATACTCAGGTGTGCATGCACCCACACAAGGTGCTGATGGATGTAGTGATTTATACTCTCTGGCTCATGGAGTGCTCGCATGCTTCTGGATGCTGCCATGCTACCATGTTCTTCTCAATCTGCTTCTCCTTCCGAGCCGTGCTGGAACTGTTTGACAGTCAAGATGGACTTCGCAGGTTGGTTAACCTGGTAAGTGAAATTGGGCTTGTGTTTTTGTGTTATACAGAGAGGGACTGCCCTGTGCTCCCTGTGAGTATTGTACTTGGCACTTTACAGTACAATGTATTTTTTATGGGGTGGGTCAATGAAGTGAATTTTGTGTGAGTATGTATGTATGTATATCTTTATATGGCGCCACACAGTGTACGCAGCGCCTTACAATAGACGTGTTACAATAAATAAGAGGGGATGAAATAAGTGCGACACTCATAGAAACAATGGGAGAGGGGTCCCTGCCCCAAGAAGCTTACAGTCTAAATGGATAAAAGGAGACATACAATGGGGTAAGAGGGTGTTAAGTGCTGAGTGTGACCAAAGGCAGTGCATGGTCCTAGTGCTCCAGAAGATAAGACTTCAGGGTAGACTTAAAGACAGAGGGGGATTGTTCTAGACGTAAGGAGAGGGGTATGGAGTTCCATAGGTATGGAGCAGAAAGCGAGAAAGGTTTGAGACGGGAGAGGGCAGAGGGTGTGGATGGTGCAACAAGAAGTGCGTTGTGTGCTGAGCGAAGGAAGTGGCCAGAAACATAATAGGAAATGTGGGAAGAGATGTAAGGAGGGGTAGCAGTGTGGAGAGCGTTAAAGGTCAGAAGAAGGACTTTGTAATTGATGCACTGCTGAATTGGGAGCCATGACAGATGTCTGAGAATTATGTGGGCAGGTTCAGTTTTTGGGGAAAGTGTGGTGATTCGTGCAGCTGAGTTTAAAACAGATTGCATATGTGAAAGATGAGTAGCAGGGAGGCCAGTTAGTAGGATATTGCAATAGTCTAAGTGGGACAGAATGAGGGCATGTATAAGAGTTTTAGTAGTTTGTTGGGAGAGGAATGGGTGGATTTTAGCAATGTTGCGGAGAAAGAAGCGAGATGATCTAGACACGGAGTTAATGTGAGGGGAGAAGGAAAGAGAGGAATCAAATATGGCCCCAAGTCAGCGTGCTGAGCTGACCGGATCAATATAAATTCCATCAACTGTAATGGTGAAGCTAGGTGGTGAGTCATGGAAAGTTATGACCGCACAACTCAGAAGCCGTTACATGAAAGTGATTTCATTAAAATAATAATAATAATAATAAAGTTTGAACTGTAACAGCTTTTGCATTACTCATCTTCCAGCAGAGTAAATGACCTTGCAAATGTGGAGAAATTCTGGGGTAAAACTACATTATTTATAAAATGTACCCCTTGCATTATAGTGGTCTCCAAAGCATTGTATAATATGATAGAAAAACACATACATCCTTCATTTGAAGTTATATGTAGTATATTCAGTTCCTCACTCTTTCCCTCCCCTGCAGATCAGTACTCTGGAGATCTTAAATTTGGAGGACCAGGGGGCCCTGCTGAGTGATGATGAGATCTTTGCAAGCCGCCAGACGGGGAAGCACACCTGCATGGCTTTACGCAGATATTTTGAGGCTCATCTTGCCATCAAGGTTGAACAGGTCAAACAGTCTCTGCAGCGCACAGAAGGGGGGCTTCCCATACACCCCCCTCCTCCTTACAAGGTTAGGAACCCAGAACCCTTTCCACATGTGCTCACTGTGATTACATCTAGAGTTCTGTTAGATATGTTTTAATGTATATATTTTGTGTGGATACCAAGAGTAGGAAGCCAGTAGCCATTTAGTTGTTGGACTACAGTTCTCCTCTTTATTATACCAAAGGCCATTTGAAGTGGAACTTGTTCTGTGAGGCACTTAAGTTGTTTTGCTTCATTTTGATATATTTTATGTTTTGGAAGTCAAGTTGTACATTACTCTTGTAAAGCAGGATATGGAAAATACCATTCCCAAGCATCTATATTTATATTTGCTATCTTCTGTGTATGTGAAAGAGCTAGAGCTGGAGGTAGACTTACAGTTAGGGAAAACATTATTTGATCTCCTGCTGATTTTGTACGTTTGCCCACTGACAAAGAAATGATCAGTCTATAATTTTAATGGTTGGTTTATTTGAACAGTGAGAGACAGAATAACAACAAAAAAATCCAGAAAAACGCATTTCAAAACGGTTCTAAATTGATTTACATTTTACTGAGTGAAATAAGTATTTGACCCCTTTGCAAAGCATGACTTAATACTTGGTGGCAAAACCCTTTTTGGTAATCACAGAGGTCAGATGTTTCTTGTAGTTGGCCACCAGGTTTGCACACATCTCAGGAGGTATTTTGTCCCACTCCTCTTTACAGATCCTCTCCAAGTCATTAAGGTTTCAAGGCTGACGTTTGGCAACTCGAACCTTCAGCTCCCTCCACGGATTTTCTATGTGATTAAGATCTGGAGACTGGCTAGGCCACTTGAGGACCTTAATGTGCTTATTCTTGAGCCACTCCTTTGTTGTCTTGGCCATGTGTTCTGGATCATTGTCATGCTGGAATACCCATCCACGACCCATTTTTAATGCCCTGGCTGAGGGAAGGAGGTTCTCACCCAAGATTTGACGGTACATGGCACTGTCCATCATCCCTTTGATGCGGTGAAGTTGCCCTGTCCCCTTAGCAGAAAAGCATCCCCAAATCATAATGTTTCCACCTCCATGTTTGATTGTGGGGGTGGTGTTCTTGGGGTCATAGGCAGCATTCCTCCTCCTCCAAACACGTCAAGTTGAGTTGATGCCAAAGAGCTCGATTTTGGTCTCATCTGACCACAACACTTTCACCCAGTTCTCCTCTGAATCATTCAGATGTTCATTGGCAAACTTCAGACTGGCCTGTACATGTGCTTTCTTGAAAGGGGGACCTTGTGGGTGCTGCAGGATTCAGTCCTTCACGGCGTAGTGTGTTAACAATTGTTTTCTTGGTGACGATGATCCCAGCTGCCTTGAGATCATTGACAAGATCCTCCCGTGTAGTTCTGGGCTGATTCCTCACAGTTATCATGATCATTGAAACTCCATGAGGTGAGATCTTGCATGGAGCCCCAGACCAAGGGAGATATGACAGTTATTTTGTGTTTCTTCTATTTGCGAATAATCACACCCAACTGTTGTCACCTTCTCACCAAGCTGCTTGGTGATGGTCGTGTAGCCCATTTCAGCCTTGTGTAGGTCTACAATCTTGTCCCTGACATCCTTGGACAGCTCTTTGATCTTGGCCATGGTGGAGAGTTTGGAATCTGATTGATTGCTTCTGTGGACAGGTGTCTTTTATACAGACAACAAGCTGAAATTAGAAGCACTCCCTTTAAGAGAGTGATCTAATCTCAGCTTGTTACCTGTATAAAAGACACCTGGGAGCCAGAAATCTTGCTGATTAATAGGGGGTCAAATACTTATTTCACTCAGTAAAATGCTAATCAATTTATAACTTTTTTTAAATGTGTTTTTCAGGATTTTTTTGTTGCTGTTCTGCTCTCACTGTTCAAATAAACCTACCATTAAAATTATAGACTGATCATTTCTTTGTCAGTGGGAAAACCTAAAAAAATAAGCAGGGGATCAAATAATGTTTTCCCTCACTGTATCAGTCACTTGCAAATAGGCAAAAAGTCTCAAATACCATTTTTTTTTAGTTATTGTTACATTGCTTCAACTTTTTAATTCACAATGAAACTCAAAAAGTAATTAATCCCCACTGGTCCTCAAAGTGTTAAACTCAATTTCAGAAAGGTCATAATCCATACTCAATCTTTTTTCGTATCATGAAAATATATTTTGAAAATGTCTAATACATTTTTCAATTTTACTGATGTAACACTGCTCAGCCAGAGCAGAAGGGAGGTGCCCAGGTAGACTGCAGAGAGGGACAATCTTCAATTAAGATAAGGGAAAAACCTGAAAAACTTGTCAAGGGGGGCAGGGCCTTCATTGTTCTAATAGAAAGAAGATTGTCCCCTTTTGTTATCTGTCTGGTCTTACAACCAGATTCCACATCTGAGAAGAGATGGCTTACACTAGGTAAAAGGGGCAGGAGGGGAAACTTTGCTTGTGAATATCTCAAACCATAAAGGTTTGAGAGATAAGACGTATATCGTTCATGTTTTTTTAATGCCTACAAAATAAAATAAAGATAAAACGAAGTATTACTATCCCTTTAAAGTATCCAAACATCTTATTCCCAGCACAGCAGCCCCTCTTCTACTAGGATGCATTCCATCTCTTTGTAAAGATTGTCCCCAGTCGAAAAAAAAGGGCAGTGCCCGAGAAACTCCAAACCCTTCTGCTACCACAGTCTTTAGCCAATCTCCCTGCATGGTGCTTGGTACTGGTAATATTTCAGAAAATATATTAAGCGTCATCTACTCAAATGTAGTGGGGTTTTTTTTTGTGTTTTTTTTTTTTTCTTGTTTTGTGTTTTTAACCCCTTAAGGACTACGTGACGTACTATGACTGTCATGGTCCCTAAATACTTAAGGACTGATGACGGTCATAGTACGTCACATACTTTTTACTTACAGCGCTCCACCAGGAGCACTGTAAGTAAAAATGGGGCCTAAAATTGACCACTCCAAGACTGGAGCGATCTCTTTCAGGCCCCAAAGCGGCATGCTGATACATGCAACAGGTCACGTGTACCAGCACGTCGGCAAAGATCAAAGCATTCCTTATGGGGCAGAAACGTCCCAGGACCTCTGGTCCTTAAGGGTTTAAGCAGGTACATTGTTTTTGTATAAGCTTTTTTTTCAGCACAAAATGGAAAAATGAGCTCTTCAAATTGGAGAGAAACTCAAACGCGAAATGAGAATTTACTGGACAGAAAAATTGTGCAATGAAAATATCCCTTTATATAAAGTATGACAATTCCATGCACCCTTATGTTATATCTGGCTTTTACCAAATAATCAGACAATTTGTGTGTTAACAGTTATATGGAGGCAGTGGCTGTGAGTGTACTTTTTTTCATGTATGAAATGTTGGAGCGTATGAAAGGTGCTTCTGAGTGTATTACTGCAGGCTGGAAGAGACATTTGTAGAGCCATCTCAGTGGTGCTAGTTCTGCAGTCAAACCAGATAAATATAATACCAGTAGGAACCCCCACCACTATTACAGCCTTAGCTGGTTGAAGGAAAGACATAGTGTATAGTGGGTGTGTGCCTTGGACACAAGATTTCTGGAAAGAGACTTTGTGTTTTAGCACCAGTGTAAGTGGAACAGTTCTGGCATGCACCAGTGGCAGTCTAGGTAGCAAATAAACATTTGTATAAAGATTGAGCAGCTCAAGAATAGAAATGTTATTGTATAAGAGTGCAAAGTCCCCAAAGCAGTGCAACAGCGCCACTGTAAATGTTCAGGCCACTGTGATATTGCACCTAAAAAAAATTCAAGTTTGAGCTGTTATAATTTTTTAATAAAATATCTCTCAGCAGTGGGAGTACCCTTGTTTTACTCAGGGGGATAAACCCTACAACATATATATTTTATTTTTTTTACATTTTAAGTATTACTATCTCTTTAAGGCTTACCTGCAATCATCTGTTTTGTCCCCTATATGCTGCCTTTTGATTTATACGCTCACTTTTGAGCTGATATACATACTGTAGCATACTGAGGTTAACCTTTTATTCAATTACTAGTTGAACAGCCCCTGTACATGGGCCACAGTGCCAGGCAGCAACGGCCATGGTGCAGTCATGCGCAGTACAGACTGCCCGCAGTGCGGCTGATAACAGAGTGGGGTGCTCTGAATGACTACGGTCTGAATTCGGAGCACCCCGCTCTGTTATCAGCCGTGGCGCGGGCAGTCTGTACTGAGCATGACCGCTTCTGACAAACATACATTAGCGAATTATTATAAAGGATAATAGATTATAGTTTTCAGTAATATATGCAGCCTGATTTCCATTTTTTTTGTACAACGTATCCTTAATACCTTCTCTTTGATTTTAGTTCGTAGTTATGTATGATATATTATTCTGACCATGAATTTTATATATTATCATTGTTTGTCTCTCATTTATTCACCTGTGTTTGGAATATCTCACCGGGGCATACGATGTGTTAACACAACCTCACTCTGGGTCGCCTTCACTGGTCCAGAATCAATCTGTATCTGTGATGACACAGACTGAATTGATTGGTTAATGAGATTTTAATTCTTGAAGAGCCAACATCACAGACCTTGCCATCATGATCAAGCAATAATCACGTGAAATGCATTGATGAGAAAAGAAATGTCTTGAGTTGTTTGAGGTCATGAATTTTTGAGCGTATGGAGTTTTTATTAACGTTTTACTGATGTTTTGAATAAAATTAATTTGTTTTACACTACTAGACCCATTTCATTCCAATGTTTCAAATAGTTCTTAAGCAAATAAACAAGATCATGGAGTTTAAAGGGTTAGTAATGCCCAAAGATAACTTTGTTTTATTGTAGATTTAAAAAAAAAAAAAAAAAAAAAAAGAAAACAAAGGAAATTATGTGCAGCAAATCCCACCTCTCAAACATTTACGGTCTGAGAGAGATTTGCCGCTAAAGTTCCCTCTTTCTTGATGTCAGCTGTTAAACTGACAGCAGGAGATTCGAGTTGGCCGACTCAAGAAAGGCTCTTCAGCAGAGCCGAAATGGCAAACCAAGCACACTTTGTAGACTGTTCCAATGAAGTAATTATTTTAAAAGATCACTATTTCGGCTCTGCTGCAGGAGATCCCGGCTGGTCCCCGTACCAGGATCTCCTGATGTCAGGAGAAGGGGAGAGAGGGGGAAATTGAGCACCAAATATCTTTCAAACCGTAAAGATTTGAGACTTGGGATTTGCTGCACATAATTCTTTTAAACTCTACAATAAAACATAAAGTTTCTTTGGGCATTACTAACCCTTTAAATGGGATGTTAAACCACTTGACTGCAAGGGAAGTCTTAAATGGATTGCATAGCTATACTTTGGAGAGAACTCTTGCATGGAAGGGGTTAAAAGTTCCCTTTAAATAAGTCTGAATTCTGGGAATGTCTGTCTGTTGCTTATGGTACAGTTTTTTGTTTTTGCCCAAGAAGTTTTCTACGCCCTTTGTAGCATATGTGTAGAGATAAAGTGGCACAATTCTGGGATAAAATGGTTCATTCTTAACTAGAAAAAATGCTATTGATGTAAATGACACAGTATGTTGAAGACTTCTCTAGCATCCATGGAGTTAATGGTATAAGTAATAGTGGTTGTCTTGCCCCAGGAATACTGCATATAGATACTCATATGTTCACATACAGTCAGTCTGATCTTACTTTACTCTTCTTGTCATTGCTTCCCTTCTCAGGCCTGCACATACACACGAGAGCAGATTGTCGAGATGATGGAGTATCTGATAGAGTTTGGTCCAGCCCAGCTGTACTGGGAGCCTGCTGAGGTTTTCCTCAAACTGTCATGTGTGCAGCTTCTTCTGCAGTTGATCTCAATTGCCTGCAGCTGGAAGACCTATTATGCAAGGTGAGTGAAAAGCTTCACCAGCAGCCTGTACAAGGGATGGGCAACCTGATGCCCTCCAGCTGGTGAGGAACTCAACTCACATACTCTAGTTCTTAATAGCTGGTGGGCCTCAGTTTGCCCATCTCTGAGCTACACCAGGCCTTATGCTTAACCCTTTCAGTGTCAGAGGGTTATGAAACTTGTTGCAAAGCATTGCATACCCCTCTGCCACTAAAAGGGTTAAAGGCAAAATGGAGCAATTATGGAGTAAACCAAATGCACTGTAAGGGACAAATACAATTTCCAGTTGATTTAATTTGAACTATTAACCCAGTGAGTGCCAGAATGGCATCTCCGGCATGCTGCAGTTTGTTGGGAGAACTTCATAGCTTTCAAGGTTTTAAGAGTTTTAATTTAATCAGTGGGAATTTGTGTTTGTTTTTTTTTTGTCCCCTTTGTTGCAGTTGGCTTTCTGCTTTTTTAGCTTCCGAATATGGTCCTCTAGTCCTACATAATGTCACACTGTCTCTTCCCCATAGTAACCCCTTAAGTGCCAGAGCAGTGTGCAACTCCTTTCTTTGCAATGCATTGCACACGTCTGTAATCCAAATGGTTTTATGTGGCAGAGGACTCGTACATGCTATATCATGGGGCATATGTATAAAAGATAAATGGAGCAATTATAGGGTGAACCAACAGCACCATGTGTGACACTTGGATTCAGATGATAATTTTAACTCCTTAAATGTCAGTGGGGTCGCCATCTCATTGCTTTGCAACGTGTTGAAGACCCCTTTAGAATTCAAGGAGTTATGTATCTGAATCATTTGTTTTTCCTATGGTGCATTTGGGTAGACTCAGAAATAGCTCTGCTTTTGTCTTTAGATATATACCCTTTATTGTCACACATCCCTTCCCCAAACAGATTGGCATACACTTTCTCTATAGTCTGTTGTGGATTACAAGAACCATGGTGTTTAGTAGCTTCCTCTAGTAGCAGGACACTCTCTCCCAGTTCCACTTTACCACCATCTAGCAGCCTCTGTTTCATTGTGCTCTGCTTAGAAGACAGCAGGGTGAAGATTCTTAGTTTTTATTTTCTTACATGGGTCATTCATCCCCCTCATTAGGTGGGCTCCTAGTCATCTTTCCTCTATGTTGGATTTGGAACAGGAGGCACTTTTTCAGGACCTGGAGTATGCTTGGGGATGGCTAACAGAATTTTAATAGCCACTCTCCCTTTCTCTTTGCATTATTAGGAGCCTGAAGACTGAAGATGTCTGCAGTATGAGAATGCATATGTCCTGTGAGTATGTCCTATCTGTTTGTCTGCCTGCCAGCCGCAATCTGAGATCTGTGGTTTTTCTGGCCTTTACTTGCACGCTACCCCTTTAATTTTTTTAAAATATATATTCTTTACTTTTATTAATTTCCTTTTCGTCCCTCTCGGTGTGACACTGGTATTTTTATAATTGGGTTATACTTTGGTACATTTGGAGGTAGTGTGCCTTTAAGAGTGTCACTCAACCACAATCTTGCTAAAGGAACTGTGGCTCCATGCTGGCTGCCCACCCAACACAACTGGAGGGATATTAAGCTGTACAGGCTGTATTTCTGACATGGGCACCTCTTTGGCAGCTTTCAAGCATGTTTCGCTGGAAAGCCATTATCCCATGGTAGTTTTGTAGGAGGGATTTTTCTTTTTTCCCCCTTTGGACCCAGCTTTATCCAGGCTTTAGGGAAATGATGGGGAGGAGCCATTGCTCTTTCTTTTCTATTTCATTACATGACTTTCCCACTAGGCACCTATAAAGAACGATCTCTTCTTGTGAGGCTAATCTTCCTCTTGACGTCCTCACTTGTTTCCCAACTGGCAGCTAAGTATTTTATTGTCTGTTTTCTTCCTTCTCGCTTTGGGGGTTGGGGGCTGATCAAAATGGAGCTATGGGGAATACTAAGACCGCAGTATACAGGGTGTTTCTGCAGTGACGCCTGGGGAGACTAGCCTGACAAGTAGAACTGAGAATCATATTGATCCAATATGTGACCTCTTCACAGCCAGCTCCAGAACCCTTATCTTTTGTTCAGGTGTTAAAGCCCTCATTTCCACTATGGCAAATGTTTCTGCATCTACCAGGGGAATTATTGTTTTTTTGAAGCAGGACCACTTTGTTCCTCAAAAAATGAGGGTCTATGCCTTTGGAAAGGGGGTTTTTCTCAAAGTACAGGAGGATTCAGGTTTTTCCTCTCTGGACATATTTAAACATTGTAAAAGGGATGCGGTCCGTTTCCATCCTTATCAATCCCTTAAGTGTGGCTTGATGATTGGAAGTCTCTTGATTGAAAACTTTTCATCCCCAGGCATTGTCTCTCTAATATCATTTTTCTACTCCTCCTTCCTACTTCTCACCTTTCTAATTGCACAGCTTTGCTATTTGGATGCATTCGAGTTTCAGGCTGATAACCCATGGATTCTCTTTCATGGGGAATTTTTCAGCCTCTGTGGCAATTTTGTGCCCAGCATTTGCTTCAGCATGAGTGACATTGCTATTTGGGTTGAGTTGTTAGAGAGCGTCACAGTGGACTGCTTCAAAGTAGAGATTAACCTCTACATCTCTAAGGTTATTGAAGGCAATCCATATCTTAGTGAAGCAGCCTTAGACACAGTGTGTCAAATTCATTTTGCAAGTTCTTTGCTCTTTCAGTCACAGTGCATTTTGGATGCTTTGGTTCAAGATTTGGTCTTCTAAAAAGATATTCCCCCATCACAGCTTTTTGGCCATGATATGGAGAAGATCATTAACCATGTTACTCAGCGAGAATGCTCCATCACCCCAGGTTGCATTTAAGTGTCGTTTTTGCAGAGAGTTTATCATATTGCTGTGTCTTCCCTCCACAGCCAGTATGCATATGCATCCTAGACTCTCCGCCTTTCTGAGAGCCAGGCATGTCCTCTGACAAAACACAAACAAGCTTTGGAAGGTAAGGAACTTTCTGAAAAGCCCTCAGCTGACAACTTTTCCTCCATGTGATTTATGGAAGTCCCTAGAGCCTCAGACAATCTGATGTCATCTGCATTTTACACAGTATGTGATCTCTTTGTGTGGTGGATCTGTGGATTCTAAGAGTTATTATGGAGGGTTATCTCAGACTTCAAGTTCCCTCCTCCACGTCAGTTGTTCACTTCCTGGATATACAGATCTTTGTTTTTCCTCCTTAGGAGAAATTCATGGGATTACATTCCAATCTGTTCATAGTTCCCAACAATGAAACCAGCTGTCATCCGGTCCTTGTCCTGAAGCATCTCAATCGTTTTGTTCATATGCCTTGGTTCAAGATGCAGTCCCTGCTCTCTCCATCATGGTCTTTATGTATACAGAGGGGTTTTAGCTTCTGTGAAAATGAGACCCCTACCTGTACATTCCTGTCCACTCAGATTTACCCGCATTTCATTCGCTGGGCCTTTTAGGACTGCCTTTTTCAATTCTGGCCCTTTTTGGGTTGGAGTCTTTTCTGCGGGTTTTCACAAACATTATGGTGACGTTGTCTGGTCACATTCATTCACATGGGATCTGTTGTCCTTATCTGGACGACTTGCTAATGGTTCCTTCAGTGTAGGCTTTGCTTCTTTATCTTCAGATTTATGTGTCTATACTGGGGCAACACAGCTGACTAGTCAGTGTCAAAAAGTCCTCTGTGGTACCACCCCAGTTCCTAGTTTTTCTTGGCATGATATTCGACACACTTGAGGGCTGGTTCTTTCTGACAAGGTCCAGCTGTAATCTTGATGTGTGCCCCAGGCCCTAACACATCCTTTGGTGGTGATGCGGGACTACATGGGGGTGTTTGTGGTATCTAGTCTCAGCTCTGGAGGCAGTTTCATGTGGTCAGTTTCTCACCTGGGCACTGCAGCTGGACCTTCTCTGCAATTTGGTTTAGATAACAGTCTTGCCTGTCTTGCATAATGTCTCTATAACTTGACGTTGGGTCTCCTGTCTGTCATACTGCACTGGTCTATAGTGACAGCAAATGTTAGCCTGAAGGGTTTGTCTCTCAGATGGCCAATGGTCCAACAGCAAGAGTCTTCTTTCCATCAGTGTATTAAAACTTCAAGCTTTTTTGCCTGGCTCTTCAGCATTGGTCCCAGTGTCTTCACGGTCTGCCAGTTCAGATTCAGTCTGACAATGCAACAGCAGGTCTTCGGGTCTGTCTTTGTAAGGCACTTAGTCTTACCACTCTTCCGGTGGACTTAAACTTGTCCTTTGAATGCACCAGAAGGATTTCGTTGAGCAATTTGGCTTCCGTCTCTTTTTCTTGATGGCTTTCATTCTTGCAATTGTCTGCCAATTGTAGACCCCTTTTCTGATTTTTCATGTACATAGTGTTTTTTTTTTTTTGTTTTTTTTTTTTTTTGTATCCCCACCCCTGCCCCACCTTTTGGGTTTCTTCCCAAAGTGGTTTCCAATTTTCATATTAATTAGCAAAATTGTTCTTCCTTTGCGTTGTCTATTTCTGTCTAACAGACGGGAGCAGGAGCTTCACGGTTTGGATGTAGTTAGGTGTTTGAAATCATACGTTTATCTCATGTAACTTTTTTGCAACTCTGATTTGCTTTTTGTGTGCCAACTGGCTGCTAAGTCAACAGTGGCCTCTTGGATCAAGGCGACCATCGCCAAGCCTATGTAGTGCTTTGAAAAAGACTTGTGCCTTTTAGCTGTTATGGGAAGGAAGTTCCTTCAGGCTGTATTTCCTGTGTTCGAGCATTTTTTTCTCTCTCTCTCTCCCCGTCTCTCTCTCTCTCCCCGTGTCTCTCTCTCTCTCCCCGTGTCTCTCTCTCTCTCCCCGTGTCTCCCTGTCTCTCTCTCTCTCCCTGTCTCTCTCTCTCTCTCCCTGTCTCTCTCTCTCCCTGTCTCTCTCTCTCCCTGTCTCTCTCTCTCCCTGTCTCTCTCTCTCCCCGTCTCTCTCTCTCCCCGTCTCTCTCTCTCCCCGTCTCTCTCTGTCTCTCTCTCTCCCCCCGTCTCTCTCTCTCTCTCCCCATCTCTCTCTCTCTCCCCCCGTCTCTCTCTCTCTCCCCGTCTCTCTCTCTCTCTCCCCACGTCTGTCTCTCTCTCTCTCTCTCCCCACGTCTCTCTCTCTCTCCCCACGTCTCTCTCTCTCTCTCTCTCTCTCTCTCCCTCCCCACGTCTCTCTCTCTCTCTCTCTCTCCCCACGTCTCTCTCTCTCTCTCTCCCCACGTCTCTCTCTCTCTCCCCACGTCTCTCTCTCTCTCTCTCTCTCTCTCCCCACGTCTCTCTCTCTCTCTCTCTCTCTCCCCACGTCTCTCTCTCTCTCTCTCTCTCCCCACGTCTCTCTCTCTCTCCACGTCTCTCTCTCTCTCTCTCTCTCCCCACGTCTCTCTCTCTCTCTCTCTCTCTCTCTCCCCACGTCTCTCTCTCTCTCTCTCTCCACGTCTCTCTCTCTCTCTCTCCCCACGTCTCTCTCTCTCTCTCCCCACGTCTCTCTCTCTCTCTCTCCCCACGTCTCTCTCTCTCTCTCTCCCCACGTCTCTCTCTCTCTCTCCCCACGTCTCTCTCTCTCTCTCTCTCTCTCTCCCCACGTCTCTCTCTCTCTCTCTCCACGTCTCTCTCTCTCTCTCGCCACGTCTCTCTCTCTCTCTCGCCACGTCTCTCTCTCTCTCTCGCCACGTCTCTCTCTCTCTCTCGCCACGTCTCTCTCTCTCTCTCGCCACGTCTCTCTCTCTCTCTCGCCACGTCTCTCTCTCTCTCTCTCGCCACGTCTCTCTCTCTCTCTCTCGCCACGTCTCTCTCTCTCTCTCTCGCCACGTCTCTCTCTCTCTCTCTCGCCACGTCTCTCTCTCTCTCTCTCGCCACGTCTCTCTCTCTCTCTCTCGCCACGTCTCTCTCTCTCTCTCTCGCCACGTCTCTCTCTCTCGCCACGTCTCTCTCTCTCTCGCCACGTCTCTCTCTCTCTCGCCACGTCTCTCTCTCTCTCTCTCTCTCTCTCTCGCCACGTCTCTCTCTCTCTCTCTCTCTCTCGCCACGTCTCTCTCTCTCGCCACCTCTCTCTCTCTCGCCACGTCTCTCTCTCTCTCTCGCGCCACATCTCTCTCTCTCTCTCTTCCCGCTCTCCCCTCTTTTCTTTTTTTCTTTTGAGGTTATATGGTTTTGCGGTGCTGGTTTCCATTTTTGAGTTTTACTCTCCTTCCTTTGAATCCTGGTTGTATATGCTTTTGTATATCCCCATGGTTCCTATGTTCCACAGTGGATGAAGGAGAAAAGGGGATTTTGTGTCCTTACCATAAATCCTTTTCTCTTAGTTTTTGTGGCACAGAGGACTTGCCTCGAGGAGGAAAACATGTCGATGGAGTTCCAAAGAGCGGAGCCCTTTTTGAGTTCTCTGGTATTTTGACACCATCCTGCCCTAATTTTCTCTTTCTGTCATCTTTGCTATAAGTTGAAAATGAGGCTGCTAGGTGTGGGTAAAATGGAGCTGGGAGGGAGTCTCTGCCTCCAGGGAACTGTTATGCAACTACCCTGCCTCTTAGAGGCTGCTACTTTAACCCATGGTTCCTATCTTTCACAGGGCGTAAGAGAAAACTGTTTATTGGTGAGTCCTCAAAATCCCCTTTTCTCTCTTCCATGCATCAGGAATGACACTGTCCGTTATGCCCTTGATGTCCTTGCCATCCTGACAGTGGTACCAAAGATTCAGCTACAGTTGGCAGAACCTGTAGATGTTCTGGATGAGGCAGGATCTACAGTCTCTACCGTAGGTAGGAAACAAATGTGCTGTGGTGATCTTGAAACAATCATCTTGTCCAAGTGAAGTTCAGGAGTGTGACTATAGAAAAGTGTTTGTCTCTTTCCTGATTTAATTAACGTGGACAGCTTTGTTACATCAACCCATGTGAACTACTCCATAAATAAGATATCTTTCTGTGAAGCTTGTTGCAACAACACATTTCACAGCAAAATACAAACATAGATGTTAAATAACAAATTAATTTACTGTTTTAACTGGCAGACTATGCAAAATTTGAACATTATATGGAATAAAGTAGTTTTGTTTGTTATATTCCAAACTCCAGTTTTTGGGCATATCCTCTTGTTCTAGTCTTTTTTGTAAGAAATTGATCCTTATCAACTTTATTAAACCCCTTAACATATTTGAATGTTTCATATCCCCCCTTTCTTCTATACCCCCAAAAAATAATAGATATCATTGTTTCTCTCATCTACTGGGTGACACAGGGATCATAGGCTTAAAGGGATAGTAATACTTAAAAATTACTATCCTGCATCCTGTAGCCCTTAAAAAACTGAGTAGAATAACACCAGCAGCATCTCTCAAACATTTATGGTTTGAGAGATATCTGCTTTCAAAGTTTCCTCTCCCCTGACGTCCTCATTCTATCTGACAGCAAGGGAAATCCGGTCCTGGGACCGGCGGAGACTCTGCAGCAGTGCAGAGATCGCATTAATAAAAAAGAAATCCTTAACTTAAAAGGTCTTCTGTGTGTGCTTGCAAACGAAGCACACATAGAAGACCATTTTAGTAAAGGATTTCTTTTTTATTACCTCTATCTCTGCACTGCTGCAGAGCTGCCGGTTGATCCCAGGAGAGGATTCCACTGCTCTCAGGTAGAATGCTGACATCAGGGGAAAGCCAAAAAGAGGGAACTTTGAAAGTGGATATCTCCCAAACCATAAAGGTTTGAGAGATGCCTCTGGTGTCATTTTACTCCGTTTTTTAAGGGCTACAAGATGCAGGACAGTGATTTTTAAGTATTACTATCCCTTTAAGCACCTTCTCATAAGCAGGGTACTTAAAGAAAAGTAAAACAGAACATCACTGCCCTTTTTAAGTGTAGTATATTTAAAAGCACTCCGTGGAACCCAAAATCATCATGGAAAAAGGGTATTCACATTTAATACAGGCTAGTCCTACTTGTAAGTTTGATGTTTATGACTGGATCTGACCTCCAGTTTAGGTCTTTTTCCTGTGTTCTCCACTCCACTTGCGGATGACTTCTCCTTCCCACGCAGAGGGTTAGTTTACCTCTGTCTGTCTGTCTTTCTGTCATTCGGATGTCTTGTGTGTCGCATTGATTGGCTGAAGAGACCATGGAATTGAGCAGGGTATCTGGGATTTGAGAAATACTTTACTTAACACCCACCCAGTTCAGCCCATCTTCAGTTCTTGGTTCATACTTGATATAGGAGGTTATTGGGGATTGTTTTTCCGAGACCATGACTTATTTTTATATTCCTCCTTGATCGTGGGAAGAGTGGAGAGAGTCTATTGCTATTCCCCCGAATGTCTTCCCTCTTACAGTGGATATCTTCATAGCTTTAGCTCACCCTCCTTTTCTGGTGTAGAAGAGAAAGTGTCATAAAAGATCACCATCTGTACTCGGACGGGATTGTTGGTTGCAGTGATCTACAAGACAAGTGCAGTAAATCTGAAGTCAGTCTATGATATACCTCTCCCAGACCATATGGATTTGCAAGCCACTGGTCTGGCAGTGGTTGGTTTGTTTTGGTTTTCTGACCTAGTAGTGGAATAGACCACCTTAATGTATTGTGAAGTAGTGACTGTGTGATTCACTGGAGTGTGATGACATAAGATGTGCTTTAGTGTGCAATGCACTGGATTGCCCATAGAAGAAGAAACTAGCTGCAAGCATCATGTGTTTTGGGGCAGTTTGGTATGTCTGCTCACAGGTTCCGCATTAGACTGCCATGTAGCCCTGTCTCCTTCTCCACATAGCTCTTCCCGCAGTGAGCACGTGTTCTCTCAGCTTCCTCACAGATTGTCCACAGGTGGCCTCGGACCTTACAGTGCAAACTTTCAGTTTTGTCTGTTTTGTTCCAAATCTGCATCATGATTTCTCTGGATTGTTTTCTCTGAAGTTCCACAGCTCTTTATGGGCATACAGCATTAATCTTCAGTGGAGCAGCTGTGCTACCCTGAATCGTGGTCTTTTCTACACTCCTTCATTAAACAATATAGGTGGACTTATTCCCCGTGTTTTACTTGACACTACAGCATCCACTTCTTTGTCTACAAGACAAGCTGAGGAGGGAAGTTACAGGCTGTAGTTGTCAGTTGTGTAACCCACCTTCTTGATATCGGTGTCTGTTTTGTTGTAGTTTTTTTAAAGTTCATAGTTTGGCTTCATTTTTTACTTTTTGAGACTTCTCTCCCCCTCTTATTATTTTTGAACTTTGTTGGGATGGTCCTTGTGTTCTCCAGTGGGCAAAAGTATGTAACATAGTAGAGAGGCTGAAAAAAAGAAATATGTCCAAGTCCAGCCCAGCACTGAACCCAGTGGCACCCCATTTACAACTTCAGACCAACTTGAAAAGGTTCCATTTACAACAACTCTGCCGTATATCATTTAACCACTTCTGAATGCCTATGTAGTTCTCACCACTGAAGCCTTTTAATTTATGCAGTAACCTGTTGTGAAGCACTGTATCAAAGACTTTTGCCAAAGTTTGTATACTACATCAACACCAATTCTCTTGTCCAGATTACTACTTACTATCTTGTAAAATGCAAGTAAGTTAGTCTGACATGATCTATTGTTCATAAAACCATACTGACTCCTGCTAATAACGTTTTGTGTCTTCATGTAGTTCTGAATACTGTCAGCTAGTAAACCTTTTAATATCTTGCCCACTATGGAAGTCAAGCTCACAGGTCTGTAATTTCCTGGTTTTGATCTTGCCCTCTCTTTGAACAATGAAACTACATCCGCTTTCCTCCAATCACAGGGCACTGTGCCTGATGAAAGTGAATCAAGAAATATTAAAGGGATAGTAAATTCCTGAAAAAAGTGTAGCCAAAATGAAAGTTAGAATAAAAAATAAGTAATGCCCTTATTCCTATCTCTCAAACTTTTATGGTTTGAGAGATATTAGAAATTAAAGTCCTTCGCTCCCTCCCCTTTCTGCCTGACGAGCTGTAAAGCTGTCAGGCAGCATCTGGTCAGGCGACTAGACACGACTCTTCGGGAGCGCTGTCATAGAGATATCTAACTATAAATACTTCATAGGAATGGTCTACAACGTGTGCTTGCAATCCAGGCACACGTTGTAGACCATTCTGATGAAGTATTCATAGTTGGATATCTTGATGACAGCTCTCCTGAAGACCCGCCATGTGGTCCCGGAAGCAGGGCTTATGCCGTCAGTTATACAACTGACTCATGAGAAGGGGGAGGGAGCGGAGGACTTTATTTTCTTATATCTCTCAAACCATAAAGGTTTGAGAGAGAGAGGAATCAGGGCATTACATATTTTTTATTCTACCTTTCATTTTGGCTATACTTTTTTGTGACTTTACAATCTCTTTAAGTATAATGGCCTTGCTGTTACTGAACTAAGTTTCTTTAAGGATCATTGGGTGTTGTACCATCGGGTCCAGGTTCCAGGTGCTTTATTCACCATAATATTTTCCAGTCTCCTTTGGACTTTGTCCTCAATAAGCCATGTACATTATGGAGGAAATTCTGTAATTTTGTCTATATGCCCATAGTCTGTCTTTGATGCTGCCTTTGTATATACTGAAGCAAAGAATGTATTTAGGGTGCTAGCCATAGCCTTATCCTCACTAATCGATTCACCTGTCTCAGCAATATGAATACCAATATGAACCTTAACCTTTTTGTTATTAATATACTTGTAGAATTGTTTACTATTTGTTCTTGGTTTCATTTGCAATAGGTCTCTCATTTTCAGTTTTAAGTAAATTAATTTCTTCTTTGCAGATTTTATTACATTCTTTATATTTTTAAATGATGCACCTGACCCTCCTGACATAAACACTTAAAAAGCCTGTCTTCTTTCTCATTTCCCTGCAAACCTCATTATTAAGCCACACTGGTTTCACGTTACTCCTCTTGTTCGTATTCCCCAATGGTATATAGTGACGCATATATCTGTCTTAGAGCATTATAAACAAATTCAGTTTTTTTTGTTAATTTTTATCTTTGAAGATTACATCCCACTGAATATCATTTAATACTGCTTTTAGCTTTGTAAAATTAGCCTTTTTAAAATTTTACGTTTTGGATAAACCCTTACCATTGTGTTTCTGATAACTGATTTCATGAAGAGTGTTTTCTGTGCTACTCACTGATAAATGATCTTTTCTTGCGTCCTCTGTGGTACACTGGAACCATGGGGTAAAGTATTCTTCTGCAGGTGTGCAGGGTACCTTTTAAAAGGCTCTGAGGCAGAGACTTCCTCATTGTTTCACTTTATCCACCCAGACTAATCCGGTTTTAAGTTACCTTTAAGGAGTGTGCATGGGCAAAGATTTTCGGTCTTAGCCTATTTATTTATTTATTTATTTTTGTCTGTAGAATGGGACTGTGTAATCCCACACTTGGTTGTCTCCTATCTCTGCCCTCCGTTGTTTGTTTGAACCAGAGCACAGACTGAAGGAATCTGGGTCTGTTATAGGATGGCTTGGATTATCAACTTGGCTGGTCTGAACAGACATTTGTAAACATTGGTACACAGGAGTCTGAAGACTGACGAGAACAAGCTTTCCAGCATTCAGAGTGCACAGCTTTCTGTGAGCATGTGCCTGTATTTCTGGCAGCCACATTTCCATTATTTTTGGAACTTTGGCTGGACTGGCACTCTGTATATTACTGTACATCTTTGTCCCAATGGCCCGCTCCTTTATCAGAGAGGTTTTTTTCTTTCATCTTACATCAGTCGAACTATGCCGTTGGGAGTAGTTCTGTTCATAAACTCAGTCTGTTCCCTGGTAGGTATGCAGGTTTTGGTACCTGTTCCTACTTAGGAAAGTTTTGCGGAACTCTATTATAACTGGTGACCAAAAAAAAAGATGGAGGATGCTGTTCCATTCAGCATTTTAAGCTTTTCGACCATTTTATTCTTGCAGCCTTATTCATGTTGGTGTCCTTGTCCTCTGTCATCCCTACCATGTGTCCAGGGGAGTTTTTGGCCTCTCTGGACATGAAGGACACTTGCATGCTTTTTCCCATCCATGCAGATCACTGGCATTTTCTGCAATTTATTCTTCTCCTTTTCAGTTCACCTACCTTCTTTATGGGTGGCCCTCCAGTCCACAAGTCTTTACAAAGGTCATGATGGCAATGGCAGGTCACACCCATTCTCTAGTGATCTTCTTGACTCCCTGTCTGGGCTACATTTTGCTTTAGAGGAGATCCTCAGATTCAGACTTGTTTGTCTATTATAGTACAGCATGGTTGGGTTTTTCAGTTTCAAGAAAGCTCTGGTTCTGTCCCAGGTACTTCTTTCTCTGTATGAGATTTGACACTCTCCTGGGAAGGGTATTCCTGCCAGAAAAGAAGAATAAATTATTTCCTCACCAGGTTTTTCAGACTCTGCTACATCCATTAACGATTGTGAGTATATGAAGATGCTGGGTTATCTGGTCTCTGCACAGTTCCATATATGGGAGCTGCAACTGGAGATTCTTAGGAAATGGTCCAGGCGTCTGTGTCATCACACTCATGTCCTGTATCTGTCTGACCAGGAGAAGACTGGCCTTCTTTGGTGGCTGCAGAGGTCCTATGCGTCTCTGGGTCATCCATTGGTTATTTCATATAGTCACGACAGATATCAGGCTGATAGGCTGTGGTGGCAGCTTGGGTCCTCAGACAGCTCTGGGTCTTTGAACTGGAGTGGATAGTCTTCTGTTAATCAGTGTTCTTGAGCTTCAGGCGGTTTGCCTATCTTTGTGGGGTTACCTCAGTCCCTCCAGGGATCCCATGTGTGGATCCAGCCCAACAGTGGGACTGTGGTGGGCTGCATCATGCAACAGGAAGTGCAGCCACAAAGTCAGAGGTCCGGCAGAAGCTAATGTACGTGCTTTTTCTGCTGTTTATACCCCAAGCGTTGCTAATACTTGGATCCCTGCAATTGGGAGCTCAATAGTTTAACTCTGGGGTTACTACTGTAAACCTAATAGCCTTTCAGTTGAACCACAAGATTTCTCAGTTGTGTACCAGATACTGGGCCCCTCTTGCTCTAGATGCTATGGTCATACCATGGCTAATTCACCTAGTGTATGTGTTATCTCTCTTTCCACTGACTCCCAAACTGCTGCTGAATATAAGAATGGAGCAGGCTCATATCAATCTGGTTGCCCCACTGGATCTGTGTCAAAGCTGTTTCGGCTCCATGTACGTCCAGACCTTTTGACTCTGGCTCCTCTGTGTCATACAGAGAGAAGCATTTTTTGTTGTCTTGGCTTTTGAAACCAGCATCCAGAGGAAGGGTGTTTTCTGAATGTCATTGCCACTATATTGAAAGTTTGTAACCCAGTTTCATCTAATGCATACCATAGGGCAGGGCTGTCCATGTTCAGTCCTCAAGGGCCACCAACAGGCCAGGATTTAAGGATTTCCTTGACTAAGCACAGAAGAATTACTCAGTGGCTCATTCGTTTTGACTGAACCACCTGTGCTTAATCAGGCAAATCCTTAAATCCTGACCTGTTGATGGCCACTGAGGACTGAACTTTGACAGCCCTGCCATGGGGGTATGGTACTTTTTCTATAAGTGGTGTGAAGACCTGAGGTTCTGGCCACAATATTACTGTCTGTTAGTCTTTTGATCTTTCTTGAGGATGTTTTTCAAAAAGTTTCTAATACATGTTCTGTTGTTCATATTTCATCTCTCTCAGTCTTATTACATAGGCGAGTCTTCTTATTTCCAGGTGTGCAGGCTTTCGTGCAAGGGGTAGCTCATGCCTGGCCAGTCGTTCGGGATCCCACGCCTCACTGAGACTTGAACTTTTTTCTGGGAGTGCTTCAGAAGGTTTCTTTTGAGCCTCTATTATGAGTTTCTCTGCATATATTTATGTTTGACTGCTATTATGTCTATTCGGCAGGTGTCCAAACTTCAGGCTTTGTCTTGTTAGCTTACCTTTCTGGTTTTCTTCTCTAATAGGGTGCTTTTGTGGACTCCCTAAATGGTGTCTCCCTGTGGTTATCTCAGATTATTGTTAACCAGGAATTTATTCTTCCTTCTCTCTGTCCTGTGCCATCTAACAGACAGGAGCAGGAGCTTCATCTTTTTGACGTGACTAAATGCTCTCAGTATTATATTCATCAAACGCACACCTTTCAAAAATCTGATTTGCTTTTTGTCATTCCTAAAGGTTCTCGTGCTGGCGTGGCTGGAACTTTGGTAACGGTTGTTTCTTGGGTTAAGTCTGCCAATCAACAGGCTTATATTCTCAGGTTCAACCCCCTTCCCTTTAGTGTCACGTCTCATTCCACCAGGCTGGAGTGTGCCTCTTGCTTCTACAAGACCCGGGCTTCTTGAAAAGCTGTGTAGGGCAATGACATGGGCATCTCCACACATTTGTCAAACAATGTTGTGTCATTGTGCTTGATTTGGCTGAAGCCAGTTTTGGTTGGACAGTCCTACAGGTGATTGTTGCCTGTGTAGGTTCCCTTCTTGTCTTTATTTTGGCCAGTAACAAGTTGCGTGATGTTCCTTGATTTCCATTTTTGGTGTCCGTTGATACCTAAGGTACATGGTGTACCATTCCATCTCCATTGAAACTGGTTTGTGTTTTGAGGTTTTTTCTCCTTCTCTCCCTGGAATCTTGGTGGATGCTACCTCATGGTTCCTGTGTTTTACATAGGACAAAAACATGGATTTAAGTGTACTTGCTAAATCCTTTTCTTGTAGTCCATGTGCAACACAGGACTTCACTCCTGGACAAAAACCAACTGTACTGGGAGGGGGTCCTCTTGGGTTCTGTAATTTAGGGAATTCCCTTTCCTACTCTTGCTTCTATTCTAATCTGTGCTATTCCTTAAAACTGTATTACATTGTTTGGGTATAATGAAACATGGAGACAGTCTCTGCCTCTCGGCCTTTTAAGGCAGGTTCCCTGCCTTCTAAATGGACTAAGGCTTTATTGGCAAGTACACAAAAAGCCTCTTTATCAGGGGTGCCCTGCTGTTCCTCAGCATTTGAATGAATGAATGTGTTTGTTTATATAGTGCCACAAGTGTATGCAGCGCTTTACAATTTCAGGGTTTAAACAATACAGGGTTACAGGTGCTTTTGTAGAGTGAAACATTGGGTGCAAGGTCCCTGCCTGAAAGCTTACAATCTGGGACAGTATATTCGTTGTGGTTTTTTTTCTCTTTTAAGGTCATCCATTGGTCTATAGTCTGGTTTTGCTAAAAGTAAGCTGAACAAAATGCTTAGCTGAGTGTTGGTTAATTGGAGCTGAAAGAGAATGTCCTCCTTCACTTTTTCCATTTATTGCCCCACCCCCTCTGTGGAAGAAGCTTAACACCATGGTCCCTGTGTCCCCCGTTGACTAAGAGAAAAGGATTATCAGAAAGTAACATAAAAAGATTGATATTCTATGGAGGAGGCCACAGGGACTGCTGCAACCAGGTCACTTATGTAAAACTAGGCTGTTAATCTGACTCACCTGTTTCCTATATTTTTCATCTACCTCTACTCAGAGCTCGCTGAGGCTGATGTACAAAGAAATAGAGCAGGCGCAGTTCACCATAGTGAACAAATGCAAATTCCCCCACATTCTCTTAAATATAAATTGGTATTTTAATCCATTGTATGTTAGGTTTCAATGCATTGCTTCCCAATGTGTATGAACACTGGGCGGGTTTCCATGACAACGACTATATTGCGTGGGTCAGCCCCTTCCGGGGGTGGGGGGAGATATTAAGTTACTCAAGCTAGTGTACATTAAATAATATTACTGACATCACTCCTCATCTAATATAAAATAAACCATTTTTCTTTAAATCATTGGGATTTTAATTTGCCCCTCTAAAATGGCATTGGTTTGCCCCAGATTTGCTTCATGTTTTCTTAGTTCATCAGCATCGCTACTCTATCTCCTTATTGATCTAATCTCTCTCCCCAAATATGCATTCTCTCTGATCCCTGATTTTTATTCTCTCACCCATAACTTCATACCAACCCTCTCTCAACTTTTAGCACCTAGTAATGTATTCCCTCTTTCACTAAATGTTTTTTTTTTTTAAGGAATGAGCATTGTTCTAGGAGTGGCAGAAGGAGAGTTTTTCACACATGATGCGGAGATACAGAAATCTGCTCTGCAGATAATTATCAACTGTGTGTGCGCCCCTGAGACTCGGGTCTCCAGCATTGGCAAATATGTCTCTGGTACTCCTCGGCGAAGACCCATTGTTGGCCCAGCCTTCCATCAGCATGGGCGTGGAGGAACAGGGGAACCCACTCTTTCAAAGATGTGGAATGTTGTCCAGTCTAACAATGGTATCAAAGTGCTTCTGTCTCTGCTGTCAGTCAAGATGCCCATCACAGATGCTGATCAGATCCGGGCTCTGGCATGCAAGGCCTTGGTTGGTTTAAGTCGGAGCAGTGCTGTGCGGCAGATCATAAGCAAGCTTCCCTTGTTCAGCAGTAGCCAGATCCAGCAGTTAATGAAAGAGCCACTCCTCCAGGACAAGCGTAGCGAGCACGTACGTTTCTGCAAGTATGCAGCAGAGCTCATAGAGAGAGTCTCAGGGAAGCCTCTCCTGATGGGAAGTGATGTATCTCTGGCACGATTACAAAAGGCAGATGTTGTAGCTCAGTCTCGTATCTCTTTCCCAGAGAAGGAGTTGCTGCTTCTAATACGCAATCACCTGGTGTCCAAGGGGCTTCAAGAGACTGCTACAGCCCTGACCCGTGAAGCTGACCTTCCCATGACTGCTGCCTCACATTCTTCTACCTTTCTACCAGCTGCCACCACTCAGCCACCAGCTACTTCTTCACCAGTTTCTTTACCACGCACACCACGCATCCCTGCACGTCTTGCAAGCACATCTCTGTGCCCTCATCCCCCTGCTAGACCTCCGCTACCACCACCTTTGGCCGCTCCTGCTCCAGTCCCTGCAGGTTCCCCACTGATTGGGCGTATTAGCTTTGTGCGAGAGCGCCAATCGCCCTGCAATGGGAAGCGAGGACGTATATTGAGACAGAAATCGGACCATGGTGCTTATAGCCAAAGCCCTGCATTCAGAAAACAGTTGGAACGACATGCCCCCTCCCCACCCACACTTGACAGCATAATGACAGAGTACCTGCGGGAGCAGCATGCTCGTTGCAAGAATCCAGTCGCCATCTGCCCCCCCTTCTCTCTTTTTACCCCTCACCAGTGCCCAGAGCCTAAACAACGCAGGCAAGCACCCACGAACTGCACTTCCCGGCTGACCCGCCGTGCTGCTTTTCCCAAATATGGAGGGGTGGATGGTGGATGTTTTGACCGGCACCTTATTTTCAGCAGGTAAGGTTGAATGAAGACACCCTCACAGATGACATTCCCATACTGGGAGGGGAGATCTATTTGAAAAGAAGTTTAGGTGTGCTGAAAAAAATTAAAGATTACGTGTTTGGGTGCCTTAAATAAACAAGATTGAAAACCACTGCCTTAACTCCCAGAGTGCCAAGGAGGTACGGCGCATATGGGCTTGGACTGCTACTCCCCTTGTGCCAAGCTTGTACACCGTACCACTGTAAAGTGGTCACTGCATAATCCAGTATTACCAGCATGCAGTGGCCACAATTACATTTTTTTATTTTTTTGGTCTGCCTTCTTTGGGTAGAACTCCAGGACCCCTCCTGATGCCATCTCAGTTATTGTTCCAGCCAGTCACACTGGGAGATCAATATTTGTGACTCAGGTGAGCAGCTCTCTTCCTCCCCTCCTACTCGAACTTCCAGCTAGGAGTAGGATTGCAGAAAGCCTCCTCACATCACCGGTAACCTCAGAAGGCTTTCCTTGGTCCTGTTTACTCCGGTTCTGGTAGGAGTGTGAAGCAGGACAACATTTTGCTCTCCTGTGTCGCCAATATTTATCTTACAGTTTGGTTGGCTGAGAGATCAATAACTTCATCAAAGTCTGATGAAAACGAATATAAAAAAAAAAAAAATTGTGTGCGCCACAAGGAGGTCCAGTGCTGATTGGGGGGGTATGCATCAGGATGGAGAAAATTATTAATGTGTGTGCCACAGCTGGGTCCATCACAGACACCCCCCCCCCCAACACACACACACAGGATTATATTTTTTTACTCTCTATTCATATCTTGTTGGGGGGAGGGGGGTTCAAGAGGGATCTTGGTGCACCCCCTGTGTCCAGTGCGCTCCTTTGCACACAAAGGATTAGTATTTTATTTTAATTATTTTTTTATTCAGACCTCATTGGGGGGCATCAGGAGGGTTCCTAATTGCATGCCCCTGCCCCCAAGTGGTTTAATGTAAAAATATAGAGAAGAAATTATCCCTGTGGCTCCACACAAACTGCTTACAATCCCGCCACGTACCCTAACCCCCCTCCCCCCAGCCTGGTTTCAAAGCCCACTCACAGTCCCATTCCCCAAGCCTGGTTACAGTGCCTAGTGGTAGACAAAGGCTACCAGTGAGCCCGGAATCCGGCTGGGAATCAGTGTATTTGAGGGCCTTGGTGCATTCTGGTAGATAAAGGTCCCCTATATGCACTATCTGCTATATTTACAGTAATGAACTCCAAGAGGTAGAAATGTAAAATAGCTAGATTTCCTTATCATATCACCTTCTGGAAACAGTTGTGCACAACAGCCTAGTGGTAAAAGGGCAAGTGACACCTCATTTGATGAGGTTGAATGTGTGCTTTCCAAAATGGTACACCTCCCTTACATTTTGTTAGGCAGATTTAAAAAAAAAAAAAAAAAAAGTGGCAGGTGTGGGTTGGTGTTCCTGGCACCCCCATAATGCATGTTAACCCACACAAGTGGGGTACCATTTTTCCTCAGGCTGGTAGCAGGTACTGAATACAGTAGGAAATCCCAGTGGTTTTCAAAGATTTTTGCATATCTGAAGTGGTGGAAATGTAAAAAATATTTGTTCCTATAGTGCTACATCTTTGAAATATTTGTGCACTTTTGTCTAGGGGTAGAAAGGCAAATTACCCTGCATTTGACATGGGTAAATGTTGTCGACTTTTCAGAATGGTATACCTTGCATACCTTTCCATTTTAGCACAGGAAGATATTTTCAAAAAAGGAAGCAAGTAGGTGTGGTTTTGTGCTTTTGCATGCCAAATCATACAATTGGGGTGCCATTTTCTTGATGATGAATACATTTGGAAATTCTGTAGTTCTCACTGATTTCAGTACATTTAAAGAATTTGAAATGTGTATAAAAAAAAAAATAAAAAAAAATTGCACACCAGGTTAGTGGTAGGAAAACAATTGCCCCTCATTTAATGCGGTTGGTGATCTTCTTTTCAAAATGGTATACTTGGTCTACCTTTCTTCTTAAAGGGATAGTAATGTTTCATAATAAAAGCAGCTCTAATTAATCATCATAGTATTTGGAATTTGGAGAGTGTTATTTCAATTCTGTCAGAGTTGTAATTCAAGAGTAATTCAATGACAAAGTGTCCTCCTCCCGCCCCTTTTACTGATGTCACACTTTTCAGCTAGAGCAGAAGGGAGGTGCCCAGGCAGACTGCAGAGAGGGACAATCTTCAGTTAAGATAAGGGAAAAACCTGAAAAGCTTGTCAAGGGGGGCAGGGATTTCATTGTTTTATTGGAATAAGAGTGTCCCCTTCTGTTATCTGTCCAGTCTATGGACTGCATTCCACATCTGAGAAGAGATTGTTTACAGTAGTTAAAAGGGGTGGGAGGGGGAAACTTTGCTTGTGAATATCTCATAAACCATAAAGGTTTGAGAGATAAGACTTATATCATTCTTCATATTTTTTTAATGCCTACAAAATAAAATAAAGTTAAAACGAAGTATTACTATCCCTTTAAATGTAGTTGTTAAAACCATTTTAATATTGGCAAGTCATGTTTGAGAGAGCATAAGAAAAATCAGAAGATGTAGGTGGGGTAGTTTTGTACTTGTAGTAGTATGTCATCTCATACCAGTGTGGGGTGTCATTTGTCTCTTAAGAGCCCTAACTAATGAATAATTTAGGAATTCTATGATTTGCGAAGATTTTAGTATTTTTGAAGGGGAGGAAATGTAAAACAAATTTCTCTGTTATCCAATACAGGTTACTGGGTACTCTGGGAAGGCAATCTGCCCCTTTAAGTGGGCAGGAACAATTCTAGAACTGTATGCAGGGGGTGGAGCCTACCTTCCCTCCTTGGCTGCAGCTAGTCAACCAGCTCCAGAAATATTTGTTCCTTGGTGAAGATAACACAGGCAAGAGAACAGTTCTGCTATAACTTTAGAAGTTTTTTATTTTTCTGTTAGAAATGGAATATCACTATTAGGTGGATTACCATAACTGACAATGCCTTTAGATGTGGCTAGCTCAGTGACCAGGTGCTTTTTGTGAACCTTAAGCCCTGGGGGGAAAATCTTGGCTACAAGTTCTTTCCTCTAGAGTCGCCCACAGAGGCTTCTTATTTAAACATGGTAATCTGAAGACGGGAAGATCTGCAGGTAAGTTGAGCAACCCTTTGAGTGCTTCAGGTCCACATGTCCCACAGTGCCTCTCCGCACAGTGGTTTTTCATTTGGAGTTCCTGTTGCACACTCCATCACTCACTGGGTCTATCTGTATGTCTGTTGGGTGTTTGGAGCAGGTTTATGTGGTATTTATCCTAACATGTTCTAGTGATATTTGATGTCTTTTAATATTATACCTTCAATTTTGTAAAAATTGAGTAAAGGAGCTCTTTACCATATAGGCGCCATTGCTCCATTCACTCCTATGGGACTGTGCAGTTTGGGACATATCTCTGCAACCGTTTAACCTAGCGACTTCAGAGATGGCTCATTTTTCTTGTCTGCTCTTGCTCTATCATCCGGTTCATGTTTCTAGTGTGTTGGGAGGCTCTGGGGACTTCGGGCACTGTTTGGAGTACTTTTCTGGGAAAACTACATTTCCCATGAGCGCTTGCTTTGCGCGCTTGTTTCTGATTGGCTACTGCCACGGTAGCCATTTTGTGACCTTTCCAGAGCGAGTATCCTATGCAGGGCTTGGACTCTCCTTCTCTCCTTTGCTGATTAACCCTTTGCCTGCCAGATAAGTCTATTTTAGCGATTTCTGGGGTGAAACTTTAAAGGAGCAGTAAACATTGATAAGAAAATATATATTGTAGGGATTTTCCTATTGAGTAAAATAAGGGTACTCCCACCACTGAGAGATTTATATTTCCAAAGTTATTACAGTTTAAATCCATGGTTTTTTTTTTGTTTGTTTTTTTTTTACATTAGCATTGCCCTCTAGTGGTCAAATTCTAATTAGTTTTCCTGTTAGATTCTAATGGAGAGGAAAGTCAGAGACATACAGTTCTCCATAGAATGTGACAGAAACTGCCCGTCACTTCCAGTCAGTTAGAACTATCAGGAAGTAAAAACAGTAAATTCACTTCCTGATTATTTGAACTGCTATAAATTTTTAATAAAACATCTGACAGCAGTGGGAGTGCCCTTGTTTTATTCAGCAGGAAATGCTCTATAAAATATGTTTTCATAAATAAACGTTTACTGCTCCTTTAAACATACACACTATAATTGGGTGATTTCTTATACAAAAAGGTTTTCACTGTCGTCCAATACAGGTCACTGGTACTCTGGGGAGGCGTAAGTCCCCTTTAATAGGCAGGAACAACTTATGCAAATAATTTGCAAGGGGCGGAGCCTCCCCTCTTACTTAAGCCACCTTCTGGCCAGAGCCACTTTAGATTGATTTGTTCCTGGTGTGCTTCCACACCAGGTAGAGAACATCTATGCATCTTAGTATTTTGTTATTTTTTATTCAAATATGGAATACCACCATTACGAGGGTGACCATGGCTGTGAATTGCCCTCTTTAAAGTGGCTGGTGCAGCTTCCAGGGATTTTCTGTGGACCTATACCCTGAAGAGGGGACAGCTTGTGTTAAGCAGCTCCCCTGTTGGGGAATTTACCTCTGGTTCTTTCCCTCCCTATCATGGTCACCTGAAGACAGAAGTCAGCAAGGAAGGTGAGTCACCCATTGAGTGCTGAAGGTCCACTTGTCCCCACAGTGTCCCTTTGATGGGCTTGTATTTGGGAGTTTTAATACACTCCAGCACTCATAGGGTGTTTTTATTGCATTATTACTGTTTATGCAATTTCTGTGTTATTCTCTGAGTTTTGGAGCATTGGGTATTCATTTATTTATGTTTCTCATGTGTTTCATGCTTGTTTGGGCACTTTTTAATGTTTTACTAAACTTTATTAAAAATGGTGTTCCGCGCCTTTAAGCGCGGCTTTTTCCCGCTCAGATGCAAGGGCTCCTTTACTCTCTATGGGAATTCACAGTATGGGACATATCTCTGGAACCGCTTGTCACAGCAACTTCAGAGAGGGCTCATTTTCATTCTAGGCTCCTGCTCTATCATCCGGAATGTGTTTTATTTATGTGGGGTGTTCAGGGGGGCTTCGGGCACTGTTTGGGGTACTTGTAGGAAAAAAACTACATTTCCCATGAGCGCTTGGTTCGCGCTCGTTTCTGATTGGCTGTCACGACGGCCGCCATTTTGTGGTACTTTTCCTAGGCGAGTACACTACGCAGGGACCGAGCCTTCTCTCTCCTCAACAGATTAACCCTTCGCTGGCCAGATAAGTCCGTTTTTAGAACATTTCTGGGGTGAAACTTTAATCTTAACACTTTTTCTGGGTGATAGTGTTATTGGTGGGGTATATTGACGCTGTGAGCATGTCTACTTCACTGGAGCTAGGGGCTAGACCCAAGTCTAAGGAGGATGGGGGGTCCGCTACCCCCATGGCGTTTTGCTCCTCTTGCCACATTGGGCTGGATGGCGATAATGTGGGGGATCTTTGCCCTAATTGTACTGGTCAAGATAGCAACCCTGGGCTTCCCAGCCACGCTATTGAGCCATCTTGGGTGAGGGAGTTTAAAGCTGCCACTAGGGATCTCAGATCCACGCTTCAACTCTTTCCCTCTCAGGTACAGGGGGCTCTCCAGGTCTGGCAGACCCCCTCTACTATCAGGACCTCCCTGCCTAAGCCACAGGGAGCTCCTGATATCACTGATTCTTCTGAAGAAGAACTTTTACAGGATTCTGATGCTGAGGAACGTACTGTTATTGAATCTAACAGGTCCATTGGGGACCCCTATGAGTGTGACCCTGAAGTTTCGGCTGAGGGTCTGATCAGAGCGGTTCTGAATACGCTCAACCTTCCTCTGACTCAGGAATCCACTTATGATCCAACTGATGTTTTTCAGAAAAAGCCATCTAAACCAGTTGTTTGTTTTCCAACTAACCCTACTCTTGCCCGTCTGGTCTCTGAGGCATGGAAGAATCCTGATAGATCTTCCTCCGTCTCCAAAAAGTTTGCCAAACTTTACCCTTTTCCTGAGGCGGAGCTGGCAAAATGGGTTCATCCTCCCAAAGTGGATGCTCCTGTGTCTAGACTATCCAAATCTACTGCTTTGGCTGTCTCAGATGCCTCTGCCTTGCAGGACTGGACGGATAAGAAACTAGAGCTCTCTCTTAAGTCTATTTTTGCCTCCATTGGCACAGCCATGCGCCCCACTTTTGCTGTGGCATGGGTTAATAGAGCTATTGCGGCCTGGACTGAACGACTGACTGAAGCGGTTCGCCAGGATGCGCCTGTATCTGAACAGTTGCAGCTTCTTGCTAATATCACTGAAGCTCAGAACTATGTTGCTGATGCTGCTTTTGATGCTGTGCGCATGATGGCGAGGGCCTCCACTTCTTCTGTGGTGGCTAGACGCGCTCTTTGGCTGAAAATTTGGTCTGCTGATACAGCCTCTAAGAAGGCTTTGCTTTCCTTGCCCTTTCAGGGGAATTTGCTTTTTGGGTCTGAACTCAAAGAAATGATCAGTGAGGCTACTGGCGGTAAAAGTACTCTTCTACCCTCAGTCTTTAAGAAAAAGTTTCCAGCCAAACGCAATCGGTCCTTTCGTTCCTTTCAGACTGAGACACGCTCCTCGGCCCAAACGGGTCCTCCCACTACGCGCTCCTCCTCCAAGCCCAAACAGTCCTGGAGGCCCAAAGTTGCCTCCAAGGCCAAGACCTCCAAGACTGCTTCGGCATGACTCGCCGAACCCGGGTCCGCATCCGGCTGTAGGCGGTCGTCTCCGCATCTTTCGCCGGACTTGGGAGGAGTCAGTGGCGGACCCATGGGTTCTTCAGGTGGTGTCAGAGGGATACAGGATCCCTTTCTCTTCCCTTCCTCCTTTTCGGTTCCATTTTACTCGTCCTTCTCAGGAACCCACAAAAAGGCGTCTGTTCGACGACGCTATTCAGGATCTCTTGGACAAAGAGGTCCTGGAGGCGGTTCCTCAGGGGGACACAGGTTCAGGATTTTATTCCAACCTGTTTGTGGTAGCCAAAAAGGACGGAGGAGCCCGTCCCATCTTGGATCTCAAAGATCTCAATGCCTATGTGGTGACTTCCCACTTCCGCCAGGAGTCCCTGCGCTCTGTGATTGCAGCAATGTCTCCAGGGGAGTTTCTTGCCTCCCTGGACCTTCAGGATGCTTATCTTCACATCCCTATTCATCCAGAGAGCAGACGGTATCTCAGGATTGCCTGCCACAGGGGACACTTTCAGTTTGCAGCGCTCCCCTTTGGGCTGACTTCAGCCCCTCAGGTCTTTCAGAGGGTGTTGGGCTCATTGATAGCGGTGCTCCATCAGGATGGGATCAGAGTGACCCCCTACATGGACGATCTCCTTCTGAAGGCCTCCTCAGCGGAGCTTCTCCTTTAGCAACTACAGATGTGCATGCACACCCTGAACCGTCATGGCTGGATCCTGAATCTGGACAAGTCGGACTTGATTCCATCTCAGAGGCTTCTGTTCCTGGGTCTCCTGTTCGACACTCGCCAATGCATGGTGTTTCTTCCAGAGGACGTGGCTCACCAGATAGCTGTCAGAGTGGCTGGAATTCTGGACCTGGACGAGATTCCAGTTCCGAAGTTGTCGTCCTTAGTGGGGAAGTTCATTTCCACAATCGAAGCAGTACCATTTGCCATGGCCCACTCCAGGGATCTTCAGAGATTCGTGATCCAGACGTGCAAGAATCATCCAGATCATCAACATCTGTCTGTTTCTCTTCCTCCTCATGTCGAGTCGAGTCTGCACTGGTGGTTAGATCTCTCTCATCTCCTGAAAGGGAAATCCTTTCTAGTTCCTCCTTGGACCACAGTCACTACGGATGCCAGCCTTCGGGGCTGGGGTGCAGTCTGGGGTCGCTTCAGTGCTCAGGGGAAATGGGGTCTGGAGGAATCCATGCTCTCCATCAATGTTCTGGAACTTCGAGCTGTCCGGCTGGCCCTGAGGCACTGGGAGTCTCAATTGACCGGTCTTCCAGTCAGAGTGGAGTCCGACAACGCCACGGCGGTGGCTTACATCAACAGGCAAGGCGGCACAAGAAGCGGTTCCGCCTGGTGGGAGGTCAAGGATATTTTGTCTTGGGCAGAAGATCACGTGCCTGTCATCTCTGCGGTTCATATTCCAGGCGTGGACAACGTCATGGCAGACTTCCTCAGTCGTCATACCGTCGACAGCGGAGAATGGGCTCTGCACCCAGAGGTGTTTCACATGCTCACTCAACGGTGGGGGATGCCTGTGGTGGATCTGATGGCTACCAGACACAACAGGAAGGTTCCGGTGTTTTGCTCCCGGTTGAGGGACTCCCTTGCTCTAGCAGTGGATGCCTTGTCGATCCCTTGGGACTTCTCCCTGGCTTACATCTTCCCTCCTCTTCCTCTATTGGTCAGAGTTATCCAGAAGTTGAAGAGGGAACGTTGTCCTGTCATCCTGATTGCTCCAAACTGGCCTCGCCAGTCCTGGTTTCCGGAATTGATGGCCATGTCAGTGAAGGATCCTATCCCACTTCCAGCCCGTCCGGACCTGCTTCTTCAGGGGTATCTGTGGAAAGAGGATGTTCACTCTCTCCATTTGATGGCATGGCGGTTGAATCCTCGATTCTAGCAAAGAAAGGCTTTTCTCCTTCTGTGGTATCGACGATGCTCAGTGCTCGTAAGCCTGTGTCTTCCAAGATCTATCATCGCATATGGTCGACTTTCGTGACATGGTGCTCTGACAAGAAGTTGTCTCTTGACTTCCATCTTCCCACTGTCCTGGCCTTCTTGCAGGACGGTGTGGATAAGGGGCTCAGTCTGAGTTCCCTCAAAGTTCAGACTTCTGCCTTGTCTGTGTTTTTCCAGGAACGGATTGCTGTCCTTCCTGATGTGAAAGTCTTCTTCCAGGGTGTGACTCATGTTCGACCTGCCTTTAAGAGTCCTACTCCCCAGTGGGATCTCAATTTGGTGCTGGGAGTTCTTCAGCGACCACCGTTTGAATCCTTGGCTTCCATTCCATTACGTCTTGTGACTTGGAAGATGGCCTTCCTCTTGGCTGTTGTGTCAGTGCGCCGGGTAGCAGAGTTACAGGCCTTGTCTTGTAAACCTCCTTACCTGGTGTTCCACAAGGATAAGGCTGTGCTTCGCACTACCAAGGAATTCTTACCCAAGGTTGTGTCTGAGTTTCACATCAATCAGGAGATTGTGGTTCCCTCTTTCTGCCCTAATCCTTCATCTGACAAGGAAAGAGATCTCCATCTGTTGGATGTGGTGCGTTGCCTCAAGTTTTATGTTCATCGCACCGAGTCTATCAGGAAGTCTGACGCTCTATTCGTCATTCCTGAGGGGCCTAGGGCAGGAAGACCGGCTTCCAAAGTTACCATTGCCTCTTGGATTAAGGCTACCATCCGTGAAGCCTATAAGTTGAGGAATAAGCATGTTCCCTTCCGGGTAACTGCCCATTCCACCAGATCTATTGGGGCCTCCTGGGCCTACAAGAATCAAGCTTCTGCTGATCAACTGTGCAGAGCGGCCACTTGGTCCTCTGTGCACACATTTTCAAAGCACTATCGAGTTGATGTACTGGCGTCGGCTGATGCCAGTTTTGGAAGGAAGGTCCTGGAGGCAGTCTTGCCTGTGTAGGTCTTCCGCTCTGTGATCCTTAGTGCTTCTTTACTGTTGAGCCCGGTTGGCTCTAGTTCCGTGTGCTGTGCTAGTTCAGGGATTGTTCCCTTGGTTGGTGTCCGTTGACACTTACAGTTTGGGCTATGTTATCAACTGGTCATAACAGTTCTAGTGACTTGGGCCTTGCGCCTGGTCCTTGCCTTACTTCCCGCCTCTGGATCAGCTCAATGTTTGTACATCCCAGAGTACCAGTGACCTGTATTGGACGACAGTGAAAATAGGATTTTAGTCTTACCTGTTAAATCCTTTTCACTTAGTCCATACAGGTCACTGGTCTCCCACCCTGTCAAGGGACCAGTCTTGGCTCTCCTGTGGCATTCAGTGGGAGACCGTTCGGGCATGCTCACAGGAGTCTTTCTTTTTGCTTACCTGAGGTCAGTTTTTAGGGTCTCAAATCAATCTAAAGTGGCTCTGGCCAGAAGGTGGCTTAAGTAAGAGGGGAGGCTCCGCCCCTTGCAAATTATTTGCATAAGTTGTTCCTGCCTATTAAAGGGGACTTACGCCTCCCCAGAGTACCAGTGACCTGTATGGACTAAGTGAAAAGGATTTAACAGGTAAGACTAAAATCCTATTATTGACACTGTGAGAATATCTATACCATTGGAGCTTGGGGCCAGACCTAAGACTAATGATGCTGGAGTCTCTGTATCCCCTATTGCGCATTGCTCTTCTTGTCATTCAGGGTTACCTAGAGAATTCTCGGGTCCTTTATGCCCAGCATGTTCTGATGTCCCTGAGAGTCTCCCAGGGACCTCCAGGCTTGCATTAGAGCCAGTTTGGGTGCAAGAGGTCAAGGCTGCTACTAGGGACCTCAGGTCCACTTTGCAGCTCTTTCCATCCCAGTTACAGGAGGTCTTCTTGGCAGACCCCTTCCTCCGTCAAGTCTTCCCTGCCCAGACTTCAGGGTGTTCCTGACGTGTCAGATTCCTCTGATTCTGATGAGGAATGTTCTGCTCTGGGCTCCCCTCAGGTTTTTTGGGAATCCTTTTGAGGCTGATCCTGAGCTCTCCGCTGAGTGCCTGATCAGGGCTGTCTGTTCCCTTAGTTCAGGAGGTTCCTTCTGATGTGTTTCAGAAGCCTAAAAAGCCCCTTACTTGCTTTCCACCTAACCTCACTCTTGACCGCCTTTTGTCTGAAGAGTGGAAGTCTCCAGACAGACAGCCTTCTGTCTCCAAAAAATTTGCTAACCTTTATTCCTTTTCTGAGGCAGCGCTTGCTCAGTGTGTTCATCCTCCCAAAGTGGATGCTCCTATCTCCAGGCTATCCAAGTCTACTGCCTTGCCAGTGTCTGATGCGTCTGCTCGAAAGGACTGGACTGACAAGAAACTTGAGATCTCCCTCAAGTCCATCTTTGCCACTGCTGGTTCTGCCATGCAGCCAGCATTCGCAGCAGCATGGGTGAACCGGGCCATTGCGGTCTGGACTGAACAGCTCACTCTTGCTGTCCGTCAGGGTGCTCCTACTTCGGATAAGTTGTGCCAACTTGCCAAAATTTCTGAGGCACAGCACTATGTTTCTGCTGCCCTATTTGATGCCATCCGTTTGGTGGCTAGGTTTTCCACCAGACGGGCTCTTTTGCTCAAGATCTGGTCTCCTGATACTGCTTCTAAGAAAGCATTACTCTCCTTGCCTTTTCAAGGCACTTCTTTGTTTGGGCCAGATCTCAAGGATCTGATCAGTGAGGCTACAGGGGGTAAGAGTACACTTCTACCCTTTGTTCCTAGGAAGAAAACACTGTTTAAGCGTAACTGGTATTTTCGTTCCTTTCGAATGAGACACATCCGGCGAACCAGACGGTTCCCTCAGCTCCGCGTACCTCCTCCAAGCCCAAACGCAATGGAAGCCCAAGGTCTCTTCCAAGCCTTCTTCAGCATGACTTGCCGAACCCGAGTCCGCACTCTGCTGCGGGTGGTCGTCTGCGTCACTATTACAGCATTTGGGAGGATTCAGTGTCGAACCCATGGGTTTTGCAGGTGGTGACAGAAGGGTACAGGATCCCTTTCATCTCTCTCTCTCTCTCTTCCTCCCTTTCTTCTTTCTCATATGCCTCAGGGCTCAGAGAAACGCCGTCTGTTTGACGGCACTGTTCAGGCTCTTCTGGAGAAGGATGTTCTGGAGCCGTTTCCAGTTCAGGACAGAGGTATGGGTTTTTACTCAAACCTCTTTGTGGTCTCCAAGAAGGATGACAGTTGTCATCCCATTTTGGACTTGAAGGTTCTCAATTCCTTTGTGACCTGGACTCTATCACCAGGAGTCTCTATGGATGGGGATTGCTGCCATGTCCCCGGGGGAATTCCTTGCTTCTCTGGATCTTCAGGATGCATACTTACACATTGCCATTCATCCAGAGAGCTGGCAATACCTCCGATTTGCCTGCGACTGGGGACATTTTCAGTTCTCAGCTCTTCCATTTGGTCTGACAAAAGCTCCTCAGGTCTTCAACCATGTCCTTGGGAGCCTTAGTGTCTGTCTTCCACCGAGACAGCATCAGAGTTACTCCATACTTGGACGACCTGCTTCTGAAAGCCTCTTCTGCGGAACTTCATCAGCAGGTTCAGTTCGGTTCAGGTTCAATGCATTCATGCTCTCACCCATCACTGGTGGATCATCAACTTGAACAAATCAGACCTTGTCCCATCTCAGCCTCCTCTTCAATACCCAGAAGAACATGGTGTTTCTCACGGATGAGGTGGCTCACCAGGGTTTCTGCGATACTGGCTCAGGATCCAGTTCCAGCCAAGAAGCTGTCATCTTTCGTGAGATCTCTCATTTCCACCATAGAGGCAATACCACTCGCCATGGAACACACCAGGGAACACCAGCTGTTTGTGATCCAGGTGTGCAGGGGTCGGACGGACCTTCTGAAGACGTCGGTGTCACTTTCTCTTCATGTGGAACCGAGTTTGTCCTGGTGGCTCGACCTATCCAATCTGCTGAAGAGTAAGTCCTTCCTAGTTTCCTTCTGGACCATGGTGATGATGGATGCCAGCCTCTCCGAATGGGGAGCGGTCCTGGATCGCCTGAGTGCACAGGGTCTGTGGTCTCCGGAAGAATCTCTCCTTCTCATCAACGTGTTGGAGCTTCGGGCGATATTTCATGCCCTACGTCATTGGACATCTCAGCTGGAAGACTGTCCAGTCAGGGTAGAGTCCGAGAACGCCACGGCCGTGGCTTACATCAACAAGCAGGGCGCAACAAGAAGTCTCGCTGCTTGATTAGAGTTCAAGGCTATTTTGTCCTGGGCAGAAGATCACGTTCATTCCATATCTGCAGTGCACATTCCTAGCATAGACAACGTCATGGCGGACTTCCTCAGTCAACACACAGTGGACAGCGGAGATTGGTAGCTGCACCCAGAGGTGTTCACCCTCATTGTTCAGAAATGGGGTCTTCCTTACATCGATCGTATGGCGACAAGACACAACAGGAAGGTTCCAAGGTTTTGCTCTCGATGAAGGGACCCCTCTAGCTCTGGCAGTGAATGTAATGTCCATTCCCTGGTTATTCTCTCTGGCCTACATCTTTCCTCCCCTCTCCATGTTGCACAGGGTGTTACGGAAATTACCACTGGAGCGTTGTCCAGTCATTCTGATTGCTCCATACTGGTCTCGCCAGGCTTGGTTTCCAGAGCCTCTGGATCTGTCCGTGGCGGAGCCATTCTGGCTCCCTTGCCTTCCGGATCTTCTTCTACAGGGTTACCTGTGGAAGGAGGATGTTCATCGTCTAGCTTTGATGGCTTGGAAATTGCTTAGTGCCCGCAAACGTGTTTCTTCCAAGATCTACCATAGTGTCTGGTCGACCTGACAAGGACCTGTCTCAGGACTTTGATCTGCCTACGATCCTGGCCTTTTTGCAGGATGGTGTGAATAAGAGCCTCAATTTGAGTTCAGACATCTGCTCTCTCTGTTTTCTTTCAGAGGCGTATTGCCATCCTTCCTGATGTCAAGGTGTTCTTCAAGGGCATTGCTCATACTCGTCCTGCCTTCAATATTTCTGCTCCTCCATGGGATCTTAACTTGGTCTGGGGCATTCTTCAGCACCCTACTATTCCTCTACGCCTCTTGACGTGGAAAATGGCTTTTCTCTTGGCGATTGTGTCTGTCCGCCATGCCGCGGAGTTACATGCTCTGTCCTGTAAACCACCCTATTTGATGTTTCTCCTGAAGGTGGTTTCAGAGTTCCATATCAATCAGGAGATTGTGGTGCCCTCTTTCTGCCCTGACCCCACTTCAGACAAGGAGAGGGATCTCCACTTGTTAGACGTGGTGCGTTGTCTCAAGTTTTATGTACATCAACAGTCTATCAGACAATCGGATGCGTTGTTCATCATTCCTGAGGGTCATAGGGCAGGAAGACCTGCATCCAAGGTGCTTATTGCTTCTTGGATCAAGTACACTATTTGTAAGGCTTACGAGCTGAGGAAGAAGCCTGTCTTTTTCGGGGTCACGGCTCATTCTACTCGATCCATTGGGGCCTCTTGGGCTTATAAGAATCAGGCATCTGCTGATCAGTTGTGCACGGCTGCCACTTGGTCGTCTGTGCACACCTTTTTGAAGCATTACCGTGTTGCTGTACTGGCATTGGCTGAAGCCAGCTTTGGGAGGAAAATCCTGGAGGCAGTTTTGCCTGTCTAGGATTTTCTTCGGTTCTTGGTGCTTCCTTCACTTTGAGCCCTGTTGGCTCTAGTTCAGTGTGCTGGGTAACAGTTGGGGTGTTACCTCTTTTCAGTGTCCGTTGACACTTCATTGTTTGTTGGGCTATCTCTGATATGATTGTTCATATCTGCTCTGGTGACTTTGGGGGCCTTGTGTCTGGGCCTTACTTCCCGCCTCTGGGAAACTCAATGGTTGGACATCCCAGAGTTGCCAGTAACCTGTATTTGACAACAGAGAAAAGAGGATTTTAATCTTACCTGTTAAATCCTTTTCTCTTGGTCCATACAGGTTACTGGTCTCCCACCCTGTAAAGGGACCGTGATTGGCTCTCTTGTGGCAGACTGTGGGGGTCCTTCAGGGTCATGCTCACAGGAGTCTTCTTTTCCTTCTGCTATCTAGTCAATAGTGTCTCAAATCTTTCTGGAGCTGGTTGGCTAGCTTCAGCCAAGGAGGCTTCACCCCCTGCATACAATTTTATATTGTTCTTGCCTACTTAAAGGGGCGGATCGCCTACCCAGAGTTACCAGTAACCTGTATGGACTAAGAGAAAAGGATTTAACAGGTAAGACTAAAATCTTCTTTTTCTTTACTCCGATTCAGAATCCAGGGAATCCCTAATAAAAGCTAGTTTAGATGGCCTTGAAGTTTCAGATGATCAAGCTTCTAAGTCCTCAGCCAAATGTCTCTTTAAATGTAAAAAGAAATCTGCCGTTATATTTCCTGACTGTGATGAGCTTGACCAGATAGTCACAGATGAGTGGAAAACCCCATATAAATCTGTGGTTATTCCCAAGAAATTTGAAAAGGTTTAGCCTTTTTCTAAAAAAATAGGGTAGACCTTTGATCTAAACCTCCAGCTGTTGACCCTACAGTCTCCACATTGTCTAAACATATCATTATACCTATTCAAATGGCAGGAACTCTTAAAGATCTTGCTGACAAAGTTTGATACCTTGAACAAACTGTTCTCTGTACCAGAAGCAATCATTCAAGCTTCTTTTTCTTCAGCCCGGACATGCATAGCTGCTGAGGCTTGGCAAGCTCAAATTATTCGAGCTATGCAAGACAATGTGCCTCATGAGTATATTTTTCCTCTCATAGGCTACCTCCTGGAGGCCACCTCCAATTTGGAGGGGCTGCTTTGGAGGTGCAAAGTTATCATCTATATGTTCAGCTACAGTGGTTTCAGTACAGTATTCTTTGTGGTTGAAGATTTGGAATACAAATTCTGTCTTCAAAAAAATCTTTAATATCTTTGCCATTTTGTGCCAGAGTTAGACAGAATTGTTAGCCATGCCACTGGAGGTAGAAGTACTTTTTCACTGTCGTCCAATACAGGTAACTGGTAACTCTGGGAGGTGATCCGCCCCTTTAAGTAGGCAGGAACATTTCTCCAAATGTATGCAGGGGGGTGGAGCCTCCCCTCCCTCCTTAGCTGCTTCCCAGTCAGCTAACAACAGAATGATTTGTTCCTGGGTGTGTACACACCTGGTGGAGTACATCTCTTCAGTTTTTTTTTGTTTGTTTTTTTTGTTTTTTTTTTATTATTTTCTGTCAAATATGGAATACCACCATTAGGCGAGTTACCATTACTGACAAATGCCCTCTCCAAAGTGGCTAGCTCAGTGTCCAGGGATTTTTTTGGTGGACCTTATGCCCTGATGGGGGAACAACTTGGCTTCAAGTACTTCCCTGGGGGATTATCCTCTGAGGTAATCCTTTCTTTGCATGGTGACCTGAAGACAGAAGACCTGCAGAAAGGTGAGCAACCCTTTGAGTGCTGAAGGTCCACTTGTCCCACAGTGTCCCTCTTTGGGCTTGTATTTGGGAGTTCTCATTGCGCACTCTGGCACTCATTGGGTGTTTTTTTATATATATATATATATATATATATATATATATATATATATATATATATAATAATATATACTTATTTAATGTATATGAGTGTTTTTCTGTGAGTTTTGGAGCAGTCTATGTGGCATTTTAACCCTTTGTCTGCTGGTTTGACTTGTTTATGGGGGTTCCGTTACACTTTCTTTATGGGATAGTGTTTTCTCATCATGTACATGTGTTTCATATGTGTTTTTACTCCTTTTATTGGGGTTAAATTTCTTAAATTTTATGTTCCGTGCCTTTAAGGCGCGCTTTTACCGCGTAGCCGCCATTGCTCCTTTACTCTCTATGGGCTTACACTGTGTGGGACATATCTCTGGAACCGCTTCACCTAGCGACTTCAGAGTGGGCTCATTTTGTTTGTCTCCCTTGCTCTTTCATCCGATTCAATAGTCAAGTGTGTTGGGGGACTTGGGGGGGGGCTTCGGGCACTGTTTTAGGGTACTTTGTGAGGAAAAACTAAGTTTCCCATGAGCGCTTGTTTCGCGCCTGTTTTCTGATTGGCTTCCGTTGCGGCAGCCATTTTGTGAGTTCTTCTCATCGAGTATACTACACAGGGATCGGACCTTCTACCTCTCCTCCGCTGATTAACCCTTCGCTTGCCAGATAAGTTTAGTTTTAAACGTTTCTGGGGTGAATCTTTAATCTTTCACACTTTAATTGGGTGATTTCTGTCAGTGGGGTATATCTGACACTGTGAGTATGTCTACTCCGCTGGAGCTTGGGACTAGACCTAAGACTAAGGAGGCTGGGGCATCAGTTTCCCCCATTGCGCATTGCTCCTCCTGTCATTCAGGGCTGCCTAGGGAATTCTCTGGTCATTTATGCCCAGCATGCTCAGAAGGTCCTGACAGCAACCCAGGGCTTTCCAGCCATGCTATAGAGCCAGCTTGGGTGAAAGAGTTTAAGGCTGCAACTAGGGACCTCAGGTCCACTCTTCAACTCTTTCCCTCTCAGGTTCAGGGAGCACTGCAGGTATGGCAGGCTCCCTCTACCATCAGGACCTCCCTGCCTAAGCCACAGGGGGCTCCTGACGTGTCTGATTCTTCTGAGGAAGAATTGTTGCTAGATTCTGATATTGAGGATGGTACAGTTATTGAGTCTGCCAGGTCTGTTGGAGACCCCTTTGAATGTGACCCTGAATTTTCTGCTGAGGGCCTAATTAGGGCCGTTCTGTCCACCCTCAATCTTCCCTTGAGTCAAGAGGTTCCCTCTGACCCAACTGATGTCTTTCAGAAACCGGCAAAAGCTGTTACTTGTTTTCCTCCTAACCCTACTCTGGAACGTTTGGTTTCTGATGCTTGGAAAAATCCTGATAAGTCCTCTCCAGTCTCAAAAAAAGTTTGCTAAACTTTATCCTTTTTCTGAGGCTGAACTGGCTAAATGGGTTCATCCTCCCAAGGTGGATGCTCCTGTGTCTAGGCTGTCTAAATCAACTGCTTTGCCTGTTTCTGATGCTTCTGCTTTGCAGGACCGGACGGATAAAAAGTTGGAGGTTTGCCTCAGGTCTATTTTTGCGTCTATTGGCACTGCTATGCGACCGGCTTTTGCTGTGGAGTGGGTTAACCGGGCCCTTGCGGTCTGGACCGAGCAACTCACCAAGACGGTCCGTCAGAGCAGCTGCGCTTGCTTGCCAATATTTCTGAAGGGCAGAACTATGTTTCTGATGCTGCCTTTGATGCTGTCCGCATGATGGCTAGGGCCTCCACTTCTTCTGTGGTGGCCAGGTGTGCGCTTTGGCTTAAGATTTGGTCCGTTGACACTGCATCTAAGAAGGTTTTGCTTTCTTTGCCTTTCCAGGGTACTTCCTTGTTTGGTTCTGAGCTCAAGGAACTAATCAGCGAGGCTACTGGGGGTAAGAGTACCCTTTTGCCTTTGGTCTTCAAGAAAAAGTTGCCGGCTAAACGTTACCGGTCCTTTCGTTCCTTTCAGACGGAGGCGCTTCGTCCTCCAAGACAGTTCCGTCCGGTCCTCGTACCTCCTCCAAGCCCAAGCAGTCCTGGAAGCCCAAGGTTGCCTCCAAGTCCAAGACTTCCAAGCCTGCTTCGGCATGACTCGCCGAACCCGGGTCCGCACCCTGCCATGGGTGGACGCCTCCACCTCTTTCGCGGGGTTTGGGAGGAATCTGTGTCGGACCCATGGGTTTTACAGGTGGTCTCAGAAGGATACAGGATCCCTTTCTTTTCCCTTCCTCCCCTTCGTTTTCATCTCACTCGTTCTCCGCAGGCTGCAGAGAAACTGTGGTTGTTCGACGGCGCTATTCAGAATCTTTTGGACAAAGAGGTCCTGGAGCCAGTGCTTCCTATGGACATGGGTTCGGGGTTTTACTCCAACCTTTTCGCGGTATCCAAGAAGGATGGCGGGGGCCGTCCTATTTTGGATCTCAAGGATCTCAATTCCTTTGTGGTGAAGTCTCACTATCGTCAGGAATCTCTGCGCCCTGTGATTGCCGCTATGTTTGCAGGGGAGTTTCTAGCTTCTCTGGATTTGCAGGATGCGTATCTGCACATTCCCATTCATCCTGCGAGCAGGCAGTATCTGAGGTTTGCCTGCGCCAGGGGTCATTTTCAGTTCTCAGCTCTCCCATTTGGGCTGACAACTGCTCCCCAGGTTTTCCAAAGAGTTCTGGGAGCGTTGATTTCCGTCCTCCATCGGGATGGAGTGAGAGTGACTCCATACATGGACGACTTTGAAGGCAGAGTCTGTGGATCTACTTCATCTGCAGGTTCAGACCTGCATTCAGGTCCTCACTCGCCACGGTTGGATAGTGAACTTGGACAAGTCGGACTTGTCTCCATCTCAGCGTCTCATCTTCCTGGGTCTACTGTTCGACACTCAGAAGGGCATGGTGTTCCTGCCAGAGGAAGTAGCGCATCAGATTGCTCAGGGAGTATCGAGGATCCTGGCTCTCGAGTGGATTCCAGTCCCGAAGTTGTTTTCCCTGGTGGGGAAGTTCATCTCCACGATAGAGGCGGTGCCATTTGCGATGGCACACACCAGGGAACTTCAGAGGTTTGTGATCCAGATGTGCAGGGATCGTCCAGATCATCAGAAGTTGTCAGTATCTCTTCCTCCTCATGTAGAGTTGAGCTTGGAATGGTGGTTAGACCTTTCCCATCTCTTGAAGGGGAGACCCTTTCGGATACCCTACTGGACCACGGTCACGACGGACGCCAGTCTCTCGGGCTGGGGGGCTGTCCTGGGTCGCTTCAGTGCTCAGGGGAAGTGGTCCTTGGAGGAGTCTCTTCTCTCCATCAACATTCTGGAACTTCGGGCGATTTTCCATGCTCTACGCCATTGGGAATCTCCGCCGGAGGACTGTCCGGTCAGAGTGGAATCCGACAACGCCACCGCCATGGCTTACATCAACAGACAGGGAGGGACAAGAAGTCTCGCCTTGTGGCTAGAGATAAAGGCCATTCTGTCCTGGGCGGAGGTTCCTGTTCCCGCTATTTCTGCCGTGCACATTCCAGGCGTAGACAACGTCATGGCAGATTTTCTCAGTCGTCACACAGTCGACAGAGGAGAGTGGGAGCTCCATCCGGAGGTGTTCCAGCTTCTAACCCAGATGTGGGGTGTACCTTTGGTGGATCTGATGGCAACCAGACACAACAGGAATGTTCCGACGTTCTGCTCCAGGTGGAGGGACTCGCTGGCTCTGGCGGTCGACGCCATGTCGATTCATTGGTTGTTTCCCCTAGCTTACATCTTTCCCCCTCTTCCAATGTTGATCAGGGTGATCCAGAAGCTGAAGGTGGAGCGTTGTCCGGTCATCCTCATTGCTCCAAATTGGCCTCGTCAGTCTTGGTATCCGGACCTTCTGGCTCTGTCGGTGGCAGAGCCCTTTCCTCTTCCCTCTCGTCCAGATCTTCTGATACAGGGTTATCTGTGGAAGGAGGATGTTCATCGTCTCCATTTGACGGCCTGGAGGTTGAATCCTCTATTTTGAAGAAAAAGGGGTTTTCTTCTGCTGTGGTTTCTACCATGCTCCGTGCTCGTAAGCCTGTTTCTTCCAAGATCTATCACCGGGTCTGGTCGACCTTTCTCTCTTGGTGTGCTGACAGGGACCTGTCTCACGATTTTCTTCTTCCTACTGTCCTGGCCTTTCTGTAGGACGGTGTGGATAAAGGACTCAGCCTGAGTTCTCTTAAGGTTCAGACTTCGGCACTTTCTGTTTTTTTCCAGGAACGCATTGCTATGCTTCCTGATGTCAAGATCTTCTTTCAGGGCGTTGCTCTTGTGCGTCCCGCTTTTCGGAGTCTGGCTCCTCAGTGGGACCTTAATCTAGTCTTGGGAGTTCTCCAGTGTCCTCCCTTTGAGTCCTTGGCTACTATTCCTTTACACCTTTTGTCATGGAAGATGGCTTTTCTTCTGGCTATTGTGTCTGTCCGCCGGGTGGCGGAGTTACAAACTCTTTCCTTTAAACCACCCTATTTGGTGTTTCACAAGGACAAGGCGGTTCTTCGTACTTCCAAGGAGTTCTTACCCAAAGTGGTTTCCGAGTTCCACTTTAATCAGGAAATTGTGGTGCCCTCTTTCTGCCCTAACCCCTCTTCCAATAAGGAGAGGGATCTCCATTTGTTGGATGTTGTGCGTTGTCTCAAGTTCTACGTGCATCGCACGGAATCCATCAGGAAGTCTGACGCTCTGTTCGTCATTCCGGAGGGTAATAGGGCAGGGAGACCGGCATCCAAAGTGACTATTGCATCTTGGATTAAGTCTACCATTCGTAAGGCGTACAAATTGAGGGACAAGCATGTTCCTTTCAGGGTTACGGCCCATTCTAACAGGTCCATTGGGGCCTCTTGGGCCTACAAAAATCAAGCGTCTGCTGATCAGCTGTGCCGGCTGGCCACTTGGTCTTCTGTGCACACTTTCTCGAAACACTACCATGTGGATGCGCTGGCCTCGGCTGATACCAGCTTTGGGAGGAAGGTCCTGGAGGCAGTTCTGCCTGTCTAGGGTCTTCTTCCTCTGTGGTCCTTAGTGTCTCCTTACTTTTGAGCCCGGTTGGCTCTTGTTCAGTGTGCTGTGCTACAGTTCCTGGGGTCCGTTTGCACCCTTAGTTGGTGTCCGTTGACACTTCTGTTTTGTTGGGATCTCTGTCCAGTAGGTTCATAGAGGTCCTGGTGACTTTGGGGGCCTTGCGCTTGGTCCTTGCCTCTTTCCCGCCTCAGGGTAACTCAATGGTTGGACATCCCAGAGTTACCTGTAACTTGTATTGGACGACAGTGAAAAGAGGATTTTAGTCTTACCTGTTAAATCCTTTTCACTTAGTCAGATTACTGGTCTCCCACCCTGTCAAGAGACCATGTTTGGCTCTCGTGTGGCAATTTGTGGGTGTCCTTTGGGGCATGCTCACAGGAGTCGTCTTCTCTCCCTTTTCTGGTCAGCTGGTAGGGTCACAAATCATTCTGGTGTTAAGCTGACTGGGAAGCAGCTAAGGAGGGAGGGGAGGCTCCACCCCCTGCATACATTTGGAGAAATGTTCCTGACTACTTAAAGGGGCGGATCGCCTCCCAGAGTTGCCAGTAACCTGTATGGACTAAGTGAAAAGGATTAAACAGGTAAGACTAAAATCCTTTTTTTTTTTTTTTTTTTTTTTTTACAGAGGTAAAGCTTCCTCCTAAAAAAAAAAATACCCCTCACTCATCTGAAGGTTTCTTTTATTTCAATAAAGCAAAACCTACTTTGGTACAAAAGAACCAAGGCCTAAGAATCCAAACACTCCAAAGCGTATAGAGTATCCCACAAATCCTCCACTAGGTGGAAGTCTCCCGACACTTCTTTCAGCAATGGCGGATGTCGGTTGCAGACGGAAGGGTACTTCAGCTGGTTCAAGAAGGGTACAGGATGTCTCTCACAACTTTACCACCTTGTTGGTTCTTTATGTCCAGTGTACCAAAAGTAAAGCGGACCATGAACCTCCATAGGATGGTGTCGCAAAAGCACCACTGTAAAAATACTGCACCAAAAAAAAAAAAAAAAAAAGTTTGTGCTGCCATAACTTTTGAATAAAACACCTCTTCGCAGTGGAAGTATATTTGTATATATATAATTTATTTACTGCCAGTCACACCCCAGGGCAGAGTTAGGCTACACTGCATTGAATTGCCAGAGGTCACTGAATTTGACAGGAGTAGTCCTTCTTTCTGCATATAGCCCATAGATATTTTCTGTTGCCTTCTGTTAAGGGAGCATTCCCAGTTGTATCTCTCTGTCTGGAGAGCTTGCCCTCTTGCTGCATTGTTACTTTAGTGCACCTTCGGATGTTGGTGTTTTTAAATAGACGTATGATACTATATAATGTTCTCTTCTCCAGGTTCCGTCCCATATCTGTGTTCCGCGAGGCTAATGAAGATGAGAGTGGTTTCACATGTTGCGCGTTCTCTGCTCGGGAGCGCTTCTTGATGTTGGGCACTTGCACAGGTCAGCTTAAACTGTACAATGTGTTCAGTGGGCAGGAAGAGGCCAGTTACAACTGCCACAACTCCGCCATAACACACCTGGAGCCATCTCGGGTGAGGAGCACACATTACATCATTACCCCACACTTGTGCCTGCTTTTGTTTTTGTTCACTTGTTTTTTTTCTTCTTCTCTTCCTTTCTCCCTTAAATCCTCAAGGACCAGCAGGATGAACAACACAACACAATGCTTTGTTCAACCCTCTGGTTCTTAAGAGGTTAAAAGCTCTGTTTGCTAAATATTTCTATGTAAAAGTGGAGCAAATCTAAGGCACACCAACTGCACAAGAGAAAAAGATACAACTTCCTGTTGCTTTAACCCTTTTAGTTCCAGAGGGGTACGCAATGCGTTGCTTACCCCTCTGGCACTCAGAGGGTTAAATTAGGTTTTAATACCTGGTATGTAAGTTGTCTCCAGTGCTTTTCTTTGTCTGTATTGGGCAACTTCTAGCATTAATTCTTTGAGTGCCAGAGAGCCATCTAATACAATGCATCTCAATGCATTGGCTACGTTTCTGGCACTCAAGGGGTAAGGGATTAAAGCGTAATTTAAATAAATAGGATTATTCATATTATCCCTATGGTGCAGTTTTGAAGCATGCCAACTACATTATAGGGGTCATATAAAATTCCCAAATTTCCCATTGACTTCAATGTGTTTTTAATGCCCTGAAGTGCTAGAAAGGTCTCAAATGCATTACAAAGCAAAGAGCTGGAAACCTTGCTAGATTTTAAGGGCTTATAAAGCTCCTTTTAAATCAGCTGTAATCTGTATTTGTTCTCTTATGCAGTTGTTTGGCCCTTTTTCTCTAGCATCAGGAGACCATGCAGGGACCATGGGGTATAGGAGCATCCCTAAAGGAGACGGGCACTGTTGTTGAAACTCCTCCCACTTGCATATGCCTATACCCTTCCACCATTCCAACTTGTCAGTTTTTAGAGTGTCCTTCAGGAGGTACAGGGGAAAAATATACAACAGTTAAATTCTTATTTTATATAAGTTAATTCTCTAAATGTACAAGTCTCTGCTCTGTCACTTCTTTTCCAAAAGAAAATTGCTACTATTCCCAAGATTCAAATGTTCATTCAAGGAGTAAATAGTTTACTCAGTCCATACAGGGCTCCTATCACTCCTTCGGATTTACATCTAGTTTTGGAGGCTTATCAATCCTCTTCCTTCAAACGATCATCTGCTTCTATCATAGATCTGACATATAAGACATTCTTTCTCATTGCTGTGGGTCTGCAAGAAGAGTTTCAGAACTCAGTGTCTTATCTTGTACATTTCCACACCTCATCTTCTATCAAGATTAGGTTGTATTAAGGACTGTCCCTGAATTCCAACCCAAAGTTTCCAGCATTCCACATCAATCAAGAATCAAGTGTCCGAATCGGAGTACCAAAAAAGAGGAAGTCCTTCATACTTTAGATGTCGTTCTCTGTCTTCACATGTGTTTTTGAGGATTCTTTTAGATTCCAAAGTAAATAAACAGACACACATTATTATAGCAAGTCACAGTTTTTATTAGCAGTAATCATAATTGTTATCAGCAGATGATCTCCGCATGTATGGGAGAGCCCCTGATGGATCTGACCACTGTCCTTATAATTCTTGCACATACACAACTGGACACGGACGTCACCTTCGCATTCCAGAAGAGATCTGAAAATGCCCCTACATCACCTAGAAATGTATTCCCTCAGTCACGTCCTTACCAGGATGCTTTAATCTGTCAGGTTTCACGGTTGATGACAACAGCCTGCGTCACAATTATATGCCCAGCTAGTGCTCTGCTGCTGTGAGGGTTAAAATAAACACCTATGTCACAACCTTGTTCTGCAGGCTGCAATCTCTGCGCTTCTTATTGCTGTGTGGCCTTGAAGCTGTTGCATTTTGTAACATAATGAAGGCTATGCACAGAACCCTTCTAATAAACATATTATGCACTGAAGGATTGTAAGAAACACATTAACCCCTTATTTATCCCTGATTATGAAACACAAGAACCCCTTATTAACTACTGATTAACCCCTTCATGGTTGGAATGGGACCACATACAACTTGTATGTTCAGAACCCAGTCTTTTAGACAGATACATTGTTTGTCATTACTGATGGCTCAAAGAGGCAGACCATCAGAGATGACTACCTAGTGGCTTAGAGACTATAAAACGAACATACAGACTCCAGTCTATTCCTGCTCCTTTCCAGATTACAGTCCATTCTACTTTCAATAAGTACTTTATGGGCCTTGTAGAATCAAGCTACTGTTGACCTACTCTGCAAAACAGCAAAATGTTCATCTGTTCACATGTTCAGAGTTTTATACAGTTAATATTTTTTGCATCTCAGAGTGCCCGTTTTGGCTGCAAAGCTTTGCAGATCATTCTTCGTTCATTTTCTTTCCCTCCCTCTATTTTTGGGACTGCTTTGAGACATCCCCATGTTCCTGCATCACTCCGACACTTGAGAAAAGGGGATTTTTTCTTAGTCCACTGAGGGATGCAGGACATCCCACCCACAGAAATCTAGTTTTGGGTTGGAAAGCCTGACATTTTTGCCATCTCTATTCTAGTGTATATTCCCTTCCTGACTTTGTTATAGGAAAACTGACACTAGTTGGATTGATGGAACGGTATAGGCACATGCAAGTGGAAGGAGTTTCAACTAGAGTGCCCTGCCTCCTTTAGGGATGCTACTATACCCCATGGTCCCTGCATCCCTCAATGGACTAAGAGAAAAGTATATATCCGTAAGTACAAAAATCCCCTTATTTTCTTTTATATGGCCTTGTATTACCCCTTATCGACAATGTGCACGTTTTATGTTCTTTCATTTGTGCTGTACTCTGTGTATCAGTATTTTTCTCTTTGGTGTCTTAATGTTCCTTTCTCTTTTTCATATTTTGTTTTCTCTTTTGTTCTCTTGATCTATCTTCATCCCCATTAATCATGCTGTTTCCCTCCCACAGGATGGGTCACTTCTACTAACTGCGGCCACTTGGAGCCAGCCTCTTTCCGCCCTTTGGGGCATGAAATCTGTCTTCGACATGAAGTGAGTGTGAGATAGTACAGGTGTGGTGATGGTAAAAGGGGCAACTCCAGGGCGAGCACCATCCATGTACTTATTAGAGAAGGGGTGTCAAAGGTTTGTTCTCAAGGGCTGCAAACAGACCAGGATTGCAATGGGCCTGCCCCCGTAGATAATGTTAGCAAATTTGAAAGAAAATTAAAAGCTACCTATATGTGCTGCTTGCAATTTGATTGCAATAGAAATAATTTTTCATAAATTAATCTTTGGTGGCACAGTCTGTCACCATAATCAAATTCGTTTCTCTCTGGACTATTATTACCACACACACTGCTATAAATGATTCTAGACAGAGCCCACACACACTGGGGTCATACCTAACAACACGATTGGCCTCAGACTGAACTAATTGACGTACCATGCAGTGAATCGGCATAAAGTGACATACACTGCCAACAACTGTTTATTTTCTCAAACTATCCCTTTTACAGAAAAGTGGTTTGTAGAACATAAATATGTATGTAACTTTTAATACTCTGTAAAATAAACTATACTTACCTTATTTTGCCATGACCACTTTAAACCCAGACGATTGTCTGTCACTTTGATCCACCTAGCAGGAAAACAGTGGCCTCTTTATTTAAGAACCAGACTTAAAGGGATAGTAATACTTTGTTTTATCTTTATTTTGTAGGCATTAAAAAAACATGAAAAACGATATAAGTCTTATTTCTCAAACCTTTATGGTTTAAGAGATATTCACAAACAAAGTACCCCCCCCCCCCCCCGTTCAGCCAGATCAGAAGGGAGGTGCCCAGGTAGACAGCATAGAGGGACAATCTTCAATTAAGATAAGGGAAAAAGCTGAAAGACTTGTCAAGGGGGGAAGGGCTTTCATTGTTTTCATACAAAGAAGATTGTCCCCTGCGGTTATCTGTCTGGTCTTACAACCAGATTCCACATCTGAGAAGAGATGGCTTACACTAGGAAAAAGGGGCGGGAGGGGGAAACTTTGCTTGTGAATATCTCTTAAACCATAAAGATTTGAGAGCTAAGACATATCATTCTTCATGTTTTTTTCACGCCTACAAAATAAAATAAAGTTAAAACGAAGTATTACTATCCCTTTAACACTCCCACCCCAGTCATATTTACCAAAGACAGACGTATAGCAAATTCCCATTGGTTTTACATGGGACATTTAATCCCTTGAATGTGAGAGAGGACACAGATTCATTTAATTGCATTACTTTGGAGACCTCTGTAGCATTCAAGGGATTTAAAAGCACCATTTAAAGTGGATCTCTCACATCATAACACATTATTTTAAGAGCTTTAAAAAGTACCAATATTTATGTTGGTCTTTTTTTAATATAAATGATCTATTTATCTTTATTTGTCAGTTTAATGCAAATCTGGCAGGTACTGTCATGCTGCTCCCCATCACAACTGTCATTTCCTACCAGGAAGTACCAGTTCACCTGTTTGAATAGACAAAACAAGTAAAGCTAAATATCTCTATTGTTTGAAATTAAAAAAAAAAATGTGTAACATAAATGCAGGTTCTTTTGAAAGCACTCAAAATCACTTTTTACAAAGTGACAGTCCTACTTTAAATCGGGCGGAACAATGAGAATTTGTATTTGTTCCCTGTTTCTTGGTTTGTTTGGTTCAGACATGCTTCTATGCAAAAGCTGCAATTTTTATATAAACCAACTGCATGGAGGGAACAAATAACATTTCCCACTGGTTTTAGTGGGAGGTTTGAACCCCTTAAATGCTACAGAGGTCTCCAGCACATTGCTAAGCAATGCATTGGAGACCTCCTTAGCATTCTTGGGATTGAAATCCCCATTGCAGCCGCCAGCTGGTTTGCCCCAGAATTGCTCCACTTTTTATTTGAGCATGTGGCCTTTAGCCTCATCCTTTTTACTCTCGCCCAGGCACTCGTTTAGCGAGGATCATTACGTGGAGTTTAGCAAACATTCGCAGGACCGTGTCATCGGCACAAAGGAGGATGTGGCTCACGTAAGTGTATCCAGATTGTATCTGACCCCATAGCCCAAGTATAGAGGGTGCAATGAACCCTTGCACTGTCAGGAAATTCAGGAGTACTGCTTCTCAGGGCACAGATTATATTAAAGCTGGGCAGGATGATCCCTGTATTGCATCACTTCACATCTTTTGGGTACTAAAATAACAGGTCCTGCAGCACTGGCATTTCCTGGTAGAATCCCATCACTAATAACAATTACACCAATGACTTGGGAGCCACATACACAAAAGAGAAATTGATCAGTTCATGCACAATCTAACCACACCAATAGGCACGTAAAAATACCATTGGTTAACATAGGGCTTTTAACCACTTGAATGCTAGAGAGGTTTCATATGCATTGCTTCACAATGCTTTGGAGCTCTCTAATATTCAGGGTGTTAAAAGCACCATTTAAAGGGGAATTATATACTGAGAATACATCTCTTAATTTGTTGTATAGATTTACTTATTTAGGTCAGTGTCCTTTATACTGCAGGCAGGTCTATGTATCTATCTGCAGATTTGTAAGGGACATGAGTTTTTATCAGTAATTAGATTAAAAGAAACCATCTCCTTGAAACTAGGAAAAACCTAGAGCAAAGGATAAAACAAGAGTCCTGCATTGCTCCATACAAATTAAACAAATGTGAACTGTGTGTAAAGCATATATCATACCAATGTGTTTTGCTTATTTAAAGGGATAGTAATACTTAAAATGTAAAAAAAAAAATGTTGTAGGGTTTATCCCCCTGAGTAAAACAAGAGTACTCCCACTGCTGAAAGGTGTTTCATTAAAAAGTTATTAATTTTCAAAGTTGAATTTTTTAGGTGCAATATCACAGTGGCCTGAAATTGTACAGTGGCGCTGTTGCTACACCATCCTATGGAGATTTATGGTCCCGGGACCAGAGCTGTCCATAGGATCGTGTAGCAACAGCACCACTGTACAATTTCAGGCCACTGTGATATTGCACCTAAAAAATTCAACTTTGAAAATTTTACCTTGCATTCCCATTTTAAAGAGATAGTAATAGCTAATTTTTACAGATGTCCATCTTGTAGCTATTAAAAAAAAGAAATTAAATGACCCCAATCCCATCTCTCAATCCTTTACGGTTTGAGAGATAATTGTAGTTAAAATTCCCCCCTCCCTCCCCTTTCCCTGGCGTCGGCTCTCTAGCTGACTGCAGGGGAATCCGGAATCCGATTCCAGGACTTGCGGAGGCTCTTCAGCAGAGCCGAGATCGCGTTATTGAAAAAGAAATCCTTCACTGTAATGGCCTACAAAGTGTGCTTGGTTTGCTACTTTGCCATACATTGAAACTGAGGGGCAGGGGTTAAAGATGAAGGGAAGAGGGGAGTCTCTGCTTTAAAGGCCCTGTCCTCTGGAGGAGGGAACTTTACCTCATGGTTCCTAGGTTCTACATGGATTTAACTGTAAGTTAATTAAAAACATGTTTTGTCCCCTATGTTGAGTTGAGTGTTCCCTTGTATTTCATGCATTTGACCCCAAGTTTCATAAGCAGAAAAAAGTATTACAAATGATTATTTATTAATTTATCTAGTTACTGCTTCTAGAGCAGTCAATTGCACAGTTTTAAAAAGTAGTTGCCTTCTAATGTTTGTGTGATTGGTACAATCCTAGTGGTTATGAGTGATTAGAGGTGTGGAATGTTTGAAACAGATAGGAGCCAAATCTCTGATTGGTCAACCTTTTGTCCTGCAGATTTATGACATCCAAACTGGACAGAAGCTGTTGACCTTGTACAACTCTGACCTTGCAAATAACTACAAGCGCAACTGTGCCACCTTCAATCCTACAGACGATCTGGTGTTGAATGACGGGGTCTTGTGGGATGTGCGCTCTGCCCATGCCATCCATAAGTTTGACAAGTTCAACATGAACATCAGCGGAGTCTTCCACCCCAATGGTCTGGAGGTCATTGTGAACACAGAGATTGTATCCTTTCTGTTATGGAAAGGGCATCCCTCATTTACCATTAGAATAAAATAGTTTATAAGTGTATAGATATCAGATAAATATGATATCCATTACTCGTTTAAAGATTAGTTATCAATCCACACTGAACTGAGTAACCTTAAGTGTTTCCTGTCCGGAATAACATAAGTGGAGGTTTATTCTCAGTATGTGTTAGGTCCACTTTTAAGGAACGCTATCACCTTGAATTTTCTTGACCTATTTGAAAACTTCATTCAAAACTGTGTATGTGTCTAGTTAACCAAAATTCCAAATTCTGTAGCTTAGAAACTTCACACAGCACATAGCTTAATTAAAGGGTTAGTAATGCAAGAAATAAACTTTATTCAGTATGGTACATTTTATAAAAATAAAGTATTTGGAGAAAGTCCTATCTTTCAGACCTTTACGGTTTGAGAGATATTCAGTGCTAAAGTTCCTCCCTCCCCTTCTCCTGTCATCAGCGCTCTGCTGACAGAAGTAGATCCCAGTCCTGGGACCAGCCGGCAACTCTTCAGCAGAGTCGAAATAGCAATCTTTAAAAATAATTACTTAATTGAAACGGTCTACAAAGTGTGCTTGGTTTGCAAGCACACTTTGTGGACCATTCCAATGAAGTAGTTCTTTTTAAAGATCTCTATTTCGGCTATGCTGAAGAGTCACCTCGAGTCGCACGACTCGAATCTCCTGCTGTCAGCTTTACAGCTGATATCAGGAGAGAGGGAAATTTAGCGGTGAAAATCTCTTAAACCGTAAAGGACTTTCTCCAAATACTTTATTTTTGTAAAATCTACCATACTGAACAAAGTTTATTTCTGGCATTACTATACCTTTAATGTATGAAACGTTGCTGGAAAATGTCATTACCATATGGCACATCACAGAAAAGGTTTAATTACCATATGAAATGTCACTGAAAAGCTTTATTAGCGTATGAAATGTCACCGGTATAGCACGGGTACCGCAGTAGCCTATGGTAACAAGTATTAATATCTCCTTAATGACATTTGCTGGTCTTTTAGCTAACATGAACGGTAAGTTTTTAGTGCAGTTTCAAAATATGCAAACTTGAATTAAGGCGAAAGGTCCACTTTCAATCTACATAGTAACATAGTAATTTAGGTTGAAAAAAGACTTGCGTCCATCTAGTTCAACCCTTTTCCTATTCCTGTTTACCATCGTTGATCCAAAAGAAGGCAAAAAAACCCTCAATATAGCAATTTAAAATTCTGCCTTGAATGGGGGAAAAAATTCCTTCTTGATTCCAAATGGCAATCTGCCATATTATAGTTCACATCAGGAAAACAACTCAAAGCACAATACCATCCTCAAAAGAAACAAAACAAAAACAATTTGAAAATAACTCAAAGGATTAACAGACAATGTTAGAACCTCCTATCCTTAGGCTCTTAAATAACATAGGAATCAAATGCATAGATGATACACCATTGGACCTCTAGCTATTGATGAACTACAGCTTATTAAAAAATGTGGTAAAGTTCTTATGTTTCAGTGGTAATGGCCCTAGGACCACATGCAGGCCTAGAGTTATCACCCCTGGTGTAGTCTTACCTACCTTTTAAAACACACCTAGTCATTAGGAAGATAAAGTACTATAAAATAGGTTTGACCTCAAACGCACAAGTACTAAGTGACCTTGGTCCAATATAGAGTTGTTATATGATCTCTGGCTGAGTATGTATTGTAATCCATGAGTTACTGGAGAATCGCATGTTGAACAACCTTGATCTTATGGGCACCTTATAATACTTTGCCCACTTGTTTTTGAAAATTTGGTAAGTGCTGTGAAATGTTACACTTTATCAGCTTCAAGCAAAGTGGTTGACTCAATGGAAACATTAATTTCCTTAAAACATCCCTCAGTGGGACCTTCGTACCTTCCACCTTCTGCACACTGTACCAGCTCTGGACCAGTGCCGTGTTGTGTTCAATAACACAGGAACAGTTATGTATGGAGGTAAGATGTGTCCTAGTTGCACTTGTTTATGTGCATGTCTTAAAATACTGCTCAGTCTGTGCATTCCTTGAGGCGTCACTATAGTACACTGCTGCTCATTTCAACATCCTTTGTCTCAAGTCACTGATTCTGTCTCCATTCTCATTGTTTCCCTTTCCTCACATACTTCTCTTCATTTTATGGCTTCTTTCCTTGTCCAGAGAGGTGCAATTCTGGAACAAATCAGCTGCACAAATAGGTTCAACTGAGAATTCCACCAAATCCAGTAGCCTTTAAGATCTGTCATTCAAGGGGTAAAAAGCTACATTTAAATCTAAGGGGATTTGTATTTTACCCTCTGCTGCAGTTGTGCTGCAACAGACACTCTGCTTTTCCTTTGAACATATATAGTTCTTACCCTCATATTAATATTGGTTTTCATGTGTCCTTATCCACACGTATTCAGTCACTTGCGCATACTCCCGTGCACCTTCTTGCACTATTTGACTATAGAACAGCTTGTGGCCTCTCCATCCCTAAGCCTGTTATCCCCCTTCTCTCCCTCAGCCATGCTCCAGGCAGATGATGAAGATGACCTTCTGGAGGAGAGGATGAAGAGTCCATTTGGTTCTTCCTTCAGAACATTTAATGCTACAGATTACAAGCCAATAGGTGAGTGTGAGACCATGTGTATGTGATCATGCCTGCGGTTATGGAAATAACATGGTGTGCAAGTTTCTGACAGATAATTGCTTGTGTGTCCAACTTGAGGCCTTCTAGCTGTTACTATTGTACAACTCTGATTATCCACTTGCAGCTGTTGGCTGACAGGAAATGATGAGATAAATCTTTGTTACCCACCCCTGTATTAGTGACTTTGTTCTGTCTCCTCAGCCACTATCGATGTGAAGAGAAATATATTTGACTTATGCACAGACACAAAGGACTGCTATCTGGCAGTGATTGAGGTAAGGTGTAGTGGAATGTTGAGATTTCTGTACAAAAAATATACTCCATGTAGGGACACACTCTCTCGCTCTGTCCCCCTCCCCTTAGGTAGTAAATAAAAAATACCATTGATTTAAACTGATTTTAACCCCTTGAATACTAGCAAGGCCTCCAATACATTGCTTTACAACACAATGGAGAACCACAATGCACACCAAACATATATCAATGGGAATATTTGTCTTCTGTGGTACAGTTGTTTTGCCCAAGAATAGCTTAAAGGGATAGTAATACTTCGTTTTAACTTCGTTTTTTTAATTCCTACAAAATAAAATAAAGAAGTCTTATCTCTCAAACCTTTATGGTTTAAGAGATATTCACAAGCAAAGTTTCCCCCTCCTGCCCCTTTTTCCTAGTGTAAGCCATCTCTTCTCAGATGTGAATCTGGTTGTAAGACCAGACAGATAACAGAAGGGGACAATCTTCTTTGTATGAAAAGAATGAAAGCCCTTCCCCCTTGACAAGTTTTTCGGCTTTTTCCCTTATCTTAATTGAAGATTGTCCCTCTCTGCAGTCTACCTGGGCACCTCCCTTCTGATCTGGCTGAACGGGGGGGGGATACTTTGCTTGTGAATATCTCTTAAAGGTTTAAGAGATAAGACTTATATCGTTCTTCATGTTTTTTTAATGCCTACAAAATAAAATAAAGATAAAACAAAGTATTACTATCCCTTTAAAGGGCCAGTATGGACTCTACATAAGACCATTTTAAATTGTTGTCCTTGTCCCCAGAGCATTTTGAATGGAGTTTCTATAGCTCAAAACTTCTGTTTGCCTTGTAGGTCACAACGGTCTGCAAGGCTTGGTGACATCATTAGCTGCAAGCTCCGTGTTGGCAAATCTGCCCTCACTGGTTTCTGTAGTAGGAGTGGAATCCCCCTGGAGTGCTTTATTTGGTGCTGATGTCACCAAGCCTTTGCAGATTACCAGGATCTGTAAGGTAAACACTGGTAAACAGAGCAGTTTTGTATTATGAGAGCTTTGTTCTATAACTTCTGGGATACAACAAGTGATTTAAAAGGATCTTGTGTGGCCCTATACTGCCTCTTAAATGGAAACCTAACACCTTTACTTAACTTGTAGCAAAAATATCCTTATGGCTCCTATAAATTTTGTCCTTGTTTGTTCAGCTGGCCTCCTGGCTTCACATCTTTCCCCTATGCAATCTGTATGAAGCTCAGCTGCACGAATCACCACACGCTCTCCAAAAACTGAACCTGTTGACATCATTCTTAGACATCTGACATGGCTCCCTATTCAGCAACGTATCACTTACAAAGTCGTCCTTACGTTTAATGCTTTCCACACTGCTGCCACCCCCCCCCCCTTACATCTCTTCTCCTCTTATGTTTCTGGCCTCCTCCTTTGCTCAGCACACAACATACTTCTTTTTACACCATCCACACCCTCTCCAATTTCTAACCTCTTTCTCTTACTGTTCCATGCCTATGGGACTCCATATGGAACTCTAGAACAATCCCCCTCTGTCTACCCTGAAATCTCATCTTCTGGAGCACTAGTACCTTTTGGTTAACTCAGCACTTGAACTCACAGTATCTGACACCCTCATATGATGATGTCTGTCTCCTGTTACCCATTTAGACTGTAAGCTCCTTGGACTAGGGACCTCTCTCCTATCATTTCTATCCCATTTATTTATTGTAACATACTACGTTGTGAAGTGCTGCATACACAGTGTGATGCCATATAAATAAAGATATACATACAATAACTAATATCTTCGTAGTGGATATCATGTCTGGCGGCAAGCATGCCAGTTGCCAGCAGAACCTCGAACTCTGCCCACTGCACATATTAATCCTAAATTAAGGAGCAGAGGGCAGTGTAGCACATTATTTTTTAATGTCTTTGGCACCTCTCCAGTCCTTAAAGAGTTAACTAGGTTCAAACATTCTGTCTGTCTGCCCTACTTTGGAAAAATCCAGCAATTGTCATATCTGCCTCTTTGGACGTAACCTCTTCAATCAGTCCTAGATGTCATCTCTTGTACAAAGGAGAAATGGCAAAATACATAGGGGTCATTAGGAGTTTCTGACAATTGTAATCCATTCAATGTGTTAGAGACCCCACTAACTTTCAAGGGAAAAAAACAACAATTTCTCTTATGGCCAATGTACATCCCAGGAACTATAAGGCTAAAGTATCTTCTGGCCAGGAGGGCAGGGCTCTTGCCTTAAAAGGCTCTCTGGTGGTGGAAACTCCATCCTTACTCCACTTCACCCCCTGCTAGACATGCTAAGTTTTAAGTGACTGCAAAGGAGGTGAATCAAAGCAAAGATTCTTTTAGAAGCCCCCCCCCCTTTATTTTTTTTTTCTCTTAACGTGTATGAGGCTGTGTAATCATCTATTAGGTGAGCTTCTAAATCTGCCTCCTTGACCTTGTGTGCAGGCTTGTTAAAGGTCTGCTAGAGGAAGGCTTTCTCTGTATCATTTGCCTCTTCTTGGCTATGTCTGAACAAAAAATGTGTAAAGGAGACTGAAAGGATTCCAGTTTTCAGAGTGAGAAGGTCCCATAAGTATGCCCCCCCCCCCGCCTGTCTAGGAGCTACATTTTGTGGGTTTATGGTAGAATCTCTAGTTCTGTTTTTTCTGTAAGCACAATTACCTTTTTCTTCTTGTGAGATGGCCTCTTTCTTGACTTGCTGAAATTGTACCTCATTGTATTACTTCTCATTAAATTTGAGTGTATATTTTAAATGAACACACACACATCTGTTGCAGTCATGATAGTTTGACCCGTAATAACTTTGGAATGAGGCATCTTCCCCCAAAGAAATTGTAGTACCCTTGTTTTGAAGGGAAAGTCTGTTTTTTGTTGTGATCTCTGTCTGACTTTGCAGTCCATTTCTGACCGTAATCTAACCTGTACTTTCAGAACCAGGGCACAATGGACGCTCTCAACATGGACACAGTGTGTCGTTTGTATGAGGTTGGGAGGCAGCGGCTTGCAGAGGATGAAGATGAAGAGGAAGATCAGGTGAGCTGAAATTCCCTGGATCATCGCGTTGTAAACATTGAGATAGTTTTGGGTTGTACAACCATATCTGTGTTTACAGGAGGAAGAAGAACAAGAGGATGAGGAAGACGATGACGACGACGATGATGATTCTGATGACCTGGGTCCACTTCTGGATGCTGAGTTGGAGGAGGAGACAGGAGAGCAAGCAGAGGAGGATGGAGAAAATGACTTCTCACCCTCTGATGAGGAGCTTGCTAACCTGTTTGAGGATGAGGAAGATGATGGTGATGAAGGAGATGATGGCGATGATGGTGATGAGGAAGGTCACGATGATGATTCAGATGATCCAGAGGTGGAATTAATACTGGGAGACTGTGAGTAATTTGTGCAAAGCAAAACACAGTAGACTGTTTCCACCTTTATTAGACTACATTGAAATTAACCAAAAATGGTTGAAGGCTAACTATGCCTTTAAATAAGTGGTTCACTTATGCTTTCACTTGAAACAAGTTGATATTGATTTGTTCGTGTGTGTGTGAGTTTGAATGTGAAAACATTATACAAATTTAAATGGTTGACCGCAAATTCAGGCAATTCAGGTAGATACATACGTATGTAGATGTACCTGACTGCTGTGGTTCGAGCACTTTGAGAGCCTCTTATTCTGTAAGTATTATTCCACTTTGAAGAAAGTAAACAGCCAGTTGTGTAAATAGGCAATATGAATATACTGAGATATTCAGATGATGACGTAGCTGTACCCAGAAGGGTATGCAAATCGGTATAACATGCACAGTCTGTCCTCTCCCATACAGTCAACCCTTCATTACCAACACATAAATTGATTTGCATACAGGAGGTGATGAACTGGAGCTGCCACTGTTTTAAATGAGACTTTTAACTCCATGAATGATAGAGGCCTTTGGAGAACTCAAGAGGTTAAAAGGACCATTTAAATCTACAATTATAGAAGCTTTTATTAATGACGGTAGTTGCAGAGCCAGATGTTGCCCCTTGGTCTAGATATGTGCTGGGCATTTGTCTAACAATGTATAGGTCACATTTGCTTGTGAACCTGTCCCTATTAGTTTAATGTGTCCATTTTAATGCTGGATGGATATAAGCAGCACATTCTGCAGGATTACACAGTGTGTGTGTGTGTGTGTGCGCAAATTTGCATCAGATATCTAGTTGCCTTGTATTAGTTTACGGGGTTGGCTGGTTGTGGACGGTGAGAGTTAGTCTCTGACATCTGGAGGTCATACAGTTAAGTCATTGCTGTAGTTGGTGGTAATAGATACAACCCATCTGTGAAATCCAGCTTATAGCATTTTTTGAAGATTTGGCTTCTTTTCCCAAGTTGTGTTGGCTCTGCCTCAGTAATGCATTCCACTTGTCTCCACAGCTGACTCCTCGGACAACTCCGACTTGGAAGATGACATTATCTTGGCACTGAATGAATAAGGATTTTTGCGTCCTGACCGTTTTTACGCACAGGGTCACTCATTTCCTGGAGGCGCAGAGGAAAACAGGGAGTACTGATCAGCTTTGATTACTATGTTTGTGCTCAATAACCTAAAGAGGTGTCATTTAGGTGTAAACCAACTGCACTATGGGGGGGGGGTGAAGTAGTGCATTGTAGTAAGGGGTTAAAAGCCTTAGTGAAATCATTTTTGACCCTTTTGGTGCAGTTGAATTGTTCCAGAATTGCACATCTTTAGCTTATTGAATATGGTCTTCTATGTAGCAAGTATTAAGAGGGAGTAGGATTCTTCAAGAGGTTTTTAGCTTCTTAAAAACATCTCTCCACTCTGAGGTGTTTATTCCACCTACCAATCACACCTCCCTCTGCGCTCGACTGTTCCCTCCCCAGGCCACCAAGATGGACAATTTCTTTTGTATAAAGCTCTTAAAAGACAAATTAGTTTTATATATAAAATAAAAATCATAAAAAAAGACCAAAAAAATCCTGTTCCAGGCAGTGTCTCCCTCCCTTTAAAGAGTATTGAGGTTTTGTTTTTTTTGTTTTGTTTTAAAGAATGCGTCTTGTGTGTTGAACGTTTTTTACACAGATGTATTTAAAAACAGGAGAGGAAATTTGTTTTCTTTATTCTTAACTTTGGTCAGGAAAGTATTTTTATGATAAAATTGTAATATATGCCATAGGAAATGTGTATTTTTCCCTTTACTGCTTGTGTTTGATTTATGGAATAGAAAGAGTCCATTATGTCAGAGAGGCTGAAATGGGAACACAGTAATGAGACAAACATAATTGTGTCAGGGTTATCCCAGTCACATTGGGCCTTAAAAGATCAGTAAACATATATGTGTATATATAATGTTTTTGTTTGGGGTTTTTTTGTGGTTTTTTTTGTTTGTTTTTTTTTAATTGGGCTGTGATTTTTTTTTTTTTTTTTTTTTTAATTGGGCCTCCAGAGTAAAACGAGGGTATTTACTGATGAGAAATTCTTCATTCAAAAAAATGTTACAGCTCAAACTTGATTGCAAGAGTGACAGCTGGCGTCCAAGAGGATTTTATTATTTCTTTATTTAACCCTTAACGTGCCAGAGAGGTATGCATTGTATACCTCACTGGCACTCAAAAGGATAATGCTCTGTTGAAGCATAAATCATAAACTGTGGCTCTCAGCAGTGGTGGGAACAGCACCACCTGTTGATTAGAATAGAAAGTTAGCTTTTAAAGGAACACTAGTCTGCAAATTAAATTGGTTGATATACCTTTAAATCTGAACTTTTATCATCCTAAATGCGCTTATTTATTGCAGGTGTAGACTGTTCTATTCAGATACCATTTTGTTAGGTATGTTTATGCTGTTTGCAATGAAAGGTAAAAGCATCTTAATATTGGGATTAGTACCAACCACTTTGCTATACAGGAAGTTGTCAGCCAATTTACAAATAATACAGCTTTGTGATTTTGTGAGACACCCAATCAAGATTACTTTTGTAATTGAAGGCGTATTGGAAGGGAAGGTTGAGGGAACAGTCATTATACATTTCCTAGATCAGTCAGTGTTCACTGGAGTGTACCATGAATGGAGAAACCTAAAATACATGATAATGTTAGGCTTCTAAAAAGAGCTCTATCCCCTAATATCTGGACTTCTAACATATAGTTAAATACTCCCTTGCCACAGGAAACCTTGCATTTCTAAAGGGTGTCCTTTATGAATTGAGGGTAGCATGCTTCTCCACAGGTAAGAATTGGCCAATGCTTAGGGGAGGCAGGAATGAGACCACAAATGGGGATGGTACTCACTGCACCTTCTGGTTTGTTCAGGTGCCACAATTTAGCCAGCCCATCTCACAGGTCTGATTAAAGATTTCTTCAGCCGGCCCCCCCCCCTCAACACACACACATGCCTCATAGGGATGGTTCAAGTTTGGAAGCCATGACACATTCTTTGAAGGAGAGTGGATTGATGGGTTAGACTCCAGCATGCCTTTTATATAACACCACATGAGTTAAATCCTGTAGGCTTGTCATGATGGAGGTTTAAAGAAGGGCTGAGGGGGAGCTTTCTGCTTCTAGTAGCCTTTTTTGTTTTTTTTCTTCATTCTTAATATGCCCTGCTTCGTAATGGAGGGACTTTAACCCCTGACTCATGTTTCCCAGTGGACTATAAAAAGTCTGTTACCTTCATCTCATCCCATTTACAAACAATAAAGCACCATCACGAGACTCCCTATCATTATTGTTATGATGATAGAAGTCAGGGAGCCATGGAAAAGGCAGGAATGTTTGCTGTCATGGAGTCTGTGAGTAGAGATAGTAGGCCTCAGAAGACAAGATAATTTTTATAGATGTTCTCGTAGGATTCAGTTATTTAAGTGTATAGAACGCTAGTTTCCTTTAACATTTGAATGCCAGAGTGCTATCCAGCACATTGCCACATAATGCTTTGGGTATCTCTCTCTGGCACTCAAAGGATTTAGATAGATAGGTAGTATCTTTAGTATATAGTAACTTTTGAATGAAACATTTCCCAGCAGTGGGAGTATACTTGTTCTACTGGGAAAAGCCCTAGTTTTTTTTTTTTTGTTTGTTTGTTTGTTTGTTTTTTTCAGAAACTTACTGCTCCTTTAAGCACAAAAAAAAGTGGAGTAATTATGGATTAAACCATCTGCACCGAATGGGTGGATTAAAAAGTCCACTGATTTTTAACCCTTTCAGTGCTAGAGGTGTAGTGGCATTAAACGGGGTTAAAGGAGAAGCAACAATCCTAATAACCCACCACTTGCTTAGGATGGCCAGAATAGCCTAATGAATCTGGTCCTTTTGCCTTTGTACAAGAGAGAACATCTCTAATCAGTCCTTGATGTCATGTCCATGGAGGCGGACATGACCTTTGCTAGATGGAGCAGAGGACACGCACACTGCTCATCGTAGTTTTAATCCTTTAAGGACCAGAGTATGAAGCAATACCTGTCACACCTTAATGGGTTAAAGGGATAGTAATACTTTGCTGTTAATAATATGTAGAAGATTTTTATAATCAAATTAGAATAAGCTACTTCCCATGTCTCAAAGCTTCATAGTTTTTGTGTTTGTAGTATTTAAGCTTCCCCCCTCCCTCCCCTTTATGAAACGTCAGCGCTCTAACTGACAGAGGCAGGTCCTTGTCCCAGGAATGGTAAAGGCTCTTCAGCAGAGCTGAAATTGTGACATTTATAAGAAACTAGTTGAAAAGCCTGTTTACACAGGCCACAGTGTCACCTCTGCTTTCTGGGACCAAGCAGTTCCAGGAAAGTGCACAGAGAGGACTCTGGTCTTAATTTGGAGCGTCATGCACGCAGGCGTCTCTACTGAGCATGACTGCTTCTGACAAACATCATTAGGGAATTATTATATAGGATACTTCATTGGAATGATCTACAAAGTATGCTTGCAAACCAGGCACACATTGTAGACCGTTCCAATGAAGTATTTCTTTATAAATATCACAGTTTTGGCTCTGCTTAAGAGCCTCGTCCAGTCAAATGACCGGATTCTGCATGATTCATGTCAGCTAGAGCGCTGACATATGAGAAATGAGAGGGGGGGCAGTTTAAATGCTACGAACACAAAAACTATGACGTTTTGAGACATGGTAAGTAGCTTATTCTAAGTCTATTATTAGCCCTTTGAGTGCCAGAGGGGTACGCAACACATTGCTTTGCAATGTGTTGCGTACACCTCTGGCACTCAAAGGGTTAATATCTACAATTTTAGAGATTTTTATTACAAAAGTATTACTATCCCTTTAAGCAGGCTCATGCTCCCAGCCTGCATCAGTTGTTGGGGGGCAGGGGAGACTGTCAGTAACTGGCATGTCTGCCTCCATGGACTGATTGGAGATGTAAACTCTTGTACAAAGCTATATGGGCCAGATTTATAGGGGGCCAATAGGATTTTCTGGTCATAGTAAGGTGTAAATATGGGGAGTGTTATTATTAGGAGGTCTTGCGTCTCCTTTAAGTGGGATTCTTAACCACTTGAATGCTAGAGAGAGAGCTGGAGACATGGTATTCAAGGGGATTTTTTGTCACTTATAATGAAGCTGGTTTTACCCAGGATTGTTCCACTTTTCTATATACAGTCCATTGGTTTTCTTTAACTTCTTTAGGTACCCGTAGAAACCACACTAGCACTTAAAAGGTTAACTCTTTCGGTTGTAAGAAGTCACCCAATGCACTGAGTCACAATACATTGTAGACCTCTTTGGCACTAGGGCAGTAAATGAATTCACTGCTGTGATCCTGTGTTCCACCAACCGGAGACTGGGAATTCCAGTCATGGGGATGTGTTGCTGTGTCTGACTCATACTGCCATTATCATAATTAACTCAGGTGGGAATTTTATTCAGTGTTATCCTTTTCTTTCACTTTGGTAACATTTTTTGTTGTAAGGAAAGGTAAAGTTGCAAATATGTAATCGTATTAACCTCTTGAGGACCAGAGGGGGTGCGAATTGCACAGCATTCTGCTCCTCAGTGGATTAAAGTGCATGTTGTAACTCTGCTGTCCTAACACCATTTTTTAACTGAATAAAACACACTGAATCTGTATAAATAAGAACTGGGGCACATCAGTTTAACCATTTGGGAAAATTAAATCTCCAGTTGATTTAAATAGGGTTTTAACCCCTTGAATGCGAGAGGTATCCAACACATTGTGAAGGAAAGCATTGGAAATCCGTTTAGTCTTCATTAGGTTAAAATCCCCATTTAAATTAATGGAAATGTTTTTCTTTATGGTGCCGCTGGTTTGCTTCTGAATTGCTTCAATTCTTAGTCCATCAGTCTCACTGAGTCTCCTTTAGGGGTAGGCAACCTGCAGCCACAGGCTTTTATAGCTCATCTTCAGCTGGCTAACAGGTACCTGAGGATAAGGGTTTTAGTCCAACAAGCTGCAGGATGCTCATGCCGCTCCACTGTATCAACTCTGTACTTTTGCTTTTCTTCTTCCCCCCCCACCCCCAAACATGCAGCATTTGTAAGCTCCACATAATAATGGTGTGGGGGCCAAGGACATTTTCCCCATGGAGCCGAGATAGTCTCGCCCACTGGGTTGTGACTGGTTTTAAGATGTCTGTTAGTATCACATGACCTGCAGCCTTGCGCATCTCACCCCTATCCACATCATCAATTTTACATGTGCGATAAATCAGAGAATCCTTTCTTTCATGTAAAGTGTATTTATTTAAAAAATAAAATGGAAAGGTCATTGTGTGTCTCTTTATTCACCTGTGATGGGAAATGTTTCACAGACCGGATCCTGTACAGCTCCACTCCTCTTTCTCACCTGGCTTTTAACCCTTTGAGTGCAACAGGTATCCAAAGCATTGCAACACATTGTTTGGATACTTCACTGGTACTCAAAGGGTTAAAATCTGGTCAGGTGCAATTCTGGAGAAAACCAACTGTACTATATAACATGGAATACCAGCAAATTCTCATTGATGTAAATTTGGCTTTTTTAACCCCTTGAATGCAAGTGGTCTAAAAACAAAACCTATTATCCAAGGTACATTTCTCCTTTTTAAGTACTTGGAAATGTTTTCGTTCCACAACATATAATTGGTTTACTCCAGAACTGTATCTCTTTAGCTTGACGACTAAGGCCCTTACTATCTTGAGGCTAGTCTTTTATAAACATGCACACAGCCGTGCAGGTAGAAACTACAGCATTGATTTTATACAGGGAAACTAAAATGCTTATCTGTTGTGTATTAGAAAACGTCTGCTGTTGAATGTATAATACACAAGAAAAACTAAAATCAACTAGTAGCTGTTTGCAGTAAAACAATGGTGGTTGTGAAAGGGTTATAAAAAAAAAAAAAATGGGAAAAAGTGGGAAAAATAAAATGTTCTACATGGGATTTTGGTAGTGATGGCTATACCTCAGCACTCTACTAAAAAATACACATATAATAGGAATTCTTTGCATAGAGTAAATTCAAGAAGTTGATGCTCCCATTATACAAAACCAAAGAGAGAATATTCTGGGTGCTTCAACTAGTACAATATCAAAGCATACCTACTGATTGAATAAACGCCTTTGTTATCACATATCTTCTTGAAGTCCTGTGCGTGCTTGCAACACATCGCTACTATGTATGTATCCATGTGTGCACACACAAAAGATTAATACAATTATAAATACTAATATATCAAGATAAATAATGTGTCCGTTTCATATGGATGCCCTATGAATGAGTGTCAGCAATTCTTCCGATAATATTCTCAAGAAGTTTAATTTGTTATTTCAACCCAACTCCTCAAGCCCTCCGGACCAACAACCTAAATGGAAAAAGAAAGAAGCAGAACGTCCTCTTAATATGTGGTAAATACAACAGTATAAATTGTGCTTATTTGCACATCTCAGTAAGGCTCTCACTGCTTCCCTTTGTCTCTATGGAGTGTATCACAATTCCAGTTCAGATCTATAGTGTTTACTACCTCCCTCTGAGAGATAACTTACAAGAATCTTGTAAATAGTAACAGCCAATATTACAGACTTAAATAAATAGCCACTTATGACTTAGTAGACTGTGACTCTCTTGTAGTTACTGTCCCAATCCACAATGTTTAGGGTTAGTTTTCTTGTTCTCCTTAAGTTTGTAATACACCAATGAATATGAGGAACTGACTCAAGTATACGTGTATATAATATAGTGACTATAGTGATCAAAAAAATGGTACCAATTTATTAAGAAATAAAAATATATTAAGAATAGTTAAACAAAATTCTAAAACTTAAGTCACTGAATAGCCGACTTCTCCCTCCAGAGCACCCGGTATGAAGCTGCTAATCAAAGAAAAAAGCCCATCACCTAAATTGACTACTTGCACAATCTGCCCTCCAGTGTCTGGCCAAATTACACTTGGATGGCAGTGTCAGCAGCATACACAGAATAATCTAAGGGGGCCCAATGGTTATTCAGTAAACCAGCTTGGACACCTGTAGATTATCTCTGTGTGTGCTGCTGACACTGCCATCCAAGTGTAATTTGGCCAGACACTGGAGGGCAGGTTGAGCACATAGTCAATTTAGGTGCTGGGCTTTCTTTAATTAACGGCTTCATACCGAGTGCTCTGGAGAGAGCAGTCGACTGTTCAATGATTTCGTTTTATAGCATTTTGTTTAACCATTCTTAATATATTTTTATTTCTTAATTGGTACACTTTTTTTGATTAGTATTGTCAGTATCTATAGATACATATACTTGCGTCCATTCCTCATATTCATTGGTGGATTGTGAGCTTAAAGAGAACAAGAGAAACCCTGAACATTGTGGATTGGGACAATGGTAAAGAGAGTGTAATGTCAAAAATAAATCACTATATGATTGTTCAATTTAATTTTCTCTGTCGTCGAATATGACCTACAGCTACCATGGGGAGGCGATATCTCAACATTCAGGCCTCTCAACATTCAGGCCGTCAGAGAAAGGAATTGCGGATTGGGGTGAAGCAGAGGTCCTTGGTGAAGGAGATCCGGTCTGCAGGGAAGGTGAATGGAGGCTTGACCGAGAGTTGGTGAAGATCCGCAAACAATGTCTGTCTGGGCCAGAAGGGAGCGATCGGGATAAGCATGGTGTTCTCTTGCCTCAGTTTCTTCAGGACTTTTGGAAGGACTGGAAGAGGAGGGAAAATATCTGCTAGCCCGAAAGTCTATGGTTGGATGAGGGCATCGATCGCCTCTGGTTGATCCTTTGGATTTAAGGAAAAGAATAGTGTCATCTGTCTGTTTTCCTCTGGTTGCCAATTGGTCTATTTCCGGAAAGCCCCATGTGTGTGACAGGTCGCGGAATACTTGTTGATACTATCTGCAGTATCTGATGCCTACTGAGAAAATCTGCTTGCTGGTTTAAACTGCCTTTGAGATGGATGGATGAGAGATATAATAGTGTAGCCTCCGACCATTTGCAGATTGTCATGGAGAGTCTCAGAAGAGAAGGGCTCCTGTTCCTCCTTGACAATTGAGATAAGCTACGACACAGCGATTGTTAACTGTATTTGGACTGCCTTGCCCCATAGTATTTGGTGCCAGTGTCGTAGTGCTCTCCAGACTGCCAGGAGTTCTCTGAAGTTGGAAGATCTGTTTGCTTCAGCTGATATCCAGATTCCTTGGGTCATCATGTTGTTTAGATGCGCTCCCCAACCGTAACTGCGAGCATCCGTTGTGATGACCAGTTATGTTGGAAAAGTCCAGAGCAGTCCTGAATTCAAGTGACTGTCTGTTAACCACCATCTGAGGGACCTCTTGGTTTGTTGTGGCACCGTGATGGAGCAATTGAGAGAAGATGGTTGTCTGTCCCAATGTTTTAGGACAAATGATTGGAGGGGGTGAAGATGTAGGAGGGCCCAAGGAACTGCTGGGATGCAGGATGACATGAGGCCCATTAGAGATATAAGTTCTCTGATTCTGGTTGTCGTCGATTTCTGGATACTGAAAATTCTGTCTCTGATTGTTGGCTGCGTGAAACTGTTAGAAAAGTCTTGTTTTTGTTGGAGTTGAAGATGAGTCCCAGAAAGCGTTGACTCTGGGCCTGTACAAGATTTGACTTCTTCCAATTGATAGTCCATCCCAGTTGTTGGAGCATGTGAAGGAACATTTTCAGATATTGCTGCAGGATAGAAACAGAGGAGGCTTTCACCATCCAGTCGTCCAGGTATGGAATCACAGAGATGCCTCATTGTCTCAGGTGAGCTGCTACCCACCAGTAGGATCTTTGTTAAAGTGTGCCAAAGAGAGACCGAATGGAAAGGCCTGGAACTGGAAATGGCGAATTTTTCTGTGCAATGGAACTGCCACTCAAAAACCGTTGGAGAGTTGGATGGATCAGCACATGTAGATAGGCATCTGTCAGAACGATGGTAGCCATAAAATCTCCTGGAGAGAGGGCTTCTATAGTGGATTTTGGAGTTTCCATTTGGAATTTTTGCCACTTGATGAATCTGTTCACCCATCTCAGGTCTATGATCAGGCGAAAACCTGTAGGGGACTTTGGTACCAGAAAAAGGTGGGATATGTGCTCCTCTCTTGTTGAGCCAGAGGAACTGGAACAAGAACTTGAGAATAGATAAAATGGTGGAGGGCCTGCAGAAAGATATGCTTCTGGCTGGGAGAGCCTGGCAAGGAGGTGATCAAAAATCAGCCGGTACGAGGAGAGAGGAACTATATCCAATGTCCATCTTGTAGAAGTTTGAGATCCCAGGAGTCTGTGGTGATCTTTTGCCATGCCAGTAGAAAGTAACACAGCTTTCCTCCCAGAAGGGTGGGACCTGTGAAAGTTCTGGCATCAGGATGAAGGACGTGGTCCTGAAGAAGAAGAAGAGAATCCTCTGCTCTTTCATCTGAAGGCAGGTCTCTGAGTAAGGGGCAGTCTATCCTTTGAGGGGCAAAAAAACATCTGGTCTTTGAGTTGTGGTCTGGAATCCCTGGAGAATTGCCTGCAAAAGTGTGGAAAAGTACGTCTGGAAGGAAGACGTTTCTCAGAAGTGGTCTTGTCTAATAGTTGTTCCACCTCCTGGATGAACAGGGTTCCACCCTGGAAAGGCATGGTATATAGGTGGTTTTTTGAGGCCGCATCTGCCATCCAAGATCTTAGCCATAACAGCACATAGAGCAATTTGGCTAAGACAGAGACTCTAGGGTTAATGCGGACAGACTCCAGGGAGGCGTCACACAGGAAATCAACTGCTATACTCACTATATACTGAGGTCTTTCTCTACCAATGAGTCCCCTAAAATGATTCCATTACGTTTATAAGTAGCCTTGGAATTATTTCCTCCCAAATGCATGACTTTACACTTCCCCACATTAAACTTCATACCATTTTATATAAATCCCTCTGTAGAGAGCAATTATCCTGTTCTGAATTAATTACCCTGTATAATTTAGTGTCATCTACAAATATTGATAATTTGCTTTCTGTATCTATTTCTAGGTCATTTATATACATGTTAAAAAGCAGCGGACCTAATACTGAACCCTGAGGTACTCCACTTTAACTGTATTGGAGAATTGTCCATTTACAACCGCACACTGTTCCCTAGCCTTCAGCCAGTTTTGCATCCAATTGCAAAGGTCATTTCCTAGCCCTGATTTTCTTATTTTATACTCCAGCCTTCTGTGTGGCACTGTATCAAATGCATTTGCAAAGTCTAGATATACTATATCAACTGCCTTGCCATTTAAACAAGACTCTTGTATATTATCTCTCGGAGGGAGGAAGTAATAACTATAGATCTGAAGTGGAATTGTTATCTACTCCATAGTGAGACAATGGGAAGTAGAGAGAGCCTTATTGAGATGTAAGTGCAGATGCGCACAATTTATACTGTTTCATTTACCACATATTAAGAGACCTTTCTTTTTCCATTTATGTTGGCGATTATTGTAAGAAATGCTGACGCTCATTCATAGGACATTCCAAATTAGACTGGATACTTTCTCTTATTATTAGTATTTTATATTTGCATTTATTTTATGTGCGTGCATACATGGTATCATGTTCTGCACCTTTTTCTTTGCTTTTTGTGCTTGTACTTCAGAGTCAACCAGATATATATACAGAGGTATGCTTTGGAAGTGTAGTTTTCTTTACTTATGGGAGTTTGGTGTGTTTGCTGTGTGTATATATTATCAAGGGTTAAATCCTTTGCATGCTAGGTGTGTGCAAATACCTCTCATACTCAACACATTTGAGTCAAATGGTTAAATGCATGTTTACCTCTGAGTGTCAGATAAGTCTGCAAAGTAGGATGCACATCTCTTTGGCAATCAAGATGTTAACTACACTGTGGTTGTTTGCACCAACAATTTGCTAATGAGTGGTAGGGAGACTGTTTCTTTACCACTAAGAATAGGCATCTCCTCTGCTACACAGCACTATGGCAGTTTCATTGCTCACATAAATGTATTATTTTGTAATGTTGTATAAAATAAATGTATGAAAGCTCTACTTTACTGAGAGGGTAGTAGATACATGGAATAGCTGACCAGTAGAAATTAATACAGTGATGGAATTTGATCATGCATGGGAGAGGCATAATGCTGCCCTGAACATAAGACAAGACTAAGGACCAAATAAGCTTTGAGGTTTTTTACATAAGGGAAAATGAACAGACTAGATGGGCCATATGGTTCTTATCTTCCATTATATTCTATGTTTCTAAAGTTCTGATGACATATAGAGAGATAGGGACTTTTAGCAAGGTGTTTTAAAATTGCCCAAGTTGTTGGTTTGTGGCTTCACCCCAACCTCACTTTTGGTCTTCACATTGTGGGATATGGTTTGGATGTTAATTTATCAATCTGTTTAGAAACACAGATGATAATACCACTCAGAGGATGGGGACATAGTATATGCTCCTGTGCCACAGACCCAGCTTGCTAAAATTGACATGCTGTATAACTCATTATGCCGCTTTATCCTCAACTGTAATTACACAACCCATCACTGTGATATGTATGAAGAACTAAATTGGCTAACACTTGAATCTAGACACGCCCTTCACCTATCTCGCCTGGTTTAAAACCACTTCTCTGGAAAACTACCAGACTACCTGAGCCGTATGCTCACGCCAGCTCTCCCTACTAACAATAACCTCTGCTCTGCTGCTAACAACTCACTAGTATTCCACACTACAAGAAAGAAGACAGTCGATCTGCCTTCTCTTTCAGAGCTCTGAAAGTCTGGAATAATCCACCTGAAAAAAAAAAAAAAAAAAAAATCCTTAACTGCTGCTTTATATCTAAAAACAATACGTAACTGTATATAACATTTGAATGTGTATATAAATAAAATGTCTCTATTTGTGGAAATAAATTAATGCTGTGTAAACACTTCAGGGCATCCTTTAAAATGAAAGACATCTCAATGTATTCTTCCTGGTAAAACATGTATCTTAATTAAAAAAACAAACAAAAAAAACAAAACACCTTTTGAGTGTGCATACCCCTTGGGCACTCAAAGGGTTAAAATTACTAAATATAAAAACTCCCCTTTGACAATATTAACCATATAAAGCTGTAGTGACTCCTGCAAGGAAAACTTTACTTAAAGGGATAGTAACACTTCGTTTTAACTTTATTTTATTTTGTAGGCATTAAAAAAACATGAAGAATAATATAAGTCTTATCTCTCAAACCTTTATGGTTTATGAGATATTCACAAGCAAAGTTCCCCTCCCCGCCCCTTTTACCTAGTGTAAGCCATCTCTTCTCAGATGTGGATCAGGTTGTATGACAGTACAGATAACAGAAGGGGACATTTTTCTTTGTATGAAAACAATGAAAGCCCTTCCCCCCTTGACAAGTTTTTCAGCTTTTTCCATTATCTTAATTGAAGATTGTCCCTCTCTGCAGTCTACCTGGGCATCTCCCTTCTTATCTGGTTGAACAGGGGGGGGATACTTTGTTTGTGAATATCTCTTAAACCATAAAGGTTTCAGAGATAAGACTTATATCATTCTTCATGTTTTTTTAATGCCTACAAAATAAAATAAAGTTAAAATGAAGTATTACTATCCCTTTAAAGGAATAGTACAAAATATACACAAATTGCCTTTTGTTTATTTCCATCTTCATTTTACACTTATGTCCTTGACAGTGAAAACAGAGGTCTAAGGAAGTCTGTTTTTTTTTTGGCAGTAGACCATCAGAGCAGAATATAATATAATGTTGCAGTCTCTGCAGCACTGAATAAGTGAATATGAAAACTTAAGTCTAAGCAATTTGCCTACACATATATACTGGCAGAAAAGGCGAACTAAAGGCTCATTTACTTAAGTGTGTGTGGGGCGAGGTGGACATCCCCAGAGTAAGACAAAAGACTCTTCCCAGTTCCACATCAACACAAGATGCTCGTTAACCCTTTGAGTTCCAGAAAGCTATGCAACACATTGCTCTGCAATGCGTACCCCTCTGGCACTCAAAGGTTAAGCATGTAAAATCCACACTTGTGCAGACTGTGTCAGGACAATAAAAAAGTTGAAAAGTAAAGGAAAACTCTAAGGCAGTGGTTCTCAAGTTTTGCTCAAGGCACCCCTAACACGCAGTCTGGCATTTTCAGGGCACCCCTATCCTTTGTTAAGGGTATAATGAAGGTTACAAATACATAAATATAGATTTATTGTTAGACTTCAGAACTAAAATAAACACATTGTGCACGGTAATAGCTTTAAATATACAGTTGTAAGTCTACATTCACATTTTTGTCAAAGCCTTATAGATGAAATGGGGCACCCTAAGTGGATGTCCATGGCACACCAAAGTGCCACGGCACCCTGGTTGAGAAACACTGCTCTAAGGCAACCATAATGTAGTAAATAGTAATAAAATGCCGAATGGGAACTCCTGAATATGTAGGCTCCAGGCCTCCCTGTAAAAGTGTAGATAAAAATCACATTCGCCAATAGCTTGTTTTGTGCACTGGGCATCCACTGTGCAGATTTAAACTCTATGATGGACCTCCATCAGCATTCCTTCACATGAACCCAGAAACCAGTACAATAATTTAACACAAGTCCACTACTTTTCAGCTCCACATGAACAAAATATAACATCATTCAATAATGTATGCCTTGTATATCACAGCTATTCTGCAAGTGACTGTGTATATAAACTTCCCATTACTTTATGGGGCACACAGTTATTGTTTTTTTTTTTGGACATAGGAATGGATGCAACTGTTTCCTGGGTTCAGAAGAAGAGAAACAGACAGGTTCATTATGGAATGCAAAACTGCATAGTAGAGGTCCGGAGTCCACACCAAGCTACTGGTTATAAGAGGATTTTAGTCTTACCTGTTAAATCCTTTCCTCGTAGTCCATACAGGTTACTGGTAATCTTGGGTAGGCGATCAGCCCCTTTAAGTAGGCAGGAAGAATTCTAAGTAGTGACTGCTAGGTGGCGCCTACCTCCTCTCCTTAGCTTGCAGCTAGCCAATCCCATTCCAGTAAGATTTGCAGACTAACTATTGACTAGGTAGTAAGAAGGTAAAGGAAGACTACTGTGAGCATGAACCCAAAAGGACCCCCACGTTCTGCCAAAGGAGAGCCAAGCATGGTCCCTTGACAGGGTGGCAAACCAGTGTCCTGGATGGACTAAGAGAAACGGATTTAACAGGCAAGACTAAAATCTTCTTTTCTCTGTCGTCCAATACAGGCTACTGGTAATTTTGGGATGTCCAACCATTAAGTTTCCCAGGGCGGGAAGAAAGGCAAAGACCTGGTGCAGGCTCCCAAATTCACCAGAGCACCAATGAACCAACAGATAATGAATAGCTCAACAACAACCGCAACGTGTCAACAGACATCAAACAGGGTTTAAAAACAGACCCCAGGAACTGTTACTCAGCACACTGAACTAGAGCCAGCATGGTTCAAAAGTGAGGAAGCTATGAAAGGGATAGTAATGTTTCATAATAAAAACAGCTCTAATTAATCATCATAGTATTTGGACTTTGGAGAGTTATTTCAGTTCTGTCAGAGTTGTAGTTCCAGAGTAATTCAATGACAAAGTGTCCCCCCTCTCTCCCCTTTTACTGATGTAACACTGCTCAGCTTGAGCAGAAGGGAGGTGCCCAGGTAGACTGCAGAGAGGGACAATCTTCAATTAAGATCAGGGAAAAACCTGAAAAGCTTGTCAAGGGGGGCAGGGATTTCATTGTTTTCATAGGAATAAGAGTGTCCCCTTCTGTTATCTGTCCAGTCTATGGACTGCATTCCACATCTGAGAAGAGATTGTTTACAGTAGGTAAAAGGGGCGGGAGGGGGAAACTTTGCTTGTGAATATCTCATAAACCATAAAGGTTTGAGAGATAAGACTTATATCATTCTTCATGTTTTTTTAATGCCTACAAAATAAAATAAAGTTAAAACGAAGTATTACTATCCCTTGAAGAACTGAAGAAGATCCTAGACAGGGAAGACTACCTCCAGGATCTTCCTCCCAAAATTGGCATCAGCCGATGCCAGCACATCCACACGATAGTGTTTGGAAAAGGTATGCACAGACGACCAAGTGGCCGCATTGCACAACTGATCAGCAGAGGCCTGATTTTTGTATGCACAAGATGCCCCAATAGACCTCGTAGAATGAGCCGTGACCCGAAAGAGAACAGGCTTCTTCCTAAGTTCGTAAGCCTTAAGAATAATGTACTTGATCCAAGAAGCAATGGTTACCTTGGAAGCAGGCTTCCCTGCCCTGGGACCCTCAGAAAGAGAGAGTCAGACTGCTTCAGGGGCTCAGCGTGATGCACATAGAACTTGAGACAACTCACAACATCCGCCAGGTGAAGATCCCTCTCATTGTCAGAAGTAGAGAGAAAGGTAGACCTAACTCAATGGTAGACCTTAGAGGAAACAAGCTTACGTGCACTAAACATAGTAGTCACCACACCAGAAGAAAAACACTTCTTCAAAATTGAGGATTCAACCTCCATGCCGTCAAAGCCAGATGATGAACATCCTCCTTCCCCAGGTAACCCTGTAGAAGAAGATCAGGACGGGAGGGGACCCGAATAGGTTCCATCAGAGATCCAGAAGCTCCGGAAACCAAGCCTGTCGAGGCCAGTACGGAGCAATCAGAATGACTGGGAAGCGCTACAGTCTCAGTTTCCTTATCACCCTGTGCAACAGGGGACTGGGAGGAAAAACGTATGCCAGAGGAAAATTCCACTGAATTGACAAGGCATCCACTGCCAGAGACAGGGGGTCAGCCCAGCGAGAGCAGAACGTCAGGACCGTCCTGTTGTGTCTTGTCGCCATCAGGTCGATGCACGGAAGATCCCACCACTGGACAATGCGGTTGAACACCTCTTGATGCAGTTCCCACTCTCAGCTGTCCACTGTGTGTCGGCTGAGGAAGTCTGCCAGAACGTTGTCTACGACAGAAATATGAACTGCAGAAATGGCAGGGACATGCTTCTCTGTCCATGACAAAATTGCCATGACCTCTAACCAAGCTGTCGCCTTGTTTATTGATGTAGGCTACCGCTGTGGTGTTGTCCAACTGACCGGGCAATCTTCCAGTTGGCACATCCAGTGGCGCAGGGCATGAAATATCGCCCGAAGCTCCAAGACATTGATGGGAAGGAGATATTCTTCCTGGGACCACTGGTCTTGAGCATTCAAGTACCCCAGGATCGCTCCCCAGCCTGAGAGGCTGGCATCCGTCGTCACTGTTGTCCTGAATGGGACCATGAAGGCTCTGCCTTTCAGCAGATTGTCCAGGTTGAGCCACCACAAGAGGCTCAGCTCCACGTGAAGAGGGAGAGATAGGGATCTCTCCACGAGATCCGGTCGACCCCTGCAAGCCAGGATTAGAAACCTTTGGAGTTCCCTGGTATGAGCCATGGCAAGTGGAACCGCTTCTATGGTGGAAATGAACTTCCCCACCACGGATTACAACTTCTTGCCTGGAACCGGATCCTGATTCAGGACAGCCTGGACCTTCAGTGCTATCTGATGAGCCACTTTGTCCGTGAGAAACACCATCCTCTGGGAAGGAACAAGGTCCGACTTGTCCAGACTGATGATCCATCCGTGACGGGACAGAGCATGAATGCAGTCCTGCACCTGCTGATGGAGTTCTGGAGAAGATGCCTTCAGAAGGAAGTCGTCCATTTACGGGGTAACTCTGATGCCTTCCCGATGGAGGACAGAAATCAGGGCTCCCAGGACTCTGTTGAAGACTTGAGGAGCCGTGGTCAGGCCAAAGGGGAGGGCAGAGAACTGGAAATGCCCTCGGTCGCAGGCCAAGTGGAGATATTGCCAGCTCTCTGGATGAATGGTAATGTGCAAGTATGCATCGAACAGATCCAGAGAAGTCAGAAATTCCTCAGGGGACATGGCAGCGATCACTGTGCGCAGTGACTCCTAGTGATACTGGGACCTGATCACAAAGAAGTTGAGGTCCTTCAAATCCAAAATGGGACGACAGCTGCCATCCTTCTTGGAAACCACAAAGAGGTTGGAGTACAATCCCATACCCCTTTCCTGAAAAGGAACTTGTTCTAAGACCGCCTTGTCCAGAAGAGCCTGAATGGCTCCCTCGAAAAGGCGGCACTTTTCTGCACCCAGCAGACAGCGAGAAGAGACGGTCCCGGAGTGAGGAAGGTGAAGGGAATCCTGTACCCCACAGCCACCACCTGCAAAACCCACATGCCCGCCCTAGAGGCTTCCCAAGCCGAGAGGTAGTGGCGCAAGTGGCCACCCACCTGCGGGTGAGTACCTGGATTCAGCAAGTCATGCAAAAGGAGGTTTGGAAGCCTTGGGCTTAGTGGAGGACCTGGGCCTCCCTTGCTGCTTAGGCTTGGATGAGGTGCGCGGAGTCTGAGGCACTGCCTGGGTCGCCGGACACGATTCAACCTGGAAGGGATGAAAAGAAAAAAAAAAAAACAATTCAGCTTGACAGGCGTCTTCTTCCTATGGACCACTGGCAGGTGAGTACTCTTCCCCCCAGTGGCTACACTGATCAGATCCTTGAGATCAGGCCCAAACAGTAAGGTGCCCTGAAAGGGCAAAGACAGGAAAGCTCTCTTGGAGGCAGTGTCAGCAGACCAGATCTTGCACACCACAGACATGGTGGAAGCCCTGGCCACCATATGAACGGCATCAAACAGGGCAGCCAAAACAATGTTGAGCCTCAGAGATGTCAGCGAGAAGCAGCAACATGTCAGCAGTAGGAGCTCCCTGACTGACAGCTAAGGTGAGCTGTTCAAACAACCACAGCCCTATTCACCCACACCGCAGCAAATGCAGGGCAGAACCAGCTGTCATAAAAAATGGCCTTGAGAGAGGTCTCAAGCTTTTTGTCAGTCCAGTCTTTCAGAGCAGATGCATCAGCCACAGGCAATGCAGTGGACTTAGAAAGCCTGGAAACAGGGGCATCCACCTTTGGAAGATGAACCCACTGAGCTAGGGCCACTTCAGAGAATGGATAAAGCTTAGCAAATTTCCTAGAGAAATGGTTTCCTGTCTGTAATCTTCCACTCCTCAGACACCAAGCGGTCAAGAGTGAGGTTAGGTGGAAAACAAGTATGGGGTCAGACAGGCTCCTGAAACACATCAGAGGAAACCTCCTGTACCAAGGGAATGTTCAGGGTGTTCAACACAGCCCTGATCAGGCCCTCGGCTGAGGAAACAGGATCAGCCTCAAAGGGGTCCCCAAAAAAAGCTGAGTGGACAGTCATCATCATCAGAATCCACCAATAATTCCTCCTCAGAGAAATCAGACACATCAGGTACACCCGGCGGTTTAGGCAGGGAAAACCTTATAGGGGTGGGGGCCTGCCACTAGTGGAAGTCCCCTGCAAAGTGGATATAAGGAGTTGCAAGGTAGACTGGAGGTCCCTGGTAGTAGCCTTAAACTCCTGCATCCAAACTGGCTCTAGTGTATGGCTATAGGTTCCTGCAGGGGATTCAGGGGCAACAGCGCATGCTGGGCAAACATGACCTGAGTATTCTCTAGGTAACCCTGAGTGACATGAGACACAGATGCTCCAGTGTCCTTAGTCTTAGGTTTAGCCCCAAGGTCTAATGGAATAGACATGCTCACAGAGTCAAACGGTCAAAGTATCAGAAACACCCAAAATAACAGTGTATATGATAAATTATTCACCCCAGAAATGCTAAAATAGACTTATCTGGCAGGCGAAAAATAAAATTGCTGGGAAGGAGAGTGCAAGCCCTGTGTAGGATACCCGTATTCAGAGAAGGCACAAAATGGCTGCCCCTGCAGAAGCCAATCCGAAACGAGCTCGCAAAGCAAGCGCTCATGGGAACTGTAGTTTTAAAATAAAATAAAAAAGTACCCCAACAGTGCCCGAAGCCCCCTGAGCCCCCCAACATACCCAGAACGTTGACAGGAAGACAGAGCAAGGGCAGACCAATAACAAGAGCCATCTCACACCTTGTTACATGGAGCGGTTGCAGAGATAAGTCACAAACTGTAAAGTCCCATCGGAGTGAATGGAGCAATGCGGTAAACATGTGCCTTGGAACATAAATTTAGCAAAGTGATTACAAAATATAAAACACACTCAAAAACCCACTACAATGAGTGTGGAGACCCAATAAACACTGAACCCAGTAGAGAAAGCGCTCACAACCCGGCAAAGTATGCCAACCAGCAGCTAAAGGGTTAAGATACCACAGAAACTTGCTCCAAACACCCAACAGACATACAGATAAACACAATGAGTGCATGAGTATGTAACAGGAACTCCAAGGAGACCTCTGTGCGGAGGGGAAGCATGGGACATGTGGACCACAGCACTCAAAAGGTTGCTCACCTTTTCAGCTGGTCTTCTGTCTTCAGATTACCATATATCAAGAAGCCTCAGTCAGCAACTCCCGCGGAAACAACTTGCAGCCAAGATATCCCCCCCCCCCACGTCTAAAACACACCTGGTAAATGGAGCTATCCACATTTGGGTAATGGGAATTGTCAGTGATGGTAATCTGCCTAATGGTGGTATCCCATATCTAACAGAAAAATCATAAAAAAAAGCTAAAACTGTAGCAGAACTGTTCTCTTGCCTTGTGTCTTGACCAAGAAACAAATCTTACTGGAAGGGGATTGGCTAGCTGCAAGCTAAGGAGAGGAGGCAGTCTCCACCCAGCAGTCACTTCTCAGAATTGTTCCTGCTTACTTAAAGGGGCTGATCGCCTACCCAAACTTACCAGTAACCTGTATTGGACGACAGAGAAAGTGATTTTCTTTGACCTATTACTGAGAGGCCTGAAGTCTATGTTTATATATACCCATTTTTTTTATTTTTTTTTAATATTTACTAAATTGTTTTGTTTACTACACTGACTGCATTGATCTGTTCCTCTTACCAAATGGTAAAAAGGACATCTGTCTACATATGAATTCAAACAGTAAGTTTATAAAATATTTTGGGGCTTAGGATGTGGAATGCATTGCAAAGAAATGCATTCCACACAGTTCTAGTACTGAAAGGGTTAAAATGGCATGACAATTTTAGATAATGTCCCCTGTGCATTAATGATTTACCTGGAATATTATAAACTGCTGGATTCCATTGCACTTGATAATCAAATAACTTTTTTAGCTACAAATTCCTCTACAAACAGAAAACCATTAAATAAAAAAAAAGTGATTTATCTCCTACAGTGAAATCCAGCTCATCACTGGCAAGTTTATGGACCACATTACCTTAACACTAGTACAGGGGGGTGGGGTGTACAACATATAACTCTGAAATATAACACATAACCTTCTGGCATTCATGAGGTTGAAACTTGGGTGTCCAACTCCAGTCTTTGAGGGAACCCCAAGGGCCCAGAGCGGCCAAGTATCATGGTTGGCGTTAGTTCAATGGCACCCATGATTGGACAATTTTCAGAAAATTGCTCAGCCAAAGACATTCTTTAGGTTTACCTAAGAGGTCAAACATGATGTTGAGTTCTTGAGTCATATTTATAAAGTGAGGAAATATTTGCTGCACATTTTGGGCCCAAATAAGTGGAAATTACTGGAGGTGTAGCTGGCTTTTTGGAGAAAAATGCAATATTTATAGAGATCCGGATTAAGACTCCATAGAGCCTTAGTCCCCCCTCCCCAAGCTCTGTATTCAGAGCCGGATTAAGACTCTGTGGGGCCCTAGGCAGAATCTCAAATTGGGCCCCCCCAGCTCAGGCCTACTACCCCACCCCCAACCTAGGTAAGTCCTTCTGTTACACACAGTAATTATATAGATACACCTGACTGCTGTATGATGGACTCCTACCTAGGTAAGTGATTCTGTTACACACAGTAATTATTTAAATACGCCTGACTGCTGTGTGATGGACTCCTACCTAGGTAAGTGCTTCTGTTACACACAGTAATTATATAGATACACCTGACTGCTGTGTGATGGACTCCTACCTAGGTAAGTGCTTCTGTTACACACAGTAATTATATAGATACGCCTGATTGCTGTATGGGGGATAATTGAACATGACCATTGATTTAAATGGGCTTTTAACCCCATGAATGCATTGTGAAGCAATGAGTTGGAGAACTCTCTAGCAGCCAACAGGTTAAAAGCCCCTTTTACATCAGTGGGAATGTGGGGAACTTTAGTTTGTCCTCTACACCATTAGAGCATTCATACCCAACATCAGGAGCCTGAGCCCCTCCCAAAAGTCACATTATCAGTCCTCAACCTCATCACAACCAGACACCTCAAAAAAAAAAAAAAAAAAAAAAAAAAAAAATCTAGCAACACAGCCCTCTTCCCCCTCTCCCACAATCATCATCAGCCCTTAGAATGATCCCACCGCACACACAGAGTGAAAACATAGTAAGTGTGGTAGTACTGAATAATGGAATGAGCAATATAATGTGACCATAGCAACCAGGCACAAAGATTATGTGAATAGATATAAATAATGAAAAAATATATTTACTACAAAACCTATATAAAAACAAGGGATATAATCCCACTTTGGAGATACAGAAGTGTAAGCAATCAATAAAATATATAGTGATAGTATATGGATTCACCCTTAACCAAAGTTCCACTGAACTGTTACGCACATAAAACATATATAGGCAATGTGAATTGGCAAGGAATTAGGAGGATCTGGTACAGGTGTGATGTACCCTTACTCTCAATATGTCTTGTTCTGAGCAGTATTAGATGGTGTAGGGCTTGTTGCATAACAGTTCAGTGGGACTCTGATGTAAGGGTAGGTGCATCCATATACCAACACTATATACTGAGTTGATTGCTTACACCTCTGCATCTCCATAGTGGGATTATATTCCTTGTTTTATATAGGTTGTGTAATAAATATGCAGTCTGTCATTATTTATACCTATTCACATCATGTAGTAGACTTTGTGCCTGGTTGCTGCTGTCACATTATATTGCTCATTCCATTAGTTCCATTCAGTTCTACTACACTTAGTTTGTTTTACTCTCTGTCTTGCGTTACTTCCATGCTCCCATACACCATGCACAAGGCCCCAGCCTTTCAATACATACATCCAGATTATGTTAAAATCATCATTTTAGTTACCTGTGGTGGTAACCTGTGCTGATCAGTGTCTCCTCACGGAGGGTGCTTGAGGCAGCCCGCGCTAGTGATGTGCTGATGTAACGAGTGGATGGTTGGCCTTACATCAACCGGCCTCAAACCCTACACAGCTGCCAGATGAGCTGAGCTCTGTAGACTTAGCGGGCGGGGGAAGCTTCTTATGAGAGTGAGAAGGAAAGCTGGCACTTCTCACTTTTGTGGGCAACTGTAACAATAGTTGTTTTATTGGGGGCCCAAGTCTGGCACGGCTGCCTGGTTGATAGTACAAGGCACTTCTCTTGTACGAGCTGGCGGGCCCCCCCTAGTTGCCGGGCCCTTGGCAGGTGCCTTGCCTATGATCCGGCTCTGTCTGTATTGACTAATTACAACAGCACTCACTTGTGAACCATAAAATAAATTAAGCATGTTAAAGTTTGTACTGTAATAATGTTTTATTGAAAACACTTATCCAAGTCTCAGGCAAGCCAACTGACCCAAATGGGAAAAATTATAAAAAAAAAAAAAAATTGTTGTTCATTTAAATTGAGATTGTAACACCTTGGGGGAGATGTACTAAGGTGTGAAAGTGGAGACGACTTCTCCAGTTCCTATTTTATTCTACAGATCCAATGCACTAAGATTTCTCTACCTTTGGAGAGGTTAGTGCATAGGGTCTATAGAATGACATAGGAACTGGAGAAGTCATCTCCACTCTATCACCTCTTCATCACGGTTTAGCGAATCTCCCCCCTTGTATGCTAGACAGGTCTCCTGTGCATTGCTACGGGAACAGTTGGTCTGGCCAAAAATTGCTCTTCATTTATTTTATACACATGGCTATTTATAAGAGCAAACCAACTGCACCATAAGGGACAAATCAAATTCCCATGCACTTAAATAGGGATTTTTTAACCCCTTTGATGCTAGAGAGGTCTCCAGTGCATTGCTTGGCAATGCATTAGAGACCTCTATAGCATTAAATGGGTTAAAAGTCCTAACTAACAGGTTTGCTTTTTTAATTTGTCCCCAGTTGTGCAGTTGGTTTACTCCAGATTTTATAAATACGGGTCAAAGTGTGTAAATGCCATGGGTGAAGGAGCCACAAACATTGAGGGCATAGAATTTTAGAGAGGTAAACCCCGTGTGTCAGTGATATCACTATGTTGGAGCACGTTATAGATCCTTGGTTGTCCATCTTTTTTGCTTAAGACACCTCTAACACAGCAGCTGGGATTGTCGGGGCACACAATATCGTAGGAATCAATTGCCAAGGATGTAATGAAGAAAAAAATACATTAAAATTAAAGTTATTCTTAGGTCTCGCAATCAGAATGGCAAAACAAATACATTGTGCATAGCTATAACCATAAACATACATTTTTGAGTCAATATTTTTTCTAAAATTCATGGAAAAATGTAGCTTCCTAAGCTGATATCATAGATATACCAAACAGCCACTGTACCCTGGTTGAGAACCGCTGTTAAAACGGATAGTAATGTTTCACAAAAATAGCAGCTCCAATTAATCTTCATAGTATTTATGCCAGAAAGAGTGTTATTTCAGTACTATCAGAGTTGCAGTTCAAGAGTAATTGAATGATAAAGTTTCCCCCTTCCTGCCCCTTTTACCTAGTGTAAGCCATCTCCCCTCAGATGTGGAATCTGGTCCATAGACCAGACAGCTCACGGCAAGGGACAATCTTCTTACTGTGAAAACAATGAAAACCCTTCCCCCCATTGACAGGTTTTTCCTTTATGTTAATTCAAGATTGTTCCTCTCTGAGATCCACTTGAACACCACGCTGCTGCTCAGAGCAGAGTAGTGTTACAATAGTAAACGGGGCGGGAGGGGGATACTTTATCATTCAATTACTCTTAAACTACAGCTCTGACAGTTTTGAAATAACGCTCTCCATGTCCCAAATACTATGAAGATTAATTGGAGCTGCTTCTATTGTGAAACAGTACTATCCCTTTAATGTTCATTGATTTGAGCACCTCTGAGCTAGAGAAGGCAGGGACATATCAAACAATCTGCATTCTGGGGAATGTTAAAGTAGTACTAACACCTAAAATGAACTAAGATTATACACACTTTAACGTCTTGTACTTCACACTGGCTTCTAAAATCTAGTCCTGTATATGCCTTGATGGAGCTATCACAGCAACCTGAGGTGAAGCAGTGGGCAGTAACCACAAAAAAATAACTGACTGTAGTAATCTCCTAATAAAAACAGAACAAAGAATATAATTGCCTCTGAACAGTACCATTCAATAATGGTCTAAACAAGCAAGTTTATAATTATATTTTAGGCATGTGACGTATGAATAATGTTTTACATATGTTAGCTGTAAACACATTGTGTTTAAAGTTATAATGGCAAGTTGCTTTGCCCCAGAATGGCTAATTCATCTTAAAGGGATAGTAATACTTAAAATGTAAAAAAAAAAAATATGTTGTAGGGTTTATCCCCCTAAGTAAAACAAGAGTACTCCCACTGCTGAAAGGTGTTTCATTCAAAACTTATTAATTTTCAAAGTTGAATTTTTTAGGTGCAATATCACAGTGGCCTGAAATTGTACAGTGGCGCTGTTGCTACACGATCCTATGGACAGCTCTGGTCCCGGGACCATAAATCTCCATAGGATGGTGTGGCAACAGCGCCACTGTGCAATTTCAGGCCACTGTGATATTGCACCTAAAAAATTCAACTTTGAAAATTAATAACTTCTGAATGAAACACCTTTCAGCAGTGGGAGTACTCTTGTTTTACTCAGGGGGATAAACCCTACAACATATATTTTTTACATTTTAAGTATTACTATCCCTTTAACACAATAGTCTCTCACTTTGTAGGCCAGAGCAGAACACACATTCAGCTTCAAATAAAATTCATGCTTTGCCCACTACTTTGAGCCAGTGTTGGGAGCAGGACCAACATGTGAGACCTGGTAGTTCTGCTTGGTACATGCTGGGACCTATTTTGTACTTATCAGGTCAAAGTGACATGAAAGTGTGAAACCTTTGCCCAAACAATGACATAAAATGACTCAGGATGCACAGCACATGGCCACTGGGTCTCATGCCTGTCCCCTGGTCTTGTCACTAGTTTAACACCTTAACGAGCGGCCAATCAGCACAGCGCAGTCACTTAAGGTCCATGGATCATTTTTTTTTTTAATTTCGGTTCTGGACTCCCCGAACGGCGTGCAGCCGCGGGGGGAGCCCAGAATTCCATGACGGTCATTGTACGTCATGGGTCGTTAACTCAGATCGACCCATGATGTACGTCAAGGGTCGTTAAGGGGTTACAGGAGCAGTAAACTTAAATCACTTGCATTATTTAACCCCATCCCGACAATTGACTTACCAGGTACGTCCCGCAAAAACTGTCACTTAGTGACAGAGGATGTACCTGGTAAGTCCCGGAAGTCCGGGTCTCCGCGCGGCTGCCCGCCGTTCAGGGACTCCGGAATCATTTTGTTAAAAAAAAATATATATCTTAGCCGGGCATTAAGGTGACTGCCGCATATGGACGCAGCTGTCACTAAAGGGGGGGGGGGGTTAAGTAGATTAAATGATGGTATGTTTAGGGGGGGGGGGGGTTCCTGAGAAATTTTTGGTTACGGAGTAATTCTCTTAATAAATGTAGTTTTTTTTTTTTTTTTTAATTATTATTATTCATGAGCTCAACCTAGTGGCATAATTTAGGTTAGTGAAATCACGTAGTCAACTCGGATAGGTTGGCAAAAGGATCAAACTTCCTGAGGCGTTTTGAAATCAGCTGTTGGTGGCTCCTGCTGAAGTAGGAGGTGCCTGCTAGAGAACTAGCAGGCTATGTGAACCAGCACCAGCTGTAGATTTGCCTCAGCAGAGCCAGACAGCTTGGTTGTTTCTTACAGCTATTTTACTTTGAGTGAAGGAATAAGATATTTGAAGGTTTGTTTGAAAGATATAGGTAATTTACAGATATTTATTGGTTAAAGCTGGGAGTGGGAATTATTTTTTTACACACACACATTATATATATATATATATATATATATATATATAGTCTGCAGCACTATTAACCCTCTGAGTGCTAGTAGTAAGCAATGCAACACACTGCTTACCCGTCTTGCACTCAAAGGGTTAAATTTATGAATCAATACATTTTTCAATCACTATCTCAATCATATGATTTAAATGTATTTTTAACCCTACAAGTGCCAAGTCCTAAATGTGATTTTCGATCACTGCATAAGCTGATGGAGTGCAGTGGCTGAAACAGTTTTTTTTTTTTTTTTTTTTTAAAGCCCAAAAATTGTGTCAATCCTGTTTGGGGGGGTACACAAATACTTCTCCTGGTTGCCCCCAGTTATACATCTTCCAGCAGATCTGTGCGCTTTGCTATCAATGCATGATTTAATTGCGGACAATGCAAACAGAATAAATTAAAAAGAAAAAAAAAAATTAAGTCAGCCATGTTTTGGGGGGGCATCTGGACTCCTCCTTGATGGCCCCCAGTTATACATTTTATATTGTCTGTGAGATTCGGTCACTGCATGACCCAATGGCATGCAGTGGCCACATGATCTTTATATTATTAAAAAAAAAAAAAAAAAAAAAAAAAGCCCTAAAATCTTCTTTTATCAGTTTGGGGGGACATCAGGACCTTTCCTGATATCCCCCAGTTGTAGATCACCCAGCCAATTGTGCTGGAAGAGTGATATTGCAGACACAGGAGTGCTAGAAGCGCTCCTGCTTTACTCATTGGGTTCAGCCGGTATGAGAGGAAGGGATCCGGGAAAGCCTTCTGATGTCACCAGTAACGTGAGTAGGCTTTCTCCGATCCCGCCCACTCCTACCTGAACAAGTGGGTAGGCAGTAAGGAGAAGGGGGTTTGCTGCTTACTTTTGTATATGCTAAATCTCCCAGCGCAATCTGCTGGGAGAGCTACAACTGGGGGATATTAGGAGAGGTCCTGATGTCTCCCCTAACTGATAAAAGAAGATTTAACTAAATTTATTGAGAGAATTACTCCGTAACCAGAAAAAAACAAAACAAAATACTAAACATATCATCATTTAATCTACTTAGCCCTTTGAGTGCCAGAGGTACGCAACGCATTGCAAAACAATGCGTTGCGTACCCCTCTGGCACTCAAAGGGTTAATAATGTAAGTAATTTTTTTACTCTGCATTGCATTGGTTAACCCTCTGGCAATAAAAGCCCTGTAAGGGTCAATGCGAAGAGGGGACAAACACACACAAGCATTTGATACATTGGGGATTGAAGGAATGCGGTGCTGCCTGTAGACTGTATGATCACGGAATCTAGGAGGGCCCTTATCCCACCCAGTTCCTATACCCATAGAGGAGAGACATACTGAAACAAGGGGAAAGTCAGCAGTGTTACTGGGGGGGGGGGGGGGGGGCGGGGAAGTATGGGGTGGAAATGAGAGGCAAGAAGGGAGAAAATCTAAAACTGGAAGTAGATCACTGAGGGAAAGGGGGCTGAACCAGTCTCCCTGCCTAGGCACATAGGAGGTGAAGTTTATCATAGGCTCAAGAATGTGAAGTCACCCAGGCTGACATGCATAGTCATATATCACAGTGAGAAGAGTAGTTCAACATCTTAGGAAACTTTGCAACTACTCCAGTGCTGTGATTGTAGAAATGCAAATGGCTAATAAATCTTCAGAGGTACTAAGTGATTTCTGAGTGCTGAGACAATAAGCAGCCCACCTGTATACAAGAAGCCCTCATCTTGTAGAGTCCACTTCCCACTCAGCCTAGCATCATGAACTTGCCTGCATACAAGACTGGATTACATGGGGGAAGGGGGCAGCCAATATTGTCATTGCTTCACCATGCACGTCTTCAGGGACAGGGAGACGCAGTCTTAATGCATGTTAGTGTAGTGGCTGCAATCTGGCCTTGTGTGTGCCACATGTCTTATGCGCTGACCTAGGTTGCTTATTAACCGGCTCTGCATTTATACAGCAAAGTTATAGCAGTGGAAAGGAGACAGGTAAAATAAGGGTTCATTTCGAATCCCCAACAAGTCAACTTTTCACACAAGCCGCTGAGGAACTTTTAAGGGGGAACTATAGCCTTTGTTGCAGCCCCCCACCCCCCAACTGTTATATGATGTTGGGGGATGGAGAAACTTTCCTCAACAGTCCTCCACTTCACTAATGGAAACAATGTCAGTTAGCTTTGGTTTGTCCATCCTTTCTTGTTGCCACTGAATGTTAAAGGGATAGTAATACTTAGTTTTATCTTATTTTATTTTGTAGGCATTAAAAAACATGAACAATAATATAAGTTATCTCTCAAACCTTTATGGTTTTAGAGATATTCACAAACAAAGTTTCCCCTCCCCGCCCCTTTTACCTAGTGTAAGCCATCTCTTCTCAGATGTGGAATCCAGTCCATAAACCAGACAGATAACAGAAGAGGACAATCTTCTTCCTATGAAAACAATGAAAGCCCTGCCCCCCTTGACAAGTTTTTCAGGTTTTTCCCTTATCTTAATTGAAGATTTTCCCTCTCTGCAGTCTACCTGGGCACCTCCCTTCTGATCTGGCTGAGCAGTGTTACATCAGTAAAAGGGGCGGGAGGGGGATACTTTGTCATTGAATTACTCCTGAACTATAACTGTGACAGAATTGAAATAACACTCTCCAAAGTCCAAATACTATGATGATTAATTAGAGATGCTTTTATTATGAAACATTACTATCCCTTTAAATCTGGTTGTGAGAAAATGTCCTGCTTGTTGATCAGAAGTGATGCAGGGTATCTGTACTGTAAAGTCTTAAACAAGCAGTAAACTTTTTTTTTAATGAAAAAAATATATATTGTAGGACATTTCCTGTTCAGTACAATAAGAGTACGCACACTGCTGCGAGATACATATTTCCAGAGTTATTACAGTTTAAACCTGTGTTTTTGTTTTAAAGCGGAACTACCACCCCTGTTCAAATTTGGCCCAAATAAATATCCATCTGGCGACTAGCTGCCCAATAGCGCTAGTTGCCAGAATTACCTGGTTATTGAGAATTAAACACTGTTCCCAGACTGACATGCAGGAAACAGCGCAGGCACGCAGACGGCACTATGGAAAGATGTCAGGGCTGTTTCCTGCGTGTCAGTCCAGGAACAGTGTTTAATTCTCAATAACCAGATAATAATTCTGGCAACTAGCGCTATTGAGCAGCTAGTCGCCAGCTGGATATTTATTTGGGCCAAATTTGAACAGGGGTGGTAGTTCCTCTTTAATTGGCAATGCCCTCTAGTAGCGAAATTCCAATTAGTTTTTCAGTTACATTCCAATGGAGAGGAAAGTCAGTGACTTACAGTCCTCCATATAACAGGATAGAAACTGCCTGTCACTTCCTGTCAGTTAGAACTTTTAGGAAGTAAATGTACAGTAAATCCACTTCCTGATTATTTGAACAGTTATAACTTTTGAATAAAACAACCAACAGCAGTGAGAGTACCCTTGTTTTACTCAGCAGAAAAATATACATTTTTTTTTTTTTTTAAATAAAAGTTTATTGCTCCTTTAACCACTGGATGCAATACATGAGCACTACAATTGAAATGTTGTCAACCAACTTTCAGAGTTAATTTGTGGACTTGGTGGTGAAGTGGAAGACTCATTGAAGGTGTAGAACCTAGTGCAAACAACATGTCATAACTATGACATATGGCAACAGGGATCCAACAAGGGGTACGGTTAGTTCTAAAGGATTTAATCAGTGCCTCAAAGACATTTTGGGCCTTATGCACAAGAGATGAATTCTGGAGCAAAACCAAGTGCATCATAGGAGGAAATAAAAATCCCAACTGATTCAAATGGGTAGTTAAACCCTTTAATGGTAGAGGTCTCCACGCATTGTGAAGAAATGTGTTGACAACCTTTAGCATTCAAGAAGTTGAAACCTCCATTGAGGCCAGTGGAAATTTTGGGAATGCATTTCCCCAATCATTTCTTTAACCTTTTGATTGCTAGAGGGGTAATGCAACGCATTGCAGAGCAATGCGTTGCGTACCCCTCTGGCACTCAAAGAGTTAAAACCTTGTAATTGAGCACATTAAGAAGCAAAGTATAGGAGACATCTCTAACGACCATGACATTAACTCTCTGAATGTCAGATGTGTACACAAAGCATTGCTTTACCTCTAGCAATCATAATGTTACATCCTGTTCTGATAGGTGCCCTGCTGGACAGAATTACACACCCCTTCCTTAGAAGACTGAAATGTTTCTCAAAAGACTTTGCAACTTGCAAATGAACCCTCTCAGTGCCAGAAGGGTATGTAATGCATTGCTTACCCCTCTCTGGCACTCAAAGGGCTAAGGGTCTGGATTTCACTGCAGTTGTTAACATTATAAAACAATTTTAGCCACAAAGTTCCCCCTAGACATCAAATATGAATCTGAAATAAAACCAGTGACCATTTTTTATCGCCTGTAATGGAATCCAGCCCGATCCTTGGACTATACTGTCTAGAACACAGATGGGCAACGTGAGGCCCTCCAGCTGCTGTCAGACATGAACTCCCTGAAAGATGGGAGCTGTAGAAGTATATATTGCCCACCACTGGTCTAGAATCCAGTTTCAATCACTGGAATGCAAGACTCTACATAGAGTGGGTGCACCATAATAAAGGTACGTTTTGCCCTGATCATTATGTAACAGAAAAATGTCAGCTTTTAACATGTTTTGCAAATTCAATTGTTTATTACAGCTTCTCCTCTCTCCAGTCTACAGATTATCAGCTGGTGGACATATTGGCTCCCTGGGAAGATACAATGACAACCACTACACCAATGCATGAACCCTGTTGTAGCCACTGGGGAAGACATACCAATCTAGGAACACAAAAGGTGACAGGAACACTATGCTAAAATGCATGTTACCTTTACTTGAAAGAGAAAACTGCGACATTCTGGGCATTATTTATAAAGAGGTGATAATTCCGGTACAAACCGACCTCAACATAGGGTTAAAATGAAAATACCAAACTCCCAAGGACTTAACTGTTTGAGTGCCAGAGAGGTATCCAGTGTACTGCAAATCACTATGAGCGCCACGGGGGACATACAACAGATGTGGTGCACTCAAAGTTTTAAATGGGACTTTTAATCCTTTGATTGCCTGCAAGGTCTTAAAGGGATATTAATACTTGCAAATTACTAATCCCCATATTGTAGCTTTGTTAAAAAGAAACTTATTGCCCCCAGTGTCAGATGATAGCTCTCAAAGCTCCCCCCTCCCACCCCCTTTGTTTGCAAGCACACGCAGAAGTCCGTTTTAGTGAAAGATTTCTTTTTTTATAAACACAATCTCGGCTCAGCTGCAGAGCCGCCTGATGCACATAAGACTGTCATACAACAACTTCCCCTGCAGTCAGCGTTCAGTCATGGAAGGGGGAGGGAGGGGGGACTTTGAGAGCTACCATCTCTCAAACCATAAGGGTTTGAGAGATGACACTGGGGGCAATAAGTTTCTTTTTAACAAAGCTACAATATTGGGATTAGTAATTTGCAAGTATGACTATCCCTTTAATCACACTGCAAAGTAATGCACTGGAGAACGCTAGAATTCAAAGGGTAAAAGCTCAATTAAAGTCAGTGGAAATGTTCTTCCCCTCGCCTCCTGTGTGGTTGATTTGCTCCAGAATTTCACCTCTTCAGCCTGATGAATGAGTTTCTTAGTTTCAGTGTATTCATGTAACATACAATGGCCATATGCTTAAAGCAATACCAGGGCAAATCAACAGCACTATGGGGAGGCAGGGGAAAATGTTGATTGATTTAAATGTTACAACCCCTTGAACACCAGTCTCAATGTGTTGGAGACCTTTCTAGCATTCAAGCGGTTAAAGGTTTGGGGGATTCTCATTTGCTCCCTACTGTGCAGCTGATTTGCTCTTTTCTTTGTGAGCACCTATGGCCTAATATGGCCTATACTGGATTACTGCAAAGGAGGAGACTATTTGCTTTCCTCCCCAATTCTGTAACACAAAGGAGGCAACAGTGGATGTTTCCCTTATGAATAAGTGGCTCTTAATTTGTTTAAAAGAAAAACAGTTATTTATGTAGGTGTCCTTCAAACCACTGAGCACTACATCAATATAACCATTTAAGTTGTGTTGATGTCTGGTAGTCAGACGCAAATTCTTCCACTTTAAGTCTAATAAAGAGCAGTGACCCTTATGAGCTATTTGGGTCTACTGAAGCCTACACTCTTGTCGGGAGGTGTAAACTAAAGGCAGGAATGGACAAACATAAGACTTTGGGGCCAGAGAGAATATTCAGTAGCTAATTAAGGGCTTTTTGGAAGCCAGTGAAAGTGTACATGGACAAAGATTTATAGAAAATATGCCAAAAATGTATGAGTCAGAAGTAATATCTCGGGATGTTTTACATTCCTGACACAAGTAAGACCAATATACATTATATACATGTACCTGCAGCTGTAATGAAGAAAAAAACAAAACAAAAAACCACACACACTCAACAGAAATATTCCAGACTGCTGCTTTAGGAACATCATCTGTTATTAATCAAAATTAAGATCACTTATTCCTAGAGATTAGCTCCCCTTTAACCCTTTGAGTGCCAGCGGGATACACAACACATATCAAAGCAATGTGTTGACTATCCCCCGCTGGCACTGAAATGGTTAGAAGCACAAGGAAAACTACTTCCCACAGTCTGGTGAAAAACTGATTGCAAGATCACAACTGTGTTATATTCCGGTTTGGAAGCCATTTTATATATTTATGAGTGCTACACTTAATGTAGCTCTGCATTCATTATCGAAAGCTAAATTTTAGGGTAAAGGTTACTATAAGATAGAATAGAACACATGTTCCAGATACCAAACATAAAATTTAAACAAGAAGATTTTATTTGGACATAATTTAGCCCTTTGATTGCCATTGGAGCATTCAGAAGACTAATCTGGGAGAGGGCAAGAACTGATCACCTATCTAAACCCAATCTAGCTAGCTGCACAGGACTAAAAGAATAATGCCTATATGCACAGTCAAAACTGGAGCAATTCTGTGATTTAACCAACTTCACTGAGAGGGTGCGAGAGGACATGTACAATTTTTCCAAATCTCCGATGTTCAAGTGTGGTTATGCTACAGATGTTGTTAAAGGGATAGTAATTTTTCCCCAAAAGAGCAGTTCCAATTAATCTTCATAGTATTTGGGCCATGAAGAGTTTTATTTCAATACTGTCAGAGCTGTAGTTCAAGCGTAATTGAATGATAAAGTATTCCCCTCCCGCCCCTTTTATCTAGTGTAAGCTGCCTCCCCTCAGATGTGGAATCTGGTCACTTGGACAGCTCACAGCAAGGGACAATCTTCTTACTTTGAGAACAGGGAAAACCCTGCCCCCATTGACAGGTTTTTCCTTATGATCACTGAAGATTGTCCCTCTCTGTGACCCACATGGACTGTCTTGCTACTCTGAGGTGAGCAGTGTTACATCAGTAGAAGGGGTGGGAGGGGGATACTTTATCATTCAATTACTCTTGAACTACAACTCTGACGGTATTGAAATACCACTCTACATGGTCCAATGGAGCAGCTTTTATTGTGAAACATTACTATCCCTTTAAAGCAATGTGCTGGCAAGAGCCAAGTGGATTTTAGTGATTCTTATAAAAATGAAACATGTGGGAAACAAATTGTACTCTAAGGAGATGACAAAATACATGGAAATTTACAAAAAGGTGAAAAGTGGTTAGACATGAGCTACTGCTAGAACCTTAACACAAGGCTATTAAAGAGGCTCCCAAAATTAAATATCAAAACATGGTAATGTTGCTGAAACAAGTGGGACAATTCTGTGAGGCTGATGTTCTAAAAGCCCCCTGAACCATTTGGTGATATTTTACTTTTTCCCATATGGCACAGTTCAGTTTCTCAATGTCAGCCCTTGGCCAACAGCAACAGGTCAGATTTTCCTTATGTCCCTGCTTAGTCACAGGTGAGAAAGCAGTGGCTCAGTTATTGTGACTGAGCCACATGTGCTTAACCCCTCTAAGTGCCAGAGAGGTATTCAATGCATTGCAACAATGCATTAGATACCTCTCTGACATTCAAAGGGTTAATCTGGGATAAGCTTAACCCCTTAAGGACCAGCGCAATCCCATGCGGCCGGCACTTGCAGACCACGGGGCTTTTTTTTTTTTTATTATAGCTTCCGGTTCAGGGATTCCGGAGCGGCGTGCAGCCGTGCCGGGAGCCCTGAACTCCATGCCGTGCCAGGACCGTCATTGGTCTAAGTGCCGGACCCCCATGATGGTCCTGGCACGGCAATGGTCCTTAAGGGGTTAAAATGTGCCCTGTTGGTATTCCCTTTGGACTGGAGCTGAGAATCACAGGTGTTGGTTTGCTCCAGATCTGCTGCACTTTTTCTTACTGTAAGAGCTTCAGTGTGTTAATCCTTTGAGTGCCAGAGTAGTGCGTAATGCATTGCAAAAGCAATGGGTACCATTCTGGCAATCAAATGGTTAAAGTCTGTCATCCAATGTTTACCAGGAATTTTTGTAAATCAAAAAACAGATAAAGAAAATGTAAACATTAAAACAGTAATAAATAAATCATTTACAGAAAAAAATAAATGCACAGACAATGTTAAAGGTGCAGTAGAGTCAGGAGCTTTATAAATGTAGAAAGTTACCTGACAGCTATGGCAGGTAATAGAGGCCCTATACCATGAATGTCTGCTACACTGTCTCAGACTCCTGATCTGGGTGACAGTGAGGATTCACAGAGCACTTCTGGGAAGATCTCAGTTCTCTCAATTGAACCCTGTTGTCTTGGATAAAAGGGATAGTAGTGTTTCAAAATAAAAGCAGCTCCAATTTATCTTCATAGTCTTTGGGTCATGGAGAGTTATTTCAATACTGTCAGAGTTGTAGTTCAAGAGTAATTCAATGACAAAGTATCCCCCTCCCACCCATTTTACTGATATAACACTGCTCACCTCAGAGCAGGAAGACTGTCTGGACGGATTGCAGAGAGGGACAATCTTCATTGAGCATAAGGAAAAAACCTGTTAAGAGGGGCAGAGTTTTCCTTGTCCCTTGCTGTGACATGCCTGGTTAAGAGACCAGATTCCACATCTGAAGGGAGGTGGCTTACACCAAGTAAAAGGGGCAGGAGAGGGATACTTTATCATTCAGTTACTCTTGAACTACAACTCTGACAACAATGAAAACACTCTCCATGGCCCAAATACTATGAAGATTATTTGGAGCAGTTTTTCTTTTGAAACATTACGATCCTTTTAAATGGAGAGGATATATATGTTTCTTCCTCTCTCAGTAGTGACAAGTGAAGCACTGACCTCACCCAGCCAGGAAAAGATATTAGAACTTGATGCTTTATTCATCAAGCCAAATGTGCAATTATGGAGCACTGTACTGAAGAAATTAATTCTCATTGATTTATTTGGAGCTTTCAACTGTTCAAACGCTAGAAGTATCCAATGCATTGTTTCGCAATACATTGAAGACTGCTCTAGGAAGGGCTTGAAACACGATTTAACGTAATGGAAAGTTGTGAACTTCAAATCCTCCAACTACTGCAGTTGGTTTGCTCCAAAATGGCCCTTATTTAGCTTGATGAATAAGGCTTTTCTGGTTTCATTGTTGTCAGGTATCTTGCTACCTTATAAAAACCCATATTACTTGACCCTTTAAAAGGGATAGTAATACTTACTTTTTAAAAGTCTTCAGTTTGTAAATATTAAAAATGTAAACTAAATGCCCAAAGCCCTGATAGATATTCCCTGTCAAAGTTCCCTACTCCCTCCCTTTTCCCTGATGTCAGCAGTCTAGCTGACTGGAGGGGAATCCGGTCCCTGAACAAGTAGAGGCTCTTCAGCAGAGCAGAGATCACGTTATTGAAATAGAAATGCTTCACTGGAACAGTCTACAAAGTGTGCTTGGTTTGCAAACACACTTTGTAGACCATTCCAGTGAAGCATTTCTGTTTCAATAATGCGATCTCTGCTCTGCTGAAGAGCCTCAGCCGGTCCCGGGACCAGATTCCCCTGCGGTCAGCTAGAGTGCTGACGTCAGGGAAAGGGGAAGGAGGAGGGAACTTTGACAGTGAATATCTTGCAAAACATAAAGGTTTGAGAGATGGGACTTTGGGCATTTAGTTTAAAATTTTAATATCTACAAACTGAAGACTTTTAAAAAGTATTACTATTCTATTAACCCTTTGAGCGCCAAAGGGGTAAGCAATGTGTTGCGTACCACTCTAGCACTCAAAGGGTTAATATGAATATAAACAAAATAACGAGAAGGAAAAAAAATTAATGGTAAAAAATTAAAACATTAACAATGTGAAACAGCTGACTAAAATGACAGTTTGCAAAAGGCCAACGAAACGGAGACAGAGGAGTCTGAACCTGACACCATCTCAGTTTTGTGCATGATTGTTGACATTTGTGTTCACATGATTTTGTTTTAATTTCACTTTGCGGAAGACTCAAAATGGATTTTCTTTAAACTTTAGTGGACTTCTCCTTTACATTAAAGTTATTTCTGTATATTTCCTCAGTTTTATAGACATATTTACTCTTTTCTCCCCTTTTCAAGTTTACCAATGCACTTCATATTAGGATACACCACAGGAAAACAACCCTATCCATGATGAGCTGGAGAACTCTCTAGAATTCAAGGTGTTAAGTCCAAATTAAAGCAATGAGAATTTTCATTTCTCAACTGCACTGTAGAGGATTTTCTCCAGAACAGCACTGCTTTTCTTTTGTACATAAGGCTTGGTGCATATTTTCTATGGATGAACTCAAGCAGACCAATTGAAGTAATTGAGCTGCTTATGGAGCAACCTATGATCCAGCAGAGATAGGCCTAATAGACATGGTGACCGCTGCAGCAACACAAGGTTGCCACTGAAACTGGCATAACAGTAAAAGCCAATCACCTGAACCACCCATAGGAAACAAAACTAATTTGAAACTTGATTTTGTAACAGTTACTGCACGTCATCCAAGTGAACTAGGCCATACTCACAGGACTAAGGCTGGCTATCCCCGAAACACACACGTTTGCAGAGCTGAGCAACATCAGCAGCCATCAAGTCCAAATATGGTCTATTCCTTCTCTATACATATAAGCATTACCTTTCCGTATCTATTTTTATTGAGTATTTGTTCAACTCAATAGATGCCAGTCAATTCAAACACATTGCAAAACACTGCACTGGATATATATCTAGCATCCAAGAAGTTAAACAAATGTTTTTCACGTCCATATTTCTGGAAGTTCATTCCTACTAATGAATTACCATGTTTTGATTTTAATGGAGCAGCAAACTCTTATTAGCCTTTTCGTGCCAGAGGGGTGCACAACGCATTTCACATTGCGTACCCCCGGTACTCAAAAGGTTAAAGGGAATCCATCACCCCAGTACAAACGTGTGTCAAACGTTAGATTACCTAGCCATTAGGTGTAATTCTTGAATATTTATTATTATTTTTTTTAATCCTATGTTGCTGAAAATTAATGTTTAAAGACTGCAATTCTGGATAGACTGCGGGTACAGCTCTATACCTGCAGCCTGTAAGTCTGCCTCTGCTCCCCCTCCCTCTATCCAGCCTCTCCGATGACGGATGCTTCTGTCTGTAAGCCGGTGCGGTCTCATTGACAGAGATCGACATCTAGCCAATGAGATAACTCCAGCCTACAGACAGAAGCCTCCGTCATCGGAGGAGGCAGAGTTACAGACTGTGGGTATACAGCTGTACCCTCAGTCTGTCCGGAAGTGCAGTCTTTAAATGTTAATTTTCGGCAACATAAGATTAAAAATAACAATAGTACATTTAAGAATTCCACCAAATGGCTAGGTAATCTAATGTTTAAAACACACATTTGTACTGGGGTGATAGATCCCCTTTAATACAAAAACCTACTATAGGGCTCTTCCTGCTTTATAAATCAAGAGTACTCCCACTGTTGGCATTTGTTTCAATGAAACTGGCATAAAATGATAAGCTGTAACTATCACATCCCATAATTATTCACAGTCAGCAACTAACCTCCCAATTATAATGCAATAGAGCATGGGCATCCAATGTGCCCCTGTGGGCCAAATGAGGCCATCCTGACCACAGGGTACGGCCTGCCTGAGATTTAAATAATAATGCAACCCTCACAGTTATGGCTTTCCCATGATGTGGCTCAAGACTGAAAAGAAAAACAACAACAACCCCGAGGGAGCCTCTGCAACAGAATAACTGTCTAAACCAGTGGTTCTCAACCTGTGCCCTTAGTGGCCACTAACAGGACAGGACTTAGGAATTTCCCTGCTAGAACACAAGTGTGTTGATCAGAGGTTCATTCATATTGATCAACTCACCTGTGCTCTTAAAAGGGAATTCTCAAATCCTGACCTGTTAGCAGTCACTGAGGGCACAGGTTGAGAACCACTGGTCTAAACACTAGGCAAACTGTAAGTGGACTTTTGGACACCAGAGGGCACTGATAACACACACAAAAACACCATAAGTCTGAACTGTAATCACTTTTCAACTGTGCATTTCCTAGCAGTGGGAATACCTGTTTATGTCAGCAAGAAAAGCATACCAATATTTCTTCATTAACAAAAAATTTAATTTCAGAGAATGATCTGATCTTATTCTCCTCCATTAGTAGGGCCAAGGCAGTCTTGCTGTGCCCACACACGTATGCATATCAATGTACACATAGGTGTAGCCCTTTGAGTGCCAGAGGAGTGACCAACACATTGCTCAGCAATGCAACAGTGCAATGGCCATCTCTCCAGTACACAAAGGGTTAGAAATGTGCAAAATATATACAAAACACAAATAAAGATGCGTGTAATCATGTATGGACACTGATTATATATTATGTGTACACACACAATTGTGCATTTATACCGCTATGTGAGTACGCAATATCACACACACACGTATAAATATGCATATCACACATACGTATATTTGCACACATATAAATAGTACCTAGAAATAAGTACAGTGTTTTGTCATGTGCTCGCCTGACTATGACAGGGTTAATACCCTAAGGCAGTCAATTGTTCGACTACCACATGAGGAGGACCACAACTCAATTTCCAAGCAGTTAACAGCTGCTTAGGGATAATGGGATATGTAGTTCAACAGCTGGAGGTTAAACAATTAACTACTCCTGACCTAGGTTCTGCAATAGATAATGGAGATGCAATTAAAGATTCTGTGTCACACTACAAACTGCACCAGACAATTTTCAGGGTGTGATAATAATGACCCCCCCCCCCCCCCCCCCACACACACACACATAAAGCTTCATTAGGCAGAAATAACGAGCTGGGTTTAATCCTAGGAGGCTGCTTCTGGTTATAAACAGGTAGTTTGTATCCCTCTAATCAGACTCCAGGGTTCTGCTAACAACCTTTCTACCCCCCACCATCACCACACAGCCACCAGAGGGACACTCAGTGACAGTGCACAGAGCTAAAGTCACATGTACATAAGGCACTCTTGGGACCCTCCCACTACTGAGGACTCCAGAACAACACAGGCACGCAAAAAAAAAAAAAATTATACATAATAAAATACAGTACTACCCCAATGTGACAAATGCTAATTCCCACCCACCCAAAACAAGGAATTTTCCTAAGGAGCTCTATGAAGAGCTAGGGAGCACAAAACATCAGACATGGAATAATAATAATTAAAAAAAAAGTCTGTCCGGCAGCACATTTACTGTTAGAATTCAGCTACTGAAGTATAAAAGATAACCTGTTCTATCACCCTATTCAGCAGAGATTGCCGTCAGGGATACACGGGTCTCTCGTGTATACCACTGTGGCAGGAGTGGGATTATCCTCTTGGATGCTAGCCATATCACCAACATATTGCCTCTCAATGAGTTGAAGATATGTCTAACACCCAAGGAGTTAAGGATGGATGACATTCTTTTAACACCTTGAGTACAAAAGGGGCCAGCAAAACAATAAAGAGTTAATTGCAGACCCTATTCAGCACTAAAGATGTTAAACCATTCCACCCTGTCAACTCATAATTTTTCCTTGAGGATTTCTTAAAACCACACAATGAGGACAGGTCAGGTACAGAAGAGTCTGAGAGGGCAGCAATGGACACAGTGACTTCTGGATTAGGCACTGTCTTTCACCAACACAATAATCATGTTCTCTTCTAGCTTGCCCACAGTGCGCTGAGCAGTCTGCTGGTACAGTTGGTGGAAGTCACATGGAGGGAATGCATAGAGCATGCCGCTGGGGTCCCTACCCTTGCCACTCCCTCCGACTGGTAGACTTATAACACCAGCCGCCTGCTTCTGTTTCAGGTACGAAACCAAGTTCCTTAGCAGGCGCCGCTGTAAGCCAGGTTCAGCTGGCACTAATCCCTCATTTTGTGGAGCCTGTATTGCAAGAAGAACAGCATAACCTCCTGTAGTGCCCTGTCTCACCCTGCGGGTGACTTCCTCAAGTTTGGGTTGGTCTAGCCGAAGTCGTTGAGCAATCTTAAGCTGTGCCAGACTGCTCCCACTGGATGCAGTGCGGTCTTTTAGAAGGGCAGCTGGCACATCGCGGTCCCCCTCCAAAAAGTGCAGATAGGTTGGGAAACAGCTGTTCTTCAGTACAAGGTGCCCACACCATACAGGCGGCAGCGTCCGACCCTTCTCTACCACTGGAGACTGTCTATCTGTAGGGGGCTCAGGGGGCCGAGGGTGATGATTCCTTCGAGGTTGTGGGGGAGGATCAGGTGTTGAAGGCCGCGGCTTCTCCTGAGGGGGAGCACGGTGGTTGTGTTGAGGGGATGGCGGAGTACCAGGGTCTCGCTCTTGAGGCTCCCTCCTAGGCCGGTCTGGGCTTCTCTCGGCTCTGTTCCTCCCTCTCTCCCCAGACAAACTGCGACGCCTCCTTCTCTCCTCCCGTGTCTTAGAGCTACTGCTGCCACCACCTCCCCCACGATCCCCACTTCTGCTACGCACAGACTGCCCAGCACTTCGTCTTTCAGAGTTTACCCAGCCAGCCTCCACAAAAGGCCTCTCTCGATCAGAATACAGGAGATGGGGAGGAGTCCTGTCTCTCACTCTCAGGTCTGGCTCCAGTGCTGCTCGATGTCTACTGTATGCCTCCGTTTTAAGCAACTCGTAAGGAAGAGGCAGGGGATATGGGTTTGTCTGGAGAGGTGCATATCGTGATGCAGCTGCAGCAGCCTCTTCTGGAGTAACTTTGGCAAAATCTACCCGAAGCCTACGGTCCCCCAGTGCAAATCCTCTCATCTGTGTACAAGCAGCCTGTGCAGCATCCAAGCTCTCATATTGAATGTATGCAAAGCTGTCCCCCTTAACATAATCCACTGTACGAATGCTCCCAAAACGATCAAACTCTCGGGCCAGAGCTGCTAGAGAAGTGTTGGGTCCCAGACCTCCCACCCAGAGTCTTGTACTGGGGTTGGCTTTCCCATATCCTATTTTCATAGGATTGCGTCCCAGCAGACGGCCACTCATTGCCAATTTTGCCCGGTGTGCCATGTCCAAGTTTTGGAATTTCAGGAAAGCATATGCTGCCCCCTGGCCCCATAAAGGGCGTTTAATCACCACCTCCTCAATGGGTCCATACTTATCAAATGCCCTCCTTAGCTCCACCTCTGACACTGTATGGTCCAGGTTCCCAATAAATAGATTACGTGTTGCTCGGTGATCGTCCTCAGGGGCTAGCTGTTCATCGTCAGCTGCACTGGTGCTACTCATCCCGTAGGTAGCTCCCCGGGCTCTCTCCTCATACTGGGGATAGTAGCTGTCTCCGGATGTTGCGGTTGAGGTCAGAGAAGCAGGCAGAAGCAGGTGACGCGGGGAGGTGGAGCGAGGGTAACTGGGTAGGGTAGTAAGAGGAAGAGGGGAAGGCTCAGGTCGGCGGGCTGGTTGTTGGGTGAACACAGGCTCGACTCGTAGAAGACGATCATAGAGTAGCGGGCGCGCCTTGGCGTGTCTGGCCTGCCTGGCCTCAGCCGGCCTCCGAAAGTTGATGTAGGCCACCCGACCCAGCTCCGGGGTGTGTGACAGTTTGACACTTATGTCTCCAAACCTCTGAAAGTGTCGGAACAGCCAGTCCTCCAGCAACGTGTCTGGCAGCGCCGAGCCCAGGTTGCTAATAAGCAGTGTCTTGTACTCCAGTCCCGGGGTCTCGGCTGGAGTGGAAAGAAGGAGAGGCCTGGGCGGTGGATCTCGGGGCCGGCGAGAAGAAGATGATGAGGCCCCGGCCTGGTTAGGCCTCTCTCGCCTTCCCGAGCTCTTATGGTGCGCTCCGCCGGCCTCATCCCGCCTTTCCCGTGCTCTCTTTGCCCTTCCAGGGCTTGGCTCTCCACGCTCGCTCTGCCGCTTCATGACAGTCCCGGTACTCTGTGCGTACTGCTCGGTCACCGCACACAGGCGATGCGCGCTCACAGAGCTGCCGCCATCTTCCACAATGAGTCGGGGGAGAGAACGGTGATGTCATCAGAGGGCGCCCGGAGAGGTGACGAAAGACAGGGTGTAGTCATACTATGTCACGTGAAGACTGTTTGTGTCCAACCGTAGGACAGTGACAGATTCATATAATGCTGGTTTGGAAACACATATGACTACAGTTGTTGAAATTGTTCCCAAACGCTTGCTAAAATTGGGAGTTGTCTATAATAAAATAAAACTGGCGGCAGTGGGGTGTGGGAATACATATAGAGAGCGATTTGAATACTATATTCTGTTTCTGCATCACTAACAAGACCAGTAAGTGCTGTTTTCTTTGATCGCACATACTCTTTTATATGTGAACCCTGGTATTTAACAGAACTTTGCATGTAAAGAATGTGGCTGGCCGCATTTTTTCTGGTAATGTTACTAGAAAAAAATATTTTTTAAAATATGCCAACGGCAGCTGCAGAATCAGAGGCTGCACACCCCTGGTCTAGATAAAGACTATCAGCTCCACAGAAAACAACTGTATCCTGGGACACATCCAAATAGACGCTGTGCAATTTTGAGATAAACCACCCCTTCTATAGGAGACAAGTACATTTTTTGTATCTTTTTAAACGGAGCTATTATAAGAGTGGTCTTTAATACACAACCGCATCTGAGATGTCTGGCATTCAAGGGGTTAAACGTCACAGTAGTCAGTGTAGGTAAAAATATGGATAATTATGTAAGAAATATCGCAAATGAACTTTTTTTTTTTAGTAGGTATGTAAAAACGCATGCAAACATTTATACACAGACACTAGAGCAAACAGCATATTGAACCATTTATTACGCTTGCCTTATGCAATGTTTAATCTAAATCTACCCCCATTTCACTAAATATTTATGACAATGTTGCACTTTTATTACACCGGCATACTCTCAGCGGATGCCCCTTTTTAGGAGATCAGATTGGGTGGTGTGTTATATGTGTATCACGTTCCACATCAATAAAACTCGCATCAACCCCTTGAATGCCAGACAGGTACGCAATGCGTTGCGTACCCCTCTGGCACTCAAGGAGTTAATGTTTTATTTAAACTTCAGTGTGTGTGTGTGTGTGTGTTTATTAAGTAGTCTGTGTAAATAACATACCAAAGCTATGAGTGTGATAGATATTTATATATATATATATTTTTAATATATTTTTTTTTTCTCATATGCAGGTTTGTAAGGAGTTCTCCTCACTTTATTTTATGCAAACTCTGTCCAGGTATAGCCTGCAGCCAAGATGAGGCGTATTTTTAAGAAAATATAGGCCTTCTGTACAAAATAGGAGTGATGCTCAAGATCATAAGGGGGCATTTATTCCTTTGAATTCAAGAGGGGGCTCCATCTCATCACTTTACAATGTGCTGCAGCCATCTTTAGAGTGTAAAATTCACTCTCCCCCCGCCCCCATGATTGCATTGATTTGACCCAGAACTGCTCATTAGCTTTGTGAATGGAGCATGTAGTATTCAGCAGTCTATAAAATAATATGAAAACTGAATTACATAGCCTTTATCAATATAATATGTATTAAAATAAAAGTGTTGAAGAGGTCTAGTTTAAGATATTAATGACAAGAAAATAAAAAAAAAAACACACTAAAAGGTTTCGGGCATCAAAAGTCCCTTTGTATGGGATATTGTGTAATGGTCAGTATAACAGATAGGATTTACAGAGTGGTGGAAGTGTCAAATATATTTTGCAGATATTCCACCTTCATGTTCATGAAGCCTCTATTACAGTAAACCATATATAACATTTTATAAGTATTGATGATGGAGAGGGGAAAATTGTCTCCATAGCATAACACAGGAATTGAGGAAGTGAAGAACTGGAGAAGTCATCTCAACATTATCACAGCTTGGTGAATCTCGCCCCCCCCCCCCCCCCCCCCCAAGTGTCCCAGACATATCTCACAGGCAAACATTCTTTATGTATTTATTAGAGATGCAAAGAGGCTGATGTACTAAGAAAAGTATAGTTGTCCGGCGAAGACAACTGTCTCATAGGACTTAACGGGATAGTAATGTTTCACAAAAACAGCAGCTCCGATCAATATTCATAGTATTTGGGCCATGGAGAGTGTTATTTCAATACTGTCAGAGTTGTAGTTTAAGATTAATTGAATGCTAAAGTGTCCCCCTCCCTCTCCTTTTACCTAGTGTAAACCACCTCCCCTAAGATGTGGATTCTGGTCCTGGGACCAGACAGATCACAGCAAGGGTCTTCTTACTGTGAGCATAAGACAAATCATGACCCCTTGGCAGTTTTTTCCCTTATGCTAACTGAAGATTGTCCCTCTCCGCAAGCCATCTGCACACCACCTGTTTGTTCCATGATGAGCAGTGTTACATCAGTAAAAGGGGCAGGAGTGGGATATTTTATCATTCAATTACTCTTGAACTACAGCTCTGACAGTATTTAAATAACTCTTTCCATGACCCAAATACTATGAAGATGAATTGGAGCTGCTTTTATTTTAAAACATTACTATCCCTTTAAAACCTCCCTCCTCAATCCCCAAACATTTTAAAGGGAGAGTAATACAATATGGAAAATGATGTACATATCCATAATAAACTATTTTTCTTTATTTTCCTGCTGAGTGAAAACAAAGTACTCCTACTGGAAAAAAGTATTTTAGTCTTACCTGTTAAATCCTTTTCTCTTAGTCCATACAGGTTACTGACCATGCTGTGGCAGACCGTGGGGGTCCTTCGGGGTCATGCTCACAGGAGTCTTCTTCCCTTCTACTATCTACTCATAGTTAATGTATCAAATTTTTCTGGAGCTGGTTGGCTAGCTGCAGCCAGGGACGAGAGGGAGGCTCCACCCCCTGCATACACTTTGAGAATTGTTCCTGCCTACTAAGGGGCAGATTGCCTGTCAGAGTTACCAGTAACCTGTATTGGACGACAGAGAAAGATATGTTTTATTCAAAAGTTTCTGCAATTCAAACTTACATTTTTTGGGTGCAGTACCCCCATGACCTGACACTTTACAGTAGAGCTGTTGCTACAGCATCCTATGGAGGGTTACTGTCAACTGTCCATAGCTGTAGCAACAGTGCCACCATACAATTTCAAGCCATGGAAGTAATCTACTGGGGAAATGTAAGTTTGGGCTGCAATAACCTTTGATTAAACATCTCCTAATAGCGAGAGTACCCTTTGATTTACTCAGCTTAATAAACTCAAATATGTATTTTAAGCATTACTGCTAAATATGTCTCCCTCCCATGGCGGAGGAGACCACATTTTCAATAGGTTAAATACCTCATTTAGATCTGTAGGAATTGTAGGATTTGTTTTTTTTAATTAGCTCCATGTTGCCCATTCGTATGCTCCCTAATGGCTCATCTTTCAATTTTTGCACAAGTCACTAAGCTTGGAGGATTTCTGGAGGAAACCCACATACCCCTTGAATGCTAGTGAGTTGAAGCCCCAGCTAAATCAATGGGAATTTTTATTTGTCCCCTGTGGTGCAGTTGTTTGCCCCAGAATCACACCAGTTTTTCATAGTACAACAGCATCACATTCTGAGGCTACCCAGAGGCCCTCCTGCTGTTGAGGACTACAGTTCCCATCATCCCTGGCCTGGCCAAAAAACAACGGTTGTCCTCAACAAATGGAGGGCCACAGGCTGTCCAGCACTGGGTTATAGTTCTACAGTACACACACACACACACACACATATATATATATATATATATATATATATATATATATATATATATATATATATACACACACCAGTAGTAAGGATGGACATCCAATACATATGAAAAACATTTAATAGAAATGTGTAGGTGCTGCATCAAATAATGTATACATTGTTGCTGTGTGGTACTCCATAACCACATTAGAGGAACTTTTTTTTTTTTTTTTTTTTAATTGCTAAAATGTTAATTTATAAATATATCTGGAATATGTTTGGGAAGGTGACCCACTGTTGGGAATCACCACTTTACAGGATTCATTGAATTGTGTCACTGCTATAACTGTTATAATTATAGATTATCACCAACACAAAACTACCCTATAACAGGGAGGAGCAACGTGAGACCTTCCAGCTGTCAGACTACGACTCCCATCATTTGGAATAATAGAATGCATCTTCTAGCATCAGTTAAAACAATATTCGGTGCTTGAGGTACAGTTATTGAGTTGACATAAATTAATCAACAAATCAATATCACAAAAGTTACACCAAAATCAGTATTGAATAATGTAAAATTGTTTATTATACAAATACACCACAGTGGATCATGCGTCCATGTCTTCCTGAGAAAGAAGTCAGATGACTTTGAAACGTGTTGGAGTACGATGTGCAAAGTATTGAGAGTATGACTCATACATAAGAATGCTTCAGGAAACATATAGAAGTTTTGCCCAGAGAGTTTGAGGAACTTCATTATTTACATTGTGGCAGAAATCCAGCGGGAAGTGCAGACAAAAGGAACACCAAGAGAGCTGAGGACTAGAAAGAATGAAACATAAGGCAAGTAACATCCCAAAAGCAAAAAAGTCAAACCGATCAGTCACTCAAGAAAAAGTGTATACACAATGTCCCAGATTATATACGTCTGGTGAGGAAGATTCATAAGGGCAACCCAAGAAGCTGAAAACGATGACCACCGGTGAGATCATTTCATGTTATATCACAGATTATCATTTGTGTGACCAGTTGAGGCGATGGGTCCTTTTAAATGAGACTAGTGAAGTAGCACTGTAATTTATTGTCCTCTCTCATTTTATTTATATATATATATATATATATATATATATATACACACACACACACACACACATACATACATACATACATACATACATACATACATACATACACTCACAGATATACATACACTTTTTTTTATATATATTTTATGCACTTTCCCATTGAAGAGTATTGGTGATATTCATTTGGAAACATTTGCATATTGGGCAAAAATACAGTTGAATTTATTTTTTATCTGCTGTGAAGCAAAAGGATATCTGGAGCATGAGTTTGTTTACTGTGTTACAATATTGTTGCTTTGTTCATCGGAAGATTATATATATATATCCTATATAATATTCGCTACAATGTGTGTAACAACGCAGTCATGCGCAGTAGACGCAGTGGCACTGTGGCCCGTGTAACGGGACATTGTGTATACACTTTTTCTTGAGTGACTGATCAGTTTGACTTTTTTGCTTTTGGGATGTTACTTGTTTTTCACTTTTTTTTTTTTTTTTTTTTTTTTTTTAAATTAGCCAGCTCAGATAGTGTTAAGAGTTTTTGTTTGTTTTTTTTCTTCCCATACTTGGCCGCATTCCTGGTCCACCTGCAGTAAAGGGGTGATTGAACAGGCGGAGGAGGAATATTGGCGAAGCGGGTGTAATACCTGGTTTGCAAGGGGTTTTACTTTCTTTTATCAGTATTTTGCATACATTATCTTGTACCAGGGTGGCATATAGCCATTAATAGTGATAATATTAAGAGTATTGATACATATAACATCTTATGCTAATTTATAGATTAGAGGTTATTGGTTTCCATATATCCTATCATTTTTACATAAATATATTTTGTTTTTATTTTACATTTAGAATGATGTTTATGTTCCATATTTGAAGAAACAGCAGTTATTTGGCGGACATAGACACATGAGCCACCAGTGTATTTGTATAATAAACATCATTTTTAGATTATTCAATACAGATTTTGGTGTAACTTTTGCGATACTGGAATTGTTGATTCATTTCGGAGAACTGAACTATGGTTTTAATTTATTTATTTTTTAGAATCGAGGCAAGGATTCTTTATTCTTGGCAGCTGAGGGGAGTTTGCTTTCTCTCCACCATCCATTTTTTTTTATTTTTTTTTTATTTTGTGCTATCCTATTTGTAGAGCTTCTGGTATCAGTTCTTGGCCCTCACATTGCCCATCACTGCTGTACAGTCATTACAGTGTTTACAGCCTTGTCAGTCTATTGCATTCATCTGTGACACATCAATTATACATATCAATATTACATAGCTTTGTACCATATTTTATTATTGTCAGTTGCCTCTGCGCATATATATATATTAAAAAAAAAAAAAAAAAATCTTAAATTTAATCAATTTCTCACAAACGTGAATTTACTGAGCTATAACTTCCCCACAGAATGTGTGTAATCCGGAATAATGTAGTCTATGATGCAAGTAACCAGCACTTCAAATCTATGTATTAAAGGAACACCAACACCTAAAATTAAATTGGTTGGTATAACTTTATATATTATGCACATACAACTAGCATTTTTTAAAGTGTTTTTGATAGCTCCATAAAATATAACCCTATAACCCATTTTTTAAAAAATCCTTTTGTGCATATGAAGAATGTTCTATTCATACACCATTTGGTTATTTATTTTTGTGATGTTAGTAATGCGATAAGAGCAAGGACAGTTAATTTATCACAATTAATGCTCACCAATCCTGCATTCAAAAAAAGGCTGGTACCTTCTCTCATACCAGTTTACAAGACTATGAGATCCCTGCAAAAGGCAACAATGGAAGCTCCTATGGTACATATGTGAGAGTAGATTTTAGGTCTCAAAGCAATTAGAGAACGTAAACAGATGTTAGCATGAAGTACATGGTATTTAAGTGCATCCAACCCCAGTTTTTAGGTGTCAGTGTTCCTTTAAAGGAGCTGTCTTTTCTGCTCAGTAAAACAAACATTACTCCCACCACTGGGAGTTGATTTATTTAAAAGTTTAAACTGTCATGAAGTGATGGGGGTTATGCAATAAGGGGTGATAAAGAGATCACTAGATCAGAGAGATAAATTCTCCAGTTCCTATGTTGTTATCTTTAGGCACTGTACTAAGATCTCTCCAACTTTAGAGATCTTAGTACATAGGCTTCATAGACAAATACAGGAACTGGCGACATTCCATCACAGGAGAAGTCGCCTCTTTATCACACCTTAATGCACCCCCCCAGGGTGTGGTTACTACCACATTCCATGGAGAAGTGGAGTTGGCGATCCACCCTTCCCATAGAATACAATAGAATAAGTATCTGAACATGAACTATATACCTGGACACCAGTGTTACTGTAGAGAAAAAATGTACTTGTTCATTAAGTAAGGAGGAGCCAGATTGAGAAAGTATTCTTGTTAAAAGGAAAAAAGATACATCTAAAATACAATAGACAGATGTTATTCTTAAATATAGTAAACACATAATAAAAATGTCATGCTTTTTCAGCTGTAGAAAACAAGATATCTCCCAACAGATGGTAGCACAACAGCTCCACCAAAATAAATTAAAACTGCAATAGCCAAAAGAAATGATAAACTCCAAACAAAACACGTTTGCACTAGAATCGGTTTTGAACTGAGCATCATACAGCAATGGGTGCACCCTTGTTTTACTCAGCTGTTAAAGTCCTGTCATACATAGGTTTCATATTAAGAAGTTTACCATGCTTTGTCACCCTGAATTTTGCATCAATGTCAGTACAAATTAATTATAATCGGATCTTAAATATTTTAGCAAGACTATGTTCAGGTTCATATAAAATATGCTGGCTTTTATAGCAGCTTACAAAGTGCCTCACAAGTGATAAGATCTAAAATAGACTTGATCAGCACAGAGAGAGCCCACAACTCACACCATCCCCAACCAGCTACCCCAGGGTTAGCACATTGTCCATTCAGGGATAGTAAATTAATCCTCTCTGGTTTGCATGGATAATTGAAGACACTGCATGTTTCACAATTCAAATAATAAGCTCTCAGGAAGGAAGGGTGAACAGAAACAGATGCTCAAAGATGTATAAAAAGAGGAAAGCGTTATGTATTGAGGACATAGGCATAGATTTTAGAAGCCCAAGGATATGTTCAATCACACCCACCAAAACAGATTGTTTTCAGATGTTTCAGACCTTTCCAGAATCCAAGAGGTTAATGTTTATATCTCCTATTGATCTGAAGCCTCTGCTTAGGAGTATAATGAATACTACACCTTGTGTTACTAACACAGAGGTTTTAGATGTTCACCCATAACACATTTAAATTATTTACTTCATGGCCGATAGGAGGAAAACATTGTAGAGAGTGGACTAACACAAATATCTTCACATGAGTCAAAGAAGAAAACTTTTAATAGCTAATATTGAGAGCAGAGCAGGAACAAATTCCAAATTGTACCGAGATTTCCACAACACACTGTGGGTGCACGAGAGAGGTAAATGCTGCCATCTGCAGTCTTTGGAATGGTGAGAGAACTGCACCTAAAATTTATTTTCCCATGTGGTCAAATACTGATTATGTTTTGGCTGGTTAAATACCCAAACTGGCCTGTTCACTGAGAGATAGGCCCTAGTTATGTTTGTAGCACTATGCTCTGTCTGTCCATGGAAGATTCCCAAAGTCCCCTCCCCCTATTCTAGCCCTGCACATGCCATTCCACTGCATGATTTAACCCTTTGAGTGCCAGAGGCACTCAAAGGCATAAGCACTCAGGGGGGACTTATGCACAACAGAAAATAGGTGCAATTCTAGAGCAAACCAACTACACCATAGGGGACAAAAAGAATATCCCATTCATTTAAAAACGGAGCAATGCATTGAAGACTATCATCCTAGTGATGAAAAAGTCCCACTTAAATAAAAAGGAATTGTAAATTCTCCTGTTTTGCAGTTGTGTTGCCCCATAAATGCCCATTTTTCTTTAGTGTGAAAGTCCTAGAACGTAAAGTGCAGCTCTATCTACAGTGAGACCTTCACCACAACAAGAAACGGAGTGGATTCTTTTATTTTCATAGAAAAAAAAAATGCCACTCAAACAAGAATCCAAAGAAATTAGAGATAATAAAAATACCCCGTACTGCAAATCTGTCAAAGGGAGTGCGGAGAAAAGTAATAACTTACAAGTGAAAAGTGTATTAAACAAAGTGTCTTCTATGCAGGCCACAGATTCCTGCCTGCCGGGGAGCTTCCAGACTGTAACAAAAAGCAAGGGACAAAACAAAATCTATTTCCTAAAAACTAAACTGAAAACCAGGTTAGAGAGCAAGTCTGCTTGCTGGCTCCAGAGGTTGTGGGATCAGTTTTTGTACTGGCTCCAGTAATTGGAGGATCAGAGGTCAGTCCTTGCACTGGCTGCATTGGGAGCATATTTGGGCATCAGTTCATTGATCTTGCGGATGTAATCGGATTTCTCTGCACAGCCTTTGCAAGTCTCTCCCCAGTCATCCAAAATCTTCTTCAGCTCCTTGACTCGCAGCTTCTTCAGTTCCACTGTGCTCAGATCAATCTGTTTGTCTACAGAATGGAAAGTGGTAGTTAGAGTCTCACCACAATAAAAGTAGCAGTAAATATTTACTATACTATGGACACACACACACACTTTGACACACACTACGGCTTGGACATGGAATGTTCCCAAATTATTATCTTTTAAACCAGAGAGTCGTGGCTCTACTCCTCAAGCACACCAATAGATCAAGTTTCCAGGCTACACCTTATTTAGCACAGGCGGATTAATCACAATCACTGAGCTGACTACTCACCTGTGATTAAATGAATAGTAATGGTTTCTTATGATGAAAGCTGCAATGCATTCTTGTAGTGCATACTACTGTTGAGTTACCTTAGTAATGCTGAAATCACACTATGCACTGTGCAATAATAATATGAATTATCCAAAGATGTTCTACTACATTCTACTGGAGTGGTAAGTCACTGGCTACAGTTCTCCATAGACTGACAGATGACACCCTTCTGGCACTCAAGAGTTGAGGGCCATATGCAGAAAAGAAATTCCAGAGCAAAGCAACTGCACCAAGAGGGGGAGGGGGTATAAGTCCCATTAAATTTGGCTTTTAATCCTCTGAATTCTATTCTAGAAAGGTCTCCAACATACTGCAAAGAGCTGGCAATCTCTTTAGTATCCCAGGTGTTAACAGTTCCGTTTAAATCAATTTACATTTTTTATTTTGTCCCCTTTTGTACAATTGTTTCCTCCAGAATTGCTCCTCTTGATTTCTGAATAAGAAATAAAATGGATTAAAAACTTGCAGTCTTGCCACTCACCGTATTTCAGCTCACAGATCTGGCTGTCTTTTTTCTTTAGCTTCTCACAGATCTTCTCGGCAGGGATGTGGTAACTTAGTGGCTTTGACACTTCATTAGTGATCTTAGTTGCAGCATCGCTAGTTGCTCCAATATAGTAGCACTGGATACGAAACAGGATGAGGAGTTCATTAGCATATTACACCAGATAATGCTCTGCAGAAAACTGAGTAAGATCCCCCTCTACTGTCCACCTTTAAAATTACATTTTCTGATCGACTGCAATGACTGTTGTAACACACGAACAGGTCAAGTTTCTAGCCTTTTCAGTGCCAGAAGGGTACACAACACAAGAAATATGTTGCGTACCCTTTTGGCACTGGAAGGGTTAAGGACTGGCAGTCCAGGGGTTGTATACATTGGAGGACCAAAGACATTTTTTGAGTCTGAGTGCATTTGGAGAGCTCATACAGGCTCACAATGGGAGAGGCTGAAACGGATTGCTCTGGTCTTGGAGCAGTCAATTTTAGACCCCCACCCCCATGATCACAGTGCGCATGCAGGTGCGCTTTGATAAAAAAAAAAAAATTTCATGACATGCCAGGACTGTCACTGGTCATTAAGGGGTTATAGGCCATCCCTAATTATGCAAATGAAATGCAATCAGAACGGCTAAGCAACTGATTATCTACCTGTGAACAAGCATAAATGTACTGGAAGCATGACCTTTTGGTATTGAGAATCACTGTTGTAGTGCTCAAAAGGTAAGGACTGGCATTTTGTGAGCATAAGGATAAAGGACAACACAAATGAAGAAAACAAAATAAATTGGGTTATAGAATGTTGAATATTATGTACATGCAGCTAGCATATAAATGTAGTTAGTGTATGTTACATACCTAAAATCTAATCCCACATTTTAATGCATGGTAGACACCATTTGGTTAATTGTCTTACTGGTCATCTATTTTGCATGACACAGTGGTGAGTCAAACATTTCACTGCCACTCTGTTCAAAAAAACAGGCTTTGCCTCATTGGAGGTGAGAGGGTTTGCTGATCCCGCCCACTTCTACCCCATGGTTTGGGCATGATTGAAGCACTGGAGCCCTCTTGCTCCCTTGATCTACCAGCCAAATCGGCTGGGAGAGCATAAGGAGGTGTCCAGATGCACCACCACAAGGTCTGACGTTTAATGAAAGTTAACCCTTTCAGTGCCACATAGGTATCCATACTGTATTTGATACCTCTCTGGACCTCGAAGGGTAAAACAAAAATGGTTCACAGCATGGTGGAAGCAGTACCAATGACTTTTTGCAGTGGCAAAATGATTCCGCCCACTCTTGGATTTATACTCCAGGATAGTATTTTGTTTAGCATTTACTGCTGTTTGACATTGATAGTTAGTGCCAAGTTTGTAGTTTAATGATAAAATTCTTGGAGTACATATAAAAGTGGAACCATTGCTTTTTAACAAATAGGTGCTTTTGAAAGTTAGATTTATTTGTCAATTTATGCAACTGAGCTAGTACCTCCTGGTAGGAAGTGGCTGTTGGCAATGAAGAGAAGTGTGGAATGTACATGCTGGGCATGTCTAGCAGATCTGCATTACTTTTCAGATGAATAATGCAAAATATCTCATATCCTATTGTTTTAACCCTGAGTACCAGAGGGGTCTGCAATGTATTGCAGAAGCAATGCTTTTGCACACCCCACTGGCAATGAAAGGGTTAAACATAAAATGTCTAATAAGTGTAATTTCTTCTGAAATTTCTTTCAAAATCATATTTGTTACAAAATGAGTGTGCTGTTTTAAGTTCATAAGTAACATGCTTATTTGTATTTCTCAAATGCATAACTTTATATTTTCCTACATTAAATGTCCTATTCCATTTGTTTGCCTAATCTGTCATTTTAGGATTCCTTCTGTAGAGAACATTCAGCCTGCTCAGAGTTTATTACTTTGCATAATTTAGTGGTTTGCAGATATTGATAATTTGCATTTGATACCCATTGTCACGTAATTTATAGACATGATAAAAAGCAGCAGACCAAGTACTGAACTTGGAAGAACTCTAATCATAACCTTGAATTGAAACTGTCACTTTGTAACAGATTATTTTAAAAGAGCTTTCATAAGTACTTACATTTATGCTGGTTAATTTTATGGCTGTTTGAACAATACAGGTAAATGGATATATGATCCCAGGCACTTACTAGTCAGTCCTTATAGCAGGGTAGCTCAAGTCATAACCTCCCAGTCTTCTAGCACTGAACCCCCCCTACCAGTATATGCTAGCCTATTCTCCCAGACCTGTTCACTTCCCCTCACCTACTGTATTAGGCTTTTTTCCCCAGCAATATGCCCTGCACCTCCTGACATGGCCCAGCCCCTTATCTCAGCCATGTGCCTCCCTATGGTGCCAGCCTGTCACCTAGACATGTTCCTCCTTGGTATGTGCCAGCCTGTTATTCTAGTCAAGTGCCCCCTTCCTCCCTGTAAGTGTAAGTCTCCAACACCCTCACCCCAACCCACACAGTATCTGCAATTCCAGCCAACTGGCAGCTCTGTTTCCCCAGCAATGCGTCCCGCCTCCAATATACACAAGCCAATCCCCACAGACTTATGAGTTGACTGTAGGAGGGAGTCTCCACCCCAAAGACCTCATGGTACCCGTGTTCCATATGTACTAAAGAAAAAGGGATTTAACAGGTTACAAAAAACACTTAAAATCCTATCTTTAAAATCATTGGGAGTTTTTTTAACCCCTTAGTGACAGACGACTTACCTGGTAAGTCCAGGAAGTTATTCACTATAATGGGAAAAAACAAACAAACAAACAAACCCTGTCATTAAGGGGTTAAGGTTTATTTTTCCCACCTATGGTCCAGGTGGTTGGCTCCAGATACCTCTTGTATTGTGTGCATAAGGTACTCCACTGCATTAGAGATCCTGGTAGCATTCAAGGGGGTTAAAACTACCATTTAAATAAATGGACATGTTAATTTGTCCCCTATGGTTCAGCTGGTTTGCCCCAAAAATTGCACCACACAATCTTTATACATATGGTTGACTGCTTCATATAGCTGCCCGTTTTACTTGCCATACTTACCCCCACCCCTAACACTCACATGTGCCATATGTTCCCTTGGCATGGGCTCTACTGCTCCCACCTGGAATACCACAGAGTTATCCGTGCCATCTGAAGTACAAACAGGCAATGCGCCCATGTATCATGGATGGAAACTTCCATTAATCTGTGATAACTAAATACTGATCAACCCACCGTGCCCCCTTGGCATTTACCAGCCTTGTCTCCAGACAGTGTGCCCACCCTCTTTTTGTAGAGTACTAGCCTTGTCTGCTAGCCACTGGGTACATACCAGCCTGTTCTCTTTTCCCTTGGCCTCATTGCAGGTCTTTAGCAGCTCCTTCTCCACAATCTCAGACTTGAACTCCACATTTCTCTCTTTCAGGGTCTGGTAGAAGCGGTTCAAGAAAGACACACACACTAGGGGTGCAAAGGGAACAGCAAGGTGGTTAGTGAGGTGGTTCTGTACCCCAGTAACACTCCCAGAAGAGATGGAGGAACATCTCATCATTAAGTGTACCAAGGATTAAAGGAGAAGGATGGTCCGATACTAATGGGACTTCATCGCCTAAGAGTGTTCAATGTCACCTGAATGTTGTATGGACTATGTTTTATTTAGAAAACTAGTCAGATATTTAGATGTAGCCATTATGCTAATAATGGCATGCCATGCAAGCACTTCCTATCTTACCTTCTACATTTCCTCCTGCACTCACTGACACTACATTGTCCACCTCCCCTAGCACTGAAAGAGAAGGTACTGTAATGCTAAGGCAGTACTTTAATTAGCATAATTAATATAAATAGCTTTCTAAGTGAAAATAGCCAATGGGTGATTTTGGTAGCTCTTAGAAAAACAAAATGCAAAAACTTGATTTTCAGTGTTTTTTTTTTTTTTTTCTCCAGGCGAGTGTCCCTTTAAGATCAGGATATTCATTCTCAATGACAGTATAGGTGTAGTCATTTGCTGGACTTCCAGCTGTTCGCTACAAACTCCTGCCATCCCCAACCAAGTCGAACAATTGACTATCCCTGATATAGCTTAACCCTTTGAGGGCCAGAGGGGTATGCAATGTGTTGCGTACCCCTCTGGCACTCAAAGGGTTAACACTACATATGATGGAAAGGAAGAAGCTTGAGTCTGGAATTTAATTGTAGTGCTACAGTCTATTAACCTTTGAGTGCCAGAGAGGGATATTAGTTACCTCTGACACTCAAAGAGTTACAAGGGCAACCACTTAAATGAACAGTATTTACATCTTGTTCAAAGTTGTCCCCCGCAGTAATCACCAGAGAGTAGAATGTATTGGCTTCAATAAGCCCTATAACAGTCAAAAGAAAACTGCAATAATTCTGGGACAAACCATCTACACCATAGTGGTAGAAAAATACACAATTAAAAATCAGAAGAAAATGTTTAAGAAACAGTAACACTCGATATATATATATTAAAAAAAAAAAAAAAGGTTTATACTCCGGAGTACAACAAGGGTACTCGCACTGCTGAGAGGTGTTTTATTCAAAATTTACTCCAACTGAAACATGTTTTTTTGGTGCAGCATCTCAATGGCCTGAAATTTTACAGTGGCGCTGTTACTACACAGTCCAATGGAAGTTTTGGTCAACTGACCAGAATTCTCAATATGATGGTGTAGCAACAGCACCACTAACATTTCTGGTCATTGAGATACTTCTCCTGAAAAACTTTCAAGTTTCAGCTGCAATTACTTTTGAATAAAACACCTCCCAACAGGAGGAGTGCCTTAGCTTTACTCAGGAAAATTATAATTATAGTTCGATTTAAGTGTTACTATCCCTTTAAAAAAAAAAAAAAATCACTTGAATGCTAGAGGTCACCAGTTCATTGCTTCAGAATGTTTTGAAGACATCTCTAGCATTCAAGACCCATTCAGATCAAAGGGAATTTTGGAAATACGTGTCCCCCTCTGGTGTGGTTAGTTTTATTTCGAACAATGGGCCCTGTGTGGCTTTTAAAATGAATAGAGAGTAACCATGTAATTGTTGTTTCAATTCACCTGCATTCAATACAGGCAGCAAGTAATATATGCAGAGTGGAGAACGACCAACAGACCTCAGTTTAGTGTATTTACTTGAGATACTCATCTGTTACAATGCCCATAGATAAGATACAAAGAATGGAGATCACATGAGCATAAACTAATCATGAAGGTCAGCCATACAACACATGCCACCCTTTCCTGCAGCAAGATTTCCGGGGACACCCTGATAAGTAACAAGGGTGGCAAAGTGCATTCATGAGAAGGACATCAGCAAAACATTACTGGGCAATATCCACTTACAGCCCAAAGAGATTGGATGTTGCAAATATTATGCCAACCAACTGTTCATATGAACTTCTATATGGCAGCCTCCTAGGCCACGGTAAATACTCTACACATGGACTTCCCAAGCAACCGTAACTAGATGACTGTAGTTTGTAGCAGGATGCATCCATGAACTAGTTATAGTAGATTATTAGCTGCAGCACAGCAACCCTGATGTATAATTAGGCTAAGTTTACAAGTATAAAAAGACAAAATGTTACACATATACAAGCAAATACAATGGCTTTGATCATAATGGATAGTAAACATCACACATACAAAAAAAGCTTGAACTGTAATTACAAGACAGCCAGGACTCTTCTTCAGGCATAATAAGAATGAAGGCTGAAAACATGATACATAGACTTTAAAGGGATAGTAATACGTCATAATTAATGCCCTCCATGTTGTAGCCCTTAAAATTCTGAATTCAACGATACCAGCGGCATCTCTCAAACCTTTATGGTTTGAGAGATATCCGCTTTCAAAGTTCCCTCTCCTTCTCTCTCCTGACATCAGCATTCTGACAGCAGGGGAAACCAGTCCCGGGACCGGCGGCAGCTCTGCAGCAGTGCTGAGATCTCTTTACAGAAACAGAAATCCTTGACTAAAATAGTATTCTAAGTGTGCAGGACTCCTGCACAGCCGCCACTTGCTCACTGACTGGATTCCCCTGCTCTCAGCTATACGCTGACATCAGGGGAAAGGCAAAAAGAGGGAACTTTGAAAGCGGAGGTCTCTCAAACCATAAAGGTTTGAGAGATGCCACTGATATCGTTGAATTCAGAAGTTTAAGGGCTACAGCATGGGGGCTAGTAATAATGAAGAAAAAAACCCAAAAAAAAAGGTGAAATTTACTCACCGATATTTGTTTTTCCTCTGTGTCCTTCCACGGCATTGACAGTGGGAGTTGGCTCCGCCTTCCAGCTGGTAGGACCAAATCAAATCTTTTAAATACTGCTTACTTCCTCCCTTCGATAGTTATACAGTTGTCCAAGCTACAAGACAGAACCGGTTAGATACAGATAATATAGTATGCATAACTTTTGCAAAATAACATTTTTTATTGCAACGATACAATACCAATAACCTGAACAACCTTAGGGAGGGTTGCCGTGGAAGGACACAGAGGAAAAACAAATATCGGTGAGTAAATTTCACCTTTTCCTCTGTGTCCAATCCACGGCATTGACAGTGGGACTTACCAAAGCAGTACCCTGTGTAAGGGAGGGATTGACTCTGGATTATTGAGGAATGGCTGCTTCCAGCACTTTCCTTCCGAACTTGGCATCTTCAGAGGCCTGAACATCTAGTCTATAATGTTTAATAAATGTGGAGACTGATGTCCAAGTAGCAGCACGGCAAATTTCATCTGGAGTTGCTGCTGCCTTATATGCCCATGATGTAGCCATTGCTCTGGTCGAATGTGCCTTTATACCATTTGGAGGAATAATATTAGCTGAATCGTATGCCAAGTGTATACAGTCCCGGATCCATCTAGAGATGGAAGACTTGGAAGCTGAAGTTCCTTTAAATTTTCCAAAAAAGTGAATGAACAGGCTGTCCGATTTCCTGAACAGCTGTGTTCTATCTAGATAAATCCGCAGGCAGCGGATAAGGTCCAAGTTATGTAGTCTTTTCTCAATTTGATGAGAAGGGTCTTTACAAAAAGGATGGCAAGACAATTTCTTGATTCATATGAAATTGAGAAACCACTTTTGATCTAAATGAAAGTTTAGGCTTTAAGACAACTTTATCCTGATGGAAAACTAAGAAAGGTGGAATTGATACTAGAGCTTGTAATTCACTGACTCTTTTGGCAGATGTAATGGCTGTAAGGAAAACCACCTTAAGAGTAAGATGTTTCAAAGAGACAGATTCTAAAGGTTCAAAGTATGGATGGGATGCTAGTTGCTGTAAAACAATATTCAAATCCCATGGTGGAATAATTTCACGAATTGTTGGTTTTATTTTTGTAATAGAGGCCATATATCTTTTGATAAGATAATTGTCTGCCAGTGGCGTGGCCAATACTGCAGATATAGCTGATAGTTGGACACGTAGTGATGCAGGTTTTAGCCCTTTTCTGAAACCATTCTGCAAGAAATCCAGGATTCTTGAAGGGGAAAGAGAAGTGCGATCTAACTTTTCTGCAGAGCACCATTTAGAAAATATTGACCATACACGGTAATAGATTTTTGTAGTGGACTTCTTTCTCCCTTGTAAAATTGTATCAATGACGTCGTCAGATGTTCCTTTTTCTTTTAATGACTGCCGCTCAGCCTCCAGGCCTTGAGCTTGAAGAAGCCTGGATTTGGATGAAGTATGGGACCTTGAGTGAGAAGGTTCTTTACCACTGGTAGAAGAATTGGAGGTTTTACTGATAGATGGAGTAAGTCCGTGTACCATGTTCTTCTGGGCCAGTCTGGAGCAATGAGAATCACTTCTGCTTGATCTCTTCTGATCTTTCGTATCACTTCTGGTATGAGCGGAAGAGGGGGAAATATGTATGCTAGGGGAAAGTTCCACTTTATCCTTAATGCATCTTGGGCCCATGCCTGAGGTTCCTTCCAACGGGATATATACCGGCTGCATTTCCTGTTGTCCCGTGTTGCCATCAGATCTATCCATGGTTCCCCTAGGGACTGAACTAATTGTTGAAATATTTGTTCTTTTAGACTCCATTCTCCAGGGTCTAAGGCATGTCGACTGAGAAAGTCTGCTTGTTGGTTCAGATGTCCTGAGAGGAAGGATGCTGACAGATTTGCTAGATTCTGTTCCGCCCAGTGCAGAATCTTGAGAGCCAGAGTGTTTAACAACTTGCTTCTTGTACCCCCTTGGTTCAGGAGATACTGAACAGCAGACACATTGTCTGAACGTACCAGAACTGCTCTGTTTTGCAGGTGATCCCTGAAGTGATTTAATGTTTTCCACACAGCTAAGAGTTCCTTTACATTTATATGTAGAAGAGACTCTTGATTTGTCCATGTGCCCTGGACTGAATTCTGATCCCAGATGCCTCCCCATCCTGTATTGCTGGCATCTGTGTGAATAATGGCCCATTCTGGTTCCACTAGGGATCTTCCTTTTGATAGGTGATGTGATTTTGTCCACCATGTCAGTTCTTGTCTGGTTGTTCTGTGGACTGGAAACTTTAGATTGAGATTGTGTGGGTGTCTTCTGTAATACAGGAGATAGTTCTGTTGAGTTAATCTGGCATTGGCTTTTGCCCATGGAAGAATCTGAAACGATGATGACAGATGTCCCAAGAGTCTCTGAAAGTTCTTCAGAGATTGAATTTTCTTGAGTAGGAATCTGGATACAGTCTGACAGATGCGATATTGTCTGTCCTGTGATAGAGTGGCTATGGCTGTTAAGGTATTGAATTGTATCCCCAGAAAGGTCAATGATTGGGTAGGTACAAGACAGCTTTTTTCTTGATTTATTATCCACCCCAGGCTGGATAGAAATTCTTTGCACCTCAGGGTGCTGCAACTGGCCTGATCTCTGGATGAACCGATTATCAAGATGTCGTCTAGATAAGGGATTGCCCTTACTTGATGTGTCTGTCTGATTTGTGCCATGGCTAGGCCCAGCACTTTGGTGAATACTCGAGGAGCTGTGGCCAGACCAAATGGGAGCACTCTGTATTGGAAATGTCTTCCCAGGAAACAGAATCTGAGAAATTTGCGATGACTTTCTCTTATAAGAATATGATGATAGGCATCCTGAAGATCCAGTCTGGTTAGATATGCCTTTGGAGGAATCAACTTCAATGTTGATGAAACTGTTTCCATCTTGAAAGGTCTGTGGATCATGGATCTGTTCAATTTTTTGAGATCTAGAATCAGACATAATTCCCCTGTAAGCGTGCTTCATCTGTTGAAGTTGTGATTTCCTCCTGAGTATAGTTTTTATGAATCGGAATTTCAATGGGGCATTCTGAAATTCTAGTGCATAACCCCTTTTTATCACCTCCAGCACCCAGGTGTCCTGATTTAATTCTTCCCAGGCCTGCTGAAAGTCCCCCAGTCTGCCCCCTACTGGGGAAGGGGTAGCACTCTCTTCAGAACTGACCTTTTCTCTGGAAATCTCTGCGATCCCCAGTTTTTTGTCCTTGGCCTGCGCCTCTTCGCTTTTGATCCACGTTTTTCCCCGGGCGATATTTTCTGGCTTCACGAAAGGACTGTCTACCATACTGTCCAGGTCTTGTAGAGGTTGGACTCCTTGGCTTTTTACCTTGAGGGAGAAAAGGACTTTTACCCCCTGATGATCTTTTGATTATTTCTTCAAGCTGGTCCCCAAATAGTTTGGAACCAGTGAAAGGTAATGAAACCAACCGATTTTTTGATGATGGGTCTGCATTCCATGACTTAATCCATAAAGCCCGACGTGAAGTAACAGACAATGCAGAGGCTTTTGCTAGTAGTCTAATGTTATCAAGGGATGCGTCGCAGGAATAATTCACTGCATCCTTGAGTAAACCAAAATCTTTTAGAATCCGGCTTCTTGACACTGAGGATTCAATCTTTTCCTCTATTTCGGTAAGCCAAATTCGCATTGTACGGAACACTGAAGCCATTGCAGTTGCCGTCTTGAGATTCTGTCCTAGCATGTAGAATTGTTTCTTCAATGCTGCGTCAGCTCTTTTGTCCATTGCGTCACGTAAGGTAGTTGCATCCTCCAATAAGATAGTTGTTCTTCTGGAGGTCTGGGCTATTGCCGCATCTACCTTAGGAGGCGTATGCCAGTTTTGAGTATCTTCATCTGCAAAAGGGTACATGCGCTGAAATCTGCGGGACAAAGAGTTACGTTTATCACAATGTTTCCATTCATTTGAGATAATATCTTGAATGGATGAATGTACTGGAATCTGTGGACAGACTTTTTTATATCCCACAAAGGCTGTATCAATGACTGTAAGTTCCTTTTGTACTTCCGCTAGCCCTAGTGATTTTCTCATAGATTTTACTAGGTTATCCATTTTCTCAAGTGCAAAACTACCAGTGTCCTCTGTGAGTTCGCCCTCCTCAGCAGATGAAGCCCCTGATTGAATATCTAGAAAGCTTTCTTCTTCTTCTTCTTCAGGAACTCTGGAGGGACCTTCATCAGGATCAAACTGTCTTGGACGCTTCCTGGCAGATTCCTGCATGGATGAGAATGTTTCTTGCATAGAGCTTCTCATCCAAGTCATAAAATCCTGGAATTGTGCTGGGACATCGCTTGTCGCAGCTCTTTTAAGACAATCCTGGCACAACTTTGAAGGGTCCTCCACAGGGAGCTGATGTTCACATCCTAAACATGCTTTCAAATTTTCTTTTGGAGCTTCTGTTTTGGATTTTTCTATTTTTTGTTCTTTAGACATGTTAGTGTAATGCAGGCTAATAGTAATATAACTTTAACTATATATAGATATATGAAAAAGTTTTTTACTCACTCAGACCTCATGGCTGCGATTCTCTGCTCCGTTTATAGATGTCCATGCTGTATAGACGCTTCCTGCGTTCCATGTGTGGAACGCATGACGAGTTTCCTGTTGCCACTTCCTGTTGGGTAACTGCAGAGCGCGCGCTTCGGAAGCGTGACATACACGGAGCAGGCTGGCTCTGTGCTTCAAGCACCTGGCCAGACTGAGTGAGCGGAAGGGGTGGCAGACTCACAGTATACCGGGAGGCTGAACCTTGTATGAAGATATCTATGCAACCGCGGTCAGGCAAGTCGCATCGTACAATTTTAAAAACAATAAAGGAGCTTTAGAGGAGAGGAATATTCCTCCGTCCTCCAGCTTGGTAGGACCAAAAAAACTATCGAAGGGAGGAAGTAAGCAGTATTTAAAAGATTTGATTTGGTCCTACCAGCTGGAAGGCGGAGCCAACTCCCACTGTCAATGCCGTGGATTGGACACAGAGGAAAAAACAGTTCTGATTAATCTTCATATGACATGGCCCAGGTAGAGAAGTATTTCAATATTTTCTGATTTGTAGCTCAACAGTAATTCAATTCTAAAGGATCCCCCTCCCGCCCGTTTTACTACATGTAAACCAACTCCCCTCAGTTGTGGAATCCAGGCCTGGGACTAGAGAACTCTCAGTGAGGGACAATCTTCATCCACTGAGCGTTAGGAAAACCCTAGCCCCCTTGATGAAGGCGGGAAGGATTTTCCTTATGCTTGATAATTAATGTCCCTCATTGCAATCCATCCGACCAGCTTAGCAGAGTGACGTATGAGATAGGGGAGGGGAATTCTTTAGAACTGAATTACTGTTGAACTACAAATTGGAAAGCATTGAAATACAGCTCTACATGGCCTAGGGCATTTGAGGATTAATCGGAGCTGCTTTTTTCTCCCCCCCCCCCCCCCCAACCATTACTATCCCTTTAAAGTGTTGGTTATGTCCAAAACAAAAAAAAAAAAAAAAAAGTTATTTGCAATTAGAAGAGCTTAAAAAGCTGAGCTAAATGCAAAAAACCGTATCACTCAAACTGTTATGGTTTAAGAGATACAGGCATTTAAAGTTCGCTGTTTCCTACTGACAGCTATAAAGCTGTCAGCAGGAGATTCGTGTCGGTCAACACGGAGGCGCTTGAGAAGTACCGAGATCTTGTTACTTACAAGGAATCCCTTCATTGGAATAATCTAAAACGTGCGTCTGATCAGGTACATGTTTTAGACCAATCCAATGAAGGGATTCCTTGTAAGTAACGAGATTTCGGCACTTCTCAAGCGCCTCCGTGTCGACTGACACGGATCTCCTGTTGACAGCGAGAGAGGCATCCACCATACTACTCAATGTATTGGATACCCCTGTGGCACTGAAGGGTAAAATTCCACACTATCAGTGTGGGCCTTAGATTCTCATACTCTAGGCTCTGTTACAGGTGGTTCAAGTCATTCAGTCATGGATGTCATATCCTCATAGGCAGACATCACAGATACTGGCAGTTAGTTCAATCTGAAGCAGGCAGAGTGTTTGAACCTACTTAGCTCTTTAATGTCGAGAGGTTTGCAATATGCAAATTTCCATCTCTGAAACCCCAATAGCTCACTAGAGTTATGAGAATTCAGGCCCATTCCCATAGTTCCAGTTGCTGATCAGGAACAGGAATCAAAAGCGCATTCTACCCAGCCTCACAATGGAATGATACTTCAAAACTGAATTAAAAACAGCATATATGTCATGTTAACCAAAAGTGAACATTTCCTGGCACTGCACAAAGCTTAATTAGCATCACTGAAAATTCTTAATTAGCATATGAAATGTCACCAGTACTGCAAGTAGCATACGTTAACAAGTATGAATATCTTCATAAGTGTACATTTGCTGGTCTTTTGGCCAACATGACTTACAGGCAGTTTTTAATGCAGTTTTCAAATATGCAAACTTGAATTAAGTTGAAAGTTCCACTTTAAAGGAGCACCACAGGATCAGCCTTGTCACAATGCTTCTGGAGTTCTATTTTCTTTAACCGCTCTTATTGCCAGGCTTAAAAGGGGACCAGAAAAAAAAGGCTACAGTAAGCAAGAAAATGATAATCTCTACTTTACTTCAACGCTTGTGTAATTGCTTGTATTGAAAGATACAGTACTCTATCTGGCACTGGTTCTGGAACAAACTACACCACTAGTCCCCCCCCCCCACACTAACTGCCCCCATGCCCTGTTACAGTCCTCTCCCTTCAATATACCTGTATTTCTGCCATCAGGGCCATGACTCACCCTTCAGGATTTTTCCAACTGTTTTTTGTATTAACTCTCCCTCTGATACCCTCAGGGAATCTCCTTTCAAAACACACCTTACTGGTCGAGGGGGTATTTCCCTCAAGAGTTCCAAATTTCACCATGCATTAGAGTGCACTGTACTCCAACTTATCAGCCTTCAACAAGCTTATTGAAACTGACAGTCTTGTTAAATTCTACAACAACCTCCTCTACTCACTTACTCTGTATGTCCACCCCAGGCCCATCACAAACTCCCCTCAAACCCACGCCCTTGGCTTAATGCTCAAACACGTTTTCTTCCCTCCTATACTCACAATGCTGAACACTTGTGGAGGAAGTCTCTCTCTCAGACTTCATGCACTATAAATTCCCCTTTTCCTGCTTGAACAATGCTCTATCCTCTGGAAAACACCACTATTACTACTCATTAATCAATACTCACAAATCTAGCCCATGCCAACTTTTCTTCATGTTCCATTTTCTCCTTTGCCTGTCCATCTTTCTCCCCCCTGTCTAGCCTTTGCAGAATCCCTCAAGCAGAAAACTGACAATGCATAAAATAATCCAACCTTTCGATCTCCAGAATTGCATCTTCCTGGTCCTCCATCTTACTACTTTGTTTCCTTTGGTCACAGAAGCAGAGGTTTCCCTTATGTTCTCTACCTCACCACCTGCTCCCTTGATCCTATACCATCTCACCTCCTCAATCCTTTGCCCTACACCTTAGTTCCCATGCTAACTCATGTCTTCAACTCCTTATCCTCTAGCGTCCAACTACTGCCCCGTATCACTCTTGCCCTTTGTCTCAAAACTTCTTGATCTCCTAGTCTGCTCTCATCTACTAACATTTCTCAACTCCCATAACACTCTGGACCAACTGCAGTATCTATGTAAACTGCCCTTTTTGGAAAAAAAGCTCAATATTACAAAAACAAATGTGCATCTCTCTCTCCTTATCCTCCTTGACCTATCAGACACATTTGATACAGTCAGCCATACCTTCCTCTCAACGGGTCTCCAATCTCTTGGCATCTGTGGCCTTGCACAATCCTGGTTTCAATCAGAGAAGCAGATTCTGGTCCCGGGACCGTCCTCCAGCGGCTCTTCAGCAGAGCCGAAATAGCACAATATAGAAATAAATACTTCATTGGAACAGTCTACAAAGTGTGCCTGGTTTGCAAACATACTTTGTAGACCATTCCAATGTGCTTCTGTCAGCTAGAGCGCTGATGTCTATGAAAGGGGCGAGAGGGTGGGGAACTTTACATGCTTTGATCTCTCAAACTATAGATGTTTGAGAGATAGTAGCACAATGAGCTATGTCCTATCTTAATGCCTAGAATATTAATATTTGTTAAATAAAAGCAATACTATCCCTTTAACTACCAAATTTATGCATATGATAATCCTCCGCACCCTCACTATCACTTGAAATACAGAAGTGGGTCTGCTGTCCTTTCCTGGATGGCTTGTTGTCGCTTAAAAACAGAATATGTCCAAGACTGAGCTACTTATATTTCCTCCTAAATTCTGCACAATACCTCAGTATTCTATACCTGTCAATGGCTCCCTTATTTATGCTGGGAACAAGGCAAGCTATCTAATGGTAACTTTTGACTCTTCTCTTTCCTTCACCAACCACATTAATGAAGTAACAAACACCAGTCACTTCTTTCTTCAAAATATAGCAAAAATGCACCCATTTTTTTCCTCACTCAGCAACAGTTTCTCATGCATGCCTTATGCTTTCGCGCCTGGATTACAGCAACGCTTTACTTATTGGTCTGCCTGCTATCCATCTCTCTTCTCTCAATCAATTCTTAACTTAACCACAAGAACACTCTTCCTCTCCTCCAGAAAAATACTTAACCCTACATTTAAAAATAAATAATTGTCATGGCCTCCCATAAAACAATGTGTTACATTCAAAATCCTCTTTATCCTCAAGGCTATCCAACAGTAGCCTCTTAATTTCATTGTTGATATCCCTCCATATACCTACCAGTCCTCTATGCACTAGGAATGGTGGACATCTCAGTGCTCCTTTTTAAACGCTATCGCTGTATCACGACTGAAGCATTTTTTCCTCTTACCATGATATGTGAAAAGTATCTTATATCTCTCAGGACTTTCAAAAAATAAACTTCCTCCTCTACCTGCTTGTGTCTGTAGTTCACCCATCCTATACTTAGATCGTAAGCTCTACTAGGCAGGGACCTCCTATATTTCAATGTATGCTCCCCTAGTGTACCCCTTATGATAATTTTCTGTATATGCACTTATTGTATTCCCTTCCATACCAAATGTAAACTGTAAAGTGATAAGTACACCTGTTGGAGCTATATGGAACATCCCCTTGTGTCTCCAGTAGCCTATCTCCTAGCTCAGGAGTGGAATTCAGAGTGGCTAAAATTTCACTACTGGCTCCTAAATTGATCAATAATTTTATTACACCTGGACACATGCCCCTATTCACTAGATTCTCAAATGCTTTTGTCGGACTTAAAAGTCCATTTATAGTTTTTGACCAGCCATGCCCTAGTCCTAAATCTCTCTCCTCTGTGTCACTCAGTCCCCTAAACTCTAATTCCACTCCTCCACAGTATCAAATACCCTAGGTCTGCACCTCTGGTATCCCACCTCCAGGCCACTTAATCAAGCTCTCTGTCTCCAGAACCCTAGCCCCAGTTTTATAGCGCCAGCATCAGGTCTCTACCTACAGTATCCAGTCCCCAAGCCCTAGTTATATGCCTCCAATATCCAATCCCCTAGATCCAAGTCTATGCCTCCAGTACCCAGATCCTAAACTCTGTCTACTCCACGTCTACGAATTCGGTACCCAATTTCGCAGCATCAGAAAACTCGGTCAAGTAACCCTGTCTCCTAAAAACATAACCACAATACATATATATATATATATAGCAGGTTAGACTCTCCCCCTCTCACCTTCGCACTCCCCATCTTTCAGTGTTTGTCCACCACTGGGTAAAAGTGCCAGGATCCCAGCCACCGTGAGAGATAAAAGTGCCCTCATCCTAAAACCGAGCCTCACGCAAAGCAACCGTCAGGAAACAATCACGTGGCCCAGACTAACCCGGTACCTTCACTCGCCGGCAAGTGGTGCACAGCTTTTCCTAGCAACCGCCCATCTGTCTCAATTCACTCCCTATTGGCCGACAGAAAAAGACATACTCCACGCTGCGCTCTCTCACTGGTGTGCACATCCTACCTATTACACGCCCTGCTCTATGATTTGCTAAAATGAGGCTACCGGCTCGTGCGGATGTAGGTTAGTTGTCGTGCACTGATTGGATAGTTTTCATTGACGAACGAAAAGAATACGGAAGTGACATAAGAGGACTTCGGTGGCGTAGTAGTCGCTTTTAATAAGGGTATAGGAAGAATTGATAGTTCGACCGTGTTCTTCCGGTTTGATTGCGTTGCATTCTTTCATATGCTATAGACTGCAAAATAGACCGGTAGAAAATTACACATTTAGCTTTCGCAACAACAGAGTAGTATAGCAATATAACCGTATATATTAATGTAATCAGTAACTTTCTGTTTAGAAACTAAGGGAATATGCAGAGTGACAAAACGTGTTTTATCAGCTGTAGTAGTGTACTAACAATGGAAAGTGTAGTCCCGAGTCTCGTTCAATGACAGCCGCAGACTGAAAACATCTTGCGTATGCGGTTCGTTTTATCAAAGGTGACCACACCTTCCGTTGACAGCTTAACTGGTAATCCTTTGTACCGCCAGTGCTGAGAATGTATCCGCCACAGTCCTTGGAGTTAAATATTTTTTGTCTGTGCACAACCCGTGCGTGTCATACACTACTTTTTCCAGCAGCCCCTGTACTTTCAAAATATACCATTGATACGTGGATACTCCCTAACATGAGCAAAATATTTTACCCGGATTGCAAAAACTTTTTTGATGAAATTCCAATAAAGTGAAGGACAGTTTTCCTGGAGTGTATTGTTTCTGTGATCCACTAGCAAATATTTGTGGCTCTAAATTGCCTTTCTGAAAGAGAGATTTGTGTTTTTGTGCAAAACTGCGTGGGCGACCAAAATCTGTCCAGCTTTTTTGTTTTTATATATATGCGTTTAAATGTTTATATCAACTGCAGACAAGAAGAAAATGTATACAGGCATACTATTTTGGAAATAAAACAACCCTCTTCATCAAAAGTACAGTCATTTGCCTTTCAACCCCAAACCTGGTGTGCACCACCCTTTCTAAAAAATGACACTATAAGGAAAAAATAAATGCATTTTCCAATTTCTCCCCTTAAGAGGTATTGAAAAATGATACCACATTGGTGTATTTTAACATACTGTAGAGGTGAAGTGGTTAATACAGGATATGCCATTCTCCTTGATGATACAGTAATCCAGACTAATTACTTGTTGAGGCTGAAATGACATCCAGCCATCAAGTTCTACCTTATAACATCACCTTTGTTGATGTAGAGGAAGGAAAACAGAAATGTTTTGAAGTTATTTTCAGTTAAGCCCCAAACGGGTTAAAAATTCCTTACAGACTCCAAACGTTAGGATATTTCCCTGGATCAATATCCTACCAGCATTGGAACCAGTTGTCATAAATATATCATTCTGAGCTAGGAAGGTAGCAACCTTTTTTGTATTTATTTTTAAAGCTCCTACAGTATTTGCAGATACAACCTCCAAAGGCACAGAATCCCAAAACCTTACTGTAAAATAAATCAATACCTTTTTTGTACTTGAAATCTCCTTTTTTTCTAGATTAAAATTGTGCTATTTTTCTTTTTTTCTCAACTGTTTTTAGTGGTTTCCTGGAGACTTTTTTTTTTGTATTGGCCTTGAATAGATTTGTAAACGACAATCATATCCCAACATTTTTAGTGCCAAGAACGTATCTAAAACATTGCTGCACGATATGTTGGAGACCTCAAAGTGTTCAATGCCTGTTTTGCAATGTAACTAAAATATAAGGGTTAAGTGCACTATATAACATTGGAGGTCATGTTAGGGTTGAACATAAATTATAAGTGCCTTGGGTTCATGAAGAGTGGAAGGACCATCTAGTATGCAGACGCTTAGTTGTCTGGATGTGATTTTTTTTTAATGAGGGTTGAAGATAGAATGTGAATTGAACTGGTGCATGCTGGGACATGAAGCTTTCAGCAGATAAGGATCAATGAAAGAAAAGGATTTATACATGGGAAAGCCGTAGACACAAATGGAGCCGTGAGCAGAGTGTGCTTGACTGATCATAAAAGGCAAGATGGGGTGTATCGGGAGACTGGTGTGGGTGATATAAGAGGCATAGGATGAGTGGAGGGCCTTGAATGACAGAAGCAGTATTTTGTATGGTATATAGAGTTTGATGAGCAACCACTGGAGAGGCTGGAGGAGAAGGAGGCATATATTTAACATTGGTGACATTACGGGAACTCCATTTTTTATGGAGCTGATTAGCAGACCATAAAGAAGAAGGTTATAGTAATCATTGTGGCAAAGTATGAGTACTTAAGAGTTTTAGTAGTGGAGGAGCAGAGGAAGTGACAGATTTTTCCTTTATATAAGAAAAAGGTACACAATTTGGTAGTAGCATGAATAAGAGGAGAGACTAAAAGAACAGAATTATCATACTTAGAGAATGTGTTTCAGTGACTGTATTTATGGTAGTGCAATTACTGTGCCCTGGATGGACAATACTGGGTTTGAGCAAGGTGACATGTTTTAGACATATTGACTTTGATATGCCTGTGGACTATACAATCTGAAATTGCAGAGTGATAATCTGTGTCCATGGATTGAACATCAGTAATCTGTTGTGGGGTGGATAAATACATCTGTCATCTGCATAGAGGTGATATTTGAGTCTGAATTAGTTAATACGTTCACCCAGTTTATCCACATCTTTCTGTAGTGGGAAAACATTTTGCTGTTTATAAATTTCCTTACATTGTTTAGGGTCTTCAGCAAAAGAGGATATTCTACTTTCAAAAGCTAATTCAAGACCATTAACAACAATTGCTGGGCCCACTACTGAACACTGAGGCACTCCGAATTGATAGGTTCCATTTAACATCTTTCTGAATTCTGCCATTTAAAGTGTTAGTGATCTAGCTTAGAAGTTGCTGCTATATTGTAGATTTAAAAAAAATAAAGTATCTTGAGTAAGTCCCATCTCTCAAACCTTTGTGGTTTGAGAGATATTTGCTGCTAAAGTTCCCTTCTCCTTCCCCTTGCACTGACAGTAGGAGATCCCGGTCCTGGGACCAGCCGGCGGCTCTTCAGAAAAGCAGGAATGTAGTTCTTTTTAAAATCGCTATTTCAGCTCTGCTGAAGAGCCGCCTCAAGTCAGCCAACACTGATCTCCTTTTGACAACTTTACAGCTGACATCAGGGAAAGGGGACAGAGGGGGGAACTTTTAAATGTTATATCTCTCAAACCATAAAGGTTTGAGAGATGGGACTTGCTCAAGATACTTTATTTTTTTTTTTTTAAATCTACAATATAGCAGCAACTTATAAGCGGACATTACTATCCCTTTAACAAGTTTTCTGTCCACACATGGGTTATTACTTCTCAAAGCATTTAGGGCTCGATGCAAATGTTGGCTTTGACAGAAAAAAACTGGCGACGGTGGTTTTTTAAGTCAAGTATGCAATGCAAATGTTCCCACGAGTAAGAAATAACGTCAGTTTTGAAAACATGATGCTCGTCGCCAAGGAGTCAAAATTTAGCCCATTGAGGACAATGTAAAAGATAACCCAGAGCCATTCAGATTTTGGAGTTAGGGATAACGTGAGTCAAATTGCAACATTTACCAACAGAAATCTGACACCTATTTTATTTAGCCGTACACCACAAAACTCAGAGTAAAAACCACAGTCAAGGAAAACAAAACAGAGAAGCAGGTCATTCAAGGACATAACTCAAGCATACAGATGTCAGATATTAACCCCTGCAATGCCTAGCAAATACAACAACAAGGCCTAGACCAGTGGTTCACAACCCCTCCACCTAAGACACCCCTAACATGCAATCTTGATTTTCCAGGGCAACCTTTGAAGGCACAAGGAAATTCGCATATAGAAAGTAACATATGCCTAACATCAGGTCCCACTGTGTCAATGACAATGAGGAGAATATAGTGCATCATATGTCCCATACACACATCTCCCCAAAAAATGTGTAAAATGAATATTACTAATCACTAATGCAGAACATAGCAACATGGGAAAAGTGACGTACCCTGAGCTGGTGCACATGGCACACCTACATAACACCCTGGTTATGAACCACTGGCCTACACCATACAAACAAGTCACAGACAAACAAGAATCCAGCAACTGCACTGGGACAGGGGGGACACAAAGCAGTACAACATAAGTCATCCCAACACACCCTCGAACAACAGGGGTTAATCCACAACACAACATGCACACCTGTCACTCCAAGAACAAACCAAGCTCACTTATGTAACCTCAGCAGTCCATGGAGACAAAACACACACCTGACACGTGCGTACCAATTACACATAACCACATCACTAACCACAGACACACCAGAAAACAAATACCTGGATAACACACACCTTACCATTAGTCCATTATGACCACATGAACACCACCTTACTTCTGTTTAGAAGTGAGAGCCCACCCTCTTCAGATGTAGTGTGAGAGATACACTGACAGAGAGATGGACCAACACCAATATGTACACATGCTTGTACCTAAGATGACAGTAGAGGTGAACGTGTGAGAGGGCTAGGGCTCACCATCCTCCTCCAAGCACCTCTGTCCAACAGCTGACACCTGCTGCAACTGTTCATGCTACGGCTGAAGGCCTGCAATGCTGACTTGTTTGTGTGTGTGTGTAGCACAGTGAATATGCCACTCCATTGCCTGTCAATGTCTTGTCTAGGCATCAGGACCATGTGAGGTGTCCATCAAGGTGATGGCAAGCAGACATATGTATGTGTGTGATGCGGACCCTGAGCACACACCTCATCAGTATGTAGATTGAGATACATGAAATAGCTCCTCTGTTTCATGGGTCTTGGTTTACACACTGATGTGTGTGCCCACTCACATATACGTATGTCTGCTTGCCATATCTGTGATACAAACCCCCTGAGGTCATGATGGCTAGACAACACCTTGACAAGCAATGGATTGTTCACTCCGTGTCAAATAACCAAGCTGTACCCGTGGAGTGCCAGTAAGGTCTCCAATGCATTTCTGAGCAATGTGTTGTGTACACCTCTGCCACTCAAGGGTATGATGATGGGTCAACAATAGCATGACTATTGTGTTCATAGTGCACCTTTCAATCCTGTTGTCACTCTCTGCAGGCATCCATGGCATGACCCCTCATGGTCCAGATGTTTGTACTGGTGACACATTGAATCCACATCCAGTGAGGATCACCTGTTAGTATCCATGTCAATTACACGTATGATCACATATGACTATCTTGTGTCATTGACCACCTCTCCCTTGTCAGGGTTTGAAAGGGATAGTAATACTGAATATGTTTTAGAAATCCATGTAGTAGGGAATCCTCCTGAGTAAAACAAGGGAACTCCCACTGCTGAAAGGTGTTTCATTCCAAAGTGATTTCAGCTCAAAGTTGAATTTCATCGATCAAATATCACAGTGGCCTGAAAATGTACAGTGGCACTGTTGCTACACCATCCCATGGACAGCTCTGGTCCCAGCACCATGAATCTCCATAAGATGGTGTAGCAACAGCACCACTTGACAACATCAGGCCACTGTGATTTTCACATTTAAAAATCAACCGTGAGCCTAAATAACCTGTGAATGAAACACCCTTCAGCAGTGGGAGTTCCCTTGTTCAACTCAGGGGGATGAATCCTGAAACATATTTGTTCAAACATTCTAAGCATTACTATCCCCTTGTGTTCATGTTGTTAATCTGTTGATCTATGTAATGTGTTCATGTTGTTCAAGTTCAACTCACATCATGGAAAACCACCCTGATGTTGTTTGGCTTTCATATGTGGTCTGTGAGTTGAACTTGTACAAACATTTCTGTATGTGATGTGTGCGCTCGCCCCTGCTGTAAAAGCTTGGGATGCCATCCATCGTGCATGAGTTGTGTTCACTGCACAACTTTGCAATGCATTGGAGACAACTGTAACACAGTGTATGTTGTGTGTGCCCCCTCCCATAGTTCAATATCCCATACCCAAGTTAGTTGTGCATGAGTTGTGTTCACTGCATAGCTTCGCAATGCAATGGAGACAACTCTGGCAATAACTGGGTCTGATAAAAAACAAACAGACATGGATATGTGTCGAAGCAATAACTGCACATTTATTTGCTCAACAATGAACCTCTATTTTCTTTTCTTGGGGGGTGCTTTGGGCGGGGCTGCAGGGGTGGCCTCCTGCACTCGACGCCATGAGGCCCTAGTGGGTCTGGAGGCTGTGGGTTGCGGTGGTGAAGTGCTAGAAGGGGTAGTGGCAGTAGAACTGGAGGCCTGGGCCTGGAGTAGTGTCTCCAGCCTGTTGCGTTCCCTCATTTCAACAACCACCTGGTCCATCGCAGATGATATTCTGTTGGTGTAAGTGATCAGGTGGTTGGTGAGGGTCAACTGCTGGGCCTCCATTGCCCTCATGCTGACCAGGAGGTGTGCAGTATGCTACTCCAGCCTGTTGAGGGACCGGGCACACCTCCGGCCCACCCATAGTTGCCTCCTTTGTAGTGCCAAACACTCCTGATCCATGACCACGGTATTGGCAGGAGTGTGTGGCATGGAGGGAGACTGGGAAGTGGGAGGATGCCCTCTGGCTGACCTGTGGCTCCACCACAGGCAGTGAAGGAGATGTTGAGAAGACATGTGCTCCGATGTGGAGGGAGCATGGAGACATCAGTGCTTCATCCCCAGATAAATCACCCCCTAGGGATGTCACACCCTCCGACAGGGTGGCTAGCATGGGTGGTGGGGGTGTTGTGGGTTGGGGTGGGGATGGTGGAGTGAACACCACCAGAGTCTGTGCTCGTTGTGGCTGGCCAATGAGGCCAAGGTGTTCATAGTCCAGCGGCCACTGGCTACTGTCTTGAAGCTGTGGTCTGGTAGCTGCCCATCTCTTCTTGATGGACTCAAGAGAGCGGATGCAGCTGGACACAGCACTTATTGCCACCAACACTTCCCTTCAAGCAGCCTTCTTCCTCTCCCCCATTTGGGGGACCTTCCCCCTGGGGAACAGCATCTTCTCCCTTGACATGATGGCCTACACCAGGACCCTATTCTCCTCGGTGGAGTACTTAGGGTCTCGCATCCTCTCCTCCTCAGCACCACCATGAGATAGTTGAGAGCCTTGGCTTATGCTCTGAGGCCCTGCCTGCAATGGCCCTTACTGTGTATGGTGCACCCCCCTGGACTACCCCTCATCCCACTCTCTCCACTGATCCTGCACTAGATGTGCCTTCTCTGGTGTGGCTGCCCCTCCGCCCCAGGGATCGCCGTCCCCTACCCTGACCAGGGATACCCACCTGCTTCTCTTCCTCCTCTCCTCCTACTCTCCCCACCCCTCTCTCCTGTCCTCCTCTCCATTCCTCTCACCCACTCACACCCAGGCACTCACTCAGGCCCTGACACACTCACTCTCTGTCACTCACTTGCACTCACAGACTCACACTGACAAAAAAAGATAAAGGTGTGTGTGTTTTACTAACAAAACAAAATCTGGCCTATTTGTGTGTGTATGTGTGTTTGAATGCATGTATTTGGTATGTACAAAGGTGTATTATGTGTCGCAAGGTGTGCTGCAATTCCTCCAACTCCTTCTACCTGTTTGTGGTGCGCCTCAACTACCTGTCTCTTTACACTAGCCTCCGCTCATGGGTCCTGTGCTCCAGGTCTAATGAATGCAATACACAGACAAAGGTGTGTTGGTTATTTTGGGTCTATATATAGTTTATTTGACTGAACTTGATACTTTGGGGTGCTGTGATTGGCTGGGGCACTAGATAACGTTGGATGTTTGCTTGTTTTTTTATTGGGACGTTTCTCACGTTATTTATCGTGTGTTTTGCTACTGCGATGAGGTCAGATTCTGGGCCACTCCAGTTTTATAGTTTCTGTGTGTTTTGTAGGCCGTCGCCCAGAAAGGCTAATAGAGATTTGAATCTCTCGTTATCCAGTCTTGGTTAAGTCGCAACGGCCTCTTTTATATAACTTTGGATTTAAGGACTACATTTGGATCAAGCCCTTAATGTCTGCAGTAACCTGTTGTGATGCACAATATTAAAGGCTTTTGCATATTCTAAGCATATTACATCAACAGCAATACTCTTGTCCAGGTTAATACATACCCTTTTATAGAATGCAAGTACATTTGTTTGACATGAACTGTTCTTCATACAACCATGCTGACTCTTACTAATAATGCTGTTGGTTGTCACATAATCCTGAATATTATCAGTTAGTAAATCTTCTAGTATATTATCTGCTATAGAAGACAAATTTGCAAGTCTATAATTTCCAGGATGATATTTTGCCCCCTTTTTTGAATAGTGGTAAGCCATATGTGATGAATCAATAAAGAGTAAGCATAATGGCCTTACTTTTACAGAAAGAAGGCCCATCTTTATAAAAGCAAGTTGGAGTAATTCTGGAGTAAACCAACGGCATCATAGGAGATAAATAAAAAATCCTCAGTTCCCATGCACTTGCATAGAGCTTTTTATCACCTTGAATGCTAAAGAGGTCTCCATTGCATTGGAAACCTCTGTAGTACTTAATGGGTTAAAATACCAATTTATATTTTCTATTTGTCTCCTATAGTGCAGTTGTTTACTCTGGAATAACTACAGTTTGCTTTTATAAATATTGGCTTGAAGCTCTTTAAATACACTTGGGGGGTGGGAGAAGCAGTGGCTCAGCTGGTTAATTGACTGACTCTGAAGTGGTTGTGAATATCCCTATGCCTTAGATTAAAAAAAAACTTACATTTTAAACGGATAGTAATACTTGAAATGTAAAAAAAATGTGTTGTAGGGTTTATCCCCAAGTAAAAGAAGGGTACGCCCATTGCTGAAAGGTGTGTTATTCAAAAGTTATTATAGCTTTAACTTGAATTTTTTTAGATGCAATATCACAGTGGCCTGAACTTGTACAGTGCTGCTGTTGCTACACCATCCTATGGATATTTCTGGTCAAGATGAACATTAGGGAACTAAATGCATGGCGAACAGCTTGGTTTAAACAGGAGAAGTTTGGGTTTCTAAAACACTAGGATGTCTTTTCGCTTGGGGCAATCTTTACATAGGACTTTTGTAGAAGGAGGGCTGAGGTGCTTGGGGATTGATTGATTAATGGGTTGGAGGAAGCTTTAAACTAGGTAAGACAGTTGCATGAAACAACATAGGATGGGATAGACAGTGTAGAAGAGGAACTGGGTTTACAGGAGGATAAGGGGGTGGAAAGGGGGAAAGGCATATTACAGTCTGATAAAAACAAATTAATATTTAAATGAATGCACATATACAGACTATCAGTATCATAAAATGTATGCTTGCAAATGCTCGTAGTCTGGTTGTTATGAAGGGGGAAGTTTTGAAACCTAGCTGAATGATACAAATGAATGGGCAGTCAGTCTAAAGGGATATTCAATTTTTAGGCAGGATATGGTAAATAAGAGGGAGAGGGTTATGCCTGTATGTGAAGCAAAACTTAACACCTAATATAAGGAAAGATATAAATGAAGTGTCCAGTGAGAATGCTTTGTGGTTTGAAATACACACTTTGGATATACATAATAAAAACATGCCGGTGGGTATTTGCTATATTGCACCTAATATTGGGAGTATGAAGAAGTCCAACTGCTACTGCAAATAGAAAAAGGTTTCTCAGTTACAAACTTTACATAATGGTAGATTTCAACTTCCCTGAAAGTCATGGGAGGAATGTGTGTACCAGGACATAAAAAGTATGCTTATTGAAAATTTCATGTTCCATGAAGTTGAGTAGACCACTAGAAAGGATCTCAGACTATTCTGAAAGGATATAGACTATATGAATTTGCTAATCCTGACCATTCACTGGCTGCTCTGGTGGGTGTTATACAGCTTTGCGGCTGGCACCTTTTATACAGTAGTGTCCACAGCTCGGTCAAGCAGTTGTAGCCCATGATTATCGATTTGTGGCCAAACTACAAGTTTGCCTTGTAGACACGCCCCTTTCTGATTTTTTTTCATCAGGTAGGGTGATCCTGCAACCTCCCTTTGGCTTTCTTTCTATGGCAGTTTGGGATTTTCATATTACATAGGAAATTGTTCTTCCATTTCTTTGTCCAGCTCGGGAGTAGGAGTTTCGCTGCTTGTAGTTAGTTGTTTAAAATACTATGTTCATTTCACAGATCCTTTTTACAAATTGGACTTTCTTTTTGTTATTCCTGGGGGTCCTCATGTAGGCAAAGCAGCTTCCAAGATGACTGTGGCTTCTTAGATCAAGGAGACAATTCACCAGGCCTGTTTGGTCAGAACTAAGTTAATGGTTCTGACTGTGAAGCCGGATTGTACTCTCCCGATTGAAGGGTACACTGAGTAGTGGGGTGCCAGGCTTGCAAATGATGGAAGGCAGAGGAAAGCCTATTATACAGATCAATGTCTGGTCAAACCTGAGGCAGTGGAAAGTGGACATCTTTCACCGAAATTGGTGGAATGTTCCTTCTGGCAATCCATGAGGAGGCAGTGGAAGGTGGACAGGGCATAGTCGGAGAACGATCCTGAAGACTGAATGCTAAAAGCCAGTCTTGCCAAGTACTAAATGGCATACGCAAAAGGCGATGTCAGGAACACTGAGATGGAGGTCAGAGCCGAGGATCAGTCAAACCAGGCAAGGTACCTTAAGGAGTATGCAAAGGCAAAGTCAGGAACACTGCAAATGTCAGAACACATGATCAGCAACCACTGTGAGAACTAATAAGTCAGAGAGACTCATAAAATTGACAAGGAGCTCCCTGGAGCTGGAGAGTTAAAAGGACTGGTGGCCATTAGGAAAAAAGGAGGAGTGTCAGATAGGTAAGAAGTAGATGGACTGTGACACTATGTCCTTAGGAAAAAGCCTGTGCATTTAGGGTCACTGCTCATTCCACCAGAGCGGTGGCTGTTTCCTGAGTCTACAAAATCAGGCTTCTTCAGAGCAGTTGTACAAAACAGTGATGTGGTCATCATTTCATACATTTGCTTCAAGTTCCAAGCTGTTAAGGCCAGACTGTCTCCATGGGACTTAAACTTGGTCCTGGGAGTGCTTCAGAAGGAACCTCTGGCTTCTATATCTCTTCGTTTCTTGACTCGCAAGCGTGCTTTCCAGGTTGTAATTTTGTCTGTTAGATTTGTGGCCAAACTACAAGTTTGTCTTGTAGACCCCCCTTCTGATTTTTTTTCATGCAGGTAGGGTGATGCTGCAACCTTTCTTTGTGACGTTTGTTAATTCATTAAGAGGATACTCATTAAGGACAAAGATTCCATATTTATTGTCGTCTCAGTTGAGCAAAATGGATATAACCATTGTAATCCAAAATGTAGCATCTCTTCACAATGGCAGCATCTGTGAGTAATAACCCCATGTGAAATTGCAAAGAAAAAGTAATTATTGTACTGAGGAACTGTCATGATAATCAGGCAAAGAAGGACAGACAACAGTAATTATGAATATAAGCACCTTTATTGATAATACACAGTAATGATAATAATGCCCACACAACCCCAGACCACTGGACGAGTGACCGCAGCCTACTACCTGGAGCTGCACACTGTGCCGAGCACTGCACTACTGACACTATACTGGAGGATACTGGGAATAGCCTATGGTTCTAGTACCGATATAACCATCTATAGAAGTAGCTTGAGTCTCCAACCAAGGTATAGCTAACCAGAAGCAACAGGGAGCAAGAGCAAGCCAGAGCCACAGGTACACAGATGTGAATGGTAAGGCAAGCTGGGTAATGCATGGAGTGACAGCCAGAGCCACAGGTCAGAACCGATGTGGGTAGTCAGACAAGCCGGGGTCAACATGAAGCAAGTTAGTCAGCCAGAACCACAGGTCAGAACCGATGTGGGTAGTCAGACAAGCCAGGGTTAACACGGAGAGAGTTAGTCAGTCAGAGCCACAGGTCAGAACCGATGTGGGTAGTCAGACTATCATGGTGCCCGTGCCATGCTGGCGACATTGTGTCAGTTTTGCTCCTGCTTACACTTATTGGCTGAAGTGACTTGGTCCCGCCCAGTATTTGTCCTTAAATACTGGGCCTTGTCACTTCTCTGGTGCCCTTTCGTGGTGTTTCTGTTACCAGCGCTTGTTCCAGTTTTCATGTGATCTCTGTGTACCGACCCGGACTGCCTGACTACTCTGATGTATCCGTTCCTGCTCTGTGTACCGACCCAGACTGCCTGACTACTCTGCATCTCGTTCCTGCTCTGTGTACCGACCCGGCTTGGCTGACGTTTCTGTTCTGTGTACCGACTCGGATTGGTTGACGTTCCTGCTCTGTGTACCGATCCGGATTGGCTGACGTTCCTGCTCTGTGTATCGGCCCGTTTGGGCTCCATTGTCGTGTATCAGTTCTGCCTACGGCCCCATCCAGCCCCCCCGCTCTGTCTCCGGACAGTGTCACTGTGGCCTCACTATATTCCTGCAGTCTAGTCTCGGTTATCTGTTGGTGTCGTGCGGGCGACATTCCCGGTGTGTTTCTTCCATCTGTGCACCACGGTACGCTTGACCCTTCTTCCTGCCATAAACGCTGAGGTTGGTCTTACCCTGGGTGCCTCAGACTGTTCTCTCGATCAGGCAGTAGACATTGGTCTGAGCTTTGTTAACCCCTTCGGGGAAGGTGCCCGATTCCACCAGCTATCCATCAGTGCAGTCTCCGTTGGGTGCCCTTCCAGGCATACAGTCAGTCCTCCGCTACTGCTATGGCAGTTCACAAGCTTGGACTGGGCCTCCGTTTACTATTGTGGCGTTACTCGATATTATTGCACTCTCTGCAGAGTGAGAGTCTAAAGGGCCTCGCTCTATTAGGGCCTGTCAGTCTTCCTGGCCTAATAGTAACCCATTCAGTGCTGCCTCATTTGAGTATCACACGAACGTTACCTGACCTGTGCCAGTATATTGTTGTTGCTGAATTGTACATATACTGGACCCGTGTGGGTATATATTACTGTAACCTGTCCTGTGTCTGTACTATATTGTGTTATATATTACTGGACCCGTGAGGGTTATTGTTTTTCTGAGTTTGTTCAATAAAACTGTGTTTTATCTAACCTACTGTGTCTGAGTGTCAAATAAAACCGTTACACAGACAAGCCGGAGTCGACACGGAGAGAGTTAGTCAGCCAGAGCCACAGGTCAGAACCGATGTGGGTAGTCAGAAAAGCTGGGCTCAACATGAAGAGAGTTAGCCAGAGCCACAGGTCAGAACCGATGTGGGTAGTCAGACAAGCCGGAGTCATACACAGAGTGAGTTAGTCAGCCAGAGCCAGAGGTCAGAACCGATGTGGGTAGTCAGACAAGCTGGGATCATACACAAAGCGCATTCGGAGGTCAGGCACGGGTCACAAAGAGAATGCAAGAGCTACTAGCAGGAACACCACATAAGGGCAATGACTCCAAGGCCCATGGAAGTTTAAATAGGAGCTTAACCAAGGCGGGAAACAGGTAGGCAAATCAGCTCCTGCCTTAAATAAGCGCATGTCACTGCGGCCACTCTAGTGAACGTCTGCAACGAGGAAGTAGCCGGTGTCCATGCCGGCTGATAGCACAGCAGAGGAAGGAAGCACAAGATCACAGACTGCCTAGGGATACTGTGATAGTACCCCTCCTTAACGAGCTCTCCCCGTGGAAGAGGACCAGCACCAGAGGAAGTGCAGGAGTGGAATTCACGGAGAAGGGCAGGTGCATGTAGATCTCTCTTAGTGACCCAGGAACACTCCTCAGGCCCATACCCTTTCCAATGATCCAGATATTGTACCTGGCCTCTGACCCTGCGAGAGTCCAGAATACTTTGCACCACATATTCCTCATGACCCCCCACTTGGACAGGTCTGGGACGGACAGGAGCAGAAGTATAGCGGTTACAAACCAATGGTATAAGTAGAGAGACATGGAACACATTCAAAATGTGTGTATTAGCAGGGAGTTCAAGGGCATAGGTTACAGGGTTGATCTTATGGAGAACCTGAAAGGGGCCCGCAAATCGAGGAGCCAACTTTTTACAAGGCACCTGGAGATGGAGTTTGCGCAAGGACAGCCATACTCTCTCTCCCACCGGGAAAACTGGAGCTGGTAAACATCTACGGTCTGCTTGTCTCTTGCAGCGTAGCATGGACCTCTGCAGGGTTCTCTGAACCCGTACCCATGTGGACAGGAGCGCCTCAAGTGCTCCTCCAGAGCAGGAATATTCTGAGCCTCGAAAGACTCTGGCAGAAGCGAAGGTTGGAACCCATAATTAATCAGAAAGAGGGAATTCCGAGAAGATGAATCGTCAGCACTATTTCTGGCAAGCTCTGCCCACAGTAACAGATTCAACCAATTATCATGATGTTTCGAAACAAAGCAACAGAGGAACTGTTCCAATGCTTGATTAGACCTCTCCGCAGCACCGTTAGACTGAGGATGGTACGCCGAGGAAAATGAGAGGAGGATACCCATCTGTCCGCAAAAAGCTCTCCAAAAACTCAACACAAACTGGCTCCCACGATCTGAGACTACCGTGGAGACGAACCACCTCCTTAGCAAAGATTTTGGCCAACTCCTTAGAGGAGGGGAGTCCTTTAAGCGGCACAAAATAGGCCATCTTATAAAATCTATCCACAATCCTGAGGATGAATGTGTAGTCCTCTGATACTGGCAATTCTACCATAAAGTCGATAGATAAATGCGACCATGGACGCTCACCATTGGGAATGGGTTGAAGGAGACCCACCGAAAGGTGTCTGGGAGTCTTACTCCACGCACAAGTGGAACATGCAGCAACAAATGCGTAACAATCTGCTCTCAGGCAAGGCCACCAAAAGAGTCCCCTACTGGGACTTTGCCCCAAACTGTCGAGGAAGAGCATCTGCTCTAATATTCTTTGTACCAGGGAGGTAGGAAACCACAAAATGTAACCTAGAGAGGAATAAGGCCCATCTGCCCTGACGTGGAGACAACCTCTTGGCTTCTGACAGATATGTGAGGTTCTTGTGATCTGTCAGGATTGGAACGGTCATCCCCCTCCAACAGATATCGCAATTCTTTCAGGGCAAGGATGATTGCGAGTAATTCATGATCTCCCACATCATACAAACTCTCAGTCTTAGACAATTTCTTAGTGAAGAACATGCATGGGAGCAATGGTTTCCCAGGGGCCACACGCTGGGACAGCAAGGCGCCTACTCCAGACTCTGAATCATCCACCTCCCGGGTGAAGGGTAGGGTGGGATTCGGGTGGGACAATATCGGAGCTTTCGCAAAAGCAGACTTCAAGTGCCCAAATGCCTGAAGGGCTTCAGGTGCCCAGTCTGAAGGCTTAGCTCCCTACTGAGTCATGTCCGTGAGAGGCTGACTACTGTGGGAAAGTTTTGTATGAACTTCCTGTAGTAATTAGTGAAGCCCAGGAACCTATGTATGGATCTTAACCCTACTGGAAGCGGCCACTGCAAAACGGCAGAAAGTTTTTGTGGGTCCATGGCTAGGCCCGAGGAGGAGATAACGGATCCCAAGAATGTCACCTGAGATCTATGGAATTCACATTTCTCTAGTTTTCAGAACAACTTGTTCTCTCTTAGCAGTTGTAGAACCCTGGCTACATCTGCTCTATGTGCCTCCAAAGTAGGAGAATGGATGAGTATATCGTCCAAATAGACCACTACACAACTCTGCATCTAGATCTCTTAAGACATCATTAATGAATTCCTCGAAGACAGCGGGAGCGTTGCACAATCCGAAAAGGCATCACGAAGTATTCATAGTGCCCGCTCTGCGTGTTAAGCACTGTCTTCCATTTGTGGCCCTCTTTTATTCGTACCAGATTATACGCAGCCCTCAAATCGAGCTTAGTGAATATAGTAGATCCTTTAATCATAGGCTGCCTAGGGATACTGTTATAGGAACGTAACGTTGTAATAATCCAAAAGATGGTAGCCCAATTTGATGGTGAAGTATATAAATAATTGTATTCAAGGAAATCAAGAGCAAAATACAATCAAAATCAGTCAAAACATAAAGTGCAATTATAATCCTCCATGGAGGGATTAACATTTTAAATTATACTAAGGAATATAAAACTGAAATCTGATCCACTTATAGTGTTGCAAGTATCTATAACTAGCAAAAGGGGCATGGCGTTGCCCGTGGGGATTAAGTCCTTTGAGTGCTTGAGGGGGATTCAACGCATCGATAGAGAGAGGGTTAAGTGTTTGAGAGGCAAATATGTATCCATGCAGTGTAATGTGGTGCATACCTCCTTTTGCCCAAGACATTGGCCATTTTCTTTGAAGCCCTTCAGTGCCAAAGAGGTATCCAACCCATTCCACTGCATGGGTGCTTGTTTGGCTCTGAAACAGCGAACTGTTTCAGTGCTGCAAAGGTACATAAAGCAGTGTCAAGGAATGCTTTAGATACCCCTGAAGCAGTCAAAGGACTTCATCAGTAGGTGCAATGCCGTGCCCATTTTGGTATTTATATGTACGCAATAAAATGCGATGTGTGAATAACTGATGAGTTAACCATTTGAGTGACAGTGGGGTAGGCAACGCATAGCTTTGCAATGCGTTGTATACCCCTATGGTACTCAAAGGGTTAATATGTAATAGGTTGTAATATGCATATAAATCATAAAGGTCTGTAAAGGCAAAGTAACAACAATATTGCAATGAAAACAGCTGAAGAAATGTTCAGAAACCAATAAGACCCACAGAAGGCTGGTGCCAGATTCTCAGCCTCCAGGCACACACACCCATGGGCAGACAAACAGACCCAGGGGTGGTGGCACTGATGTATATGTGTACCTGGAAATTTTCTCTTCTGTATTCCCCAGAGGAGACTCCTATGGTGGCACTGGGGAATATAATAGAATACAATCGCTGTGAAAGGGGGCATGGCTTATTCCCATTTGGGGCGGGGCTTAACAGATGACTTGTGAAATTAAAAAAAACGGAGCTGAATTTGGAGACTATGAAGAAATAAGGTATGTTTGTAGAAGAAGAAATACAGATGAACACAGGTATCAGGCACACTGGTTTTGTTGGTGCCAACATTGGTATGAAACAAGAAGGATTGGCACTCTTCTCAGTAGGACAGTGTGTGCTGCTGTTCCTCATGGCCTTCTCAGAATGAAGAGCAATGGTTACTGTACTCAGAGGAGGCAGTACAAAGTGTGCATCCCTGGCATGATTTGCATGCTGTCCAGAGAGTCATACAGCAAAGTAGCAGACTCAAAGGTGGCAGTATTTGTCCTCGCTGAATATGATAAGTTGCTGTATGAGTGAGCATTGGCAGCATGCAGTTTGTAGTGCCTCACTGTGAGCGCAGTATGCTTTGTCCATTTGTTAGGTTTGAGATTGTGATGTCGCTGGCTTAAACTCACTGCAAGCCGCCTCTAAAATGTTTTACTTCATTGCATACTGTAAAGCTTGAGCAGGGGAGGGCTGGCAACTTGTAGCCTGGGGGGAATATACAATCAAGTGGCCCATTTCTATTATTGTTTGACCCCACTGTTCCAGCCCATCCCCCCTTTTCTTAGTTTTAAAATTGGAATTAATGTTTCAAAGTAAGGTAAGTGATACCATAGAGCTTACAGTTGAATTGGGGCTACACTATTGATACTACAGAGCTTATAATGTAAAGAACATTAGTGATACTATAGAGCTTACAAGGGAAATGGGTTATGGTACAATGTAGTTTCATTTGGATTGTAGCTCTGTGGTATCACTTGTGTAGCTCCATTTACAGCAGCAAGTGGGAGGCTGTGGCAGAGGCCCACCAGCCCACACATGTGACCAGCTCAGGGGGCAATTGCCCCCCTGCCCCCCAGCCCTCCCCTGAGCTTGAGTCACGTCGCGAGTGTCAATGGGAGGCTCTCCAGCTCTTCAAGGATAATAAATACGGCCATATGTTTGAAGCACTGCTAGTCACAATGTAAATGAATGAAAGCCATATCCCCCCACCCTGTCTGCAAAAATTGGATGTGTGTGTGGCTTGTGTTGCATGCGGTGTAGGAGTGAGTGGCAGGCATTTTTTTGTCTCAGTTGAGGCTGTGTGTGTGTTTGTGGGGCTGGTGTGTGTGGGGCTGGTGTGTGTGCCTGTGGTATATGAGCAAATGTGTGGATTTAAAATACCCTGTCCATATCAGAATTAGATAAACATTTAGACTGGCAATACATGCAAAAATGGAACTGACTCTGTATCTAGTTAAAGGGACAGTAATGCCCCATAAAAAATATTTAGATTTAGGTAGATATTGAAAAAAATAAACTATTTGCAACAAACCCTATCTCTCAAACCGCTATGGTTTGAGAGATATAGGAATTCAAAGTCCTCCCTCCCTCCCCTTCCCCTGATGTCAGTTGTAAAGCTGACAGCAGGAGAATCAAGTGGTATGACTCGAGGAGGCTCTGCAGCAGAGCCTGAATCACGTTACTTAAAAATAATTCATTCATTGGAACTGTCTACAAAAAGTGTGCCTGGTTTGCAAGCACACTTTGTAGATCTTTCCAGTGAATGAATTCTTTTTAAGTACCTCGATTTTGACTGTGCTGCAGAGCCTCCTGCTGGTCCCCGGACCGGGATCTCCTGCTGTCAGCTAGACGCTGGTGTCAGGAGAAGGGGGGGTAGGGGGACTTTGAATCCCATAGCGGATTGAGAGATAGGGTTTGTTGCAAATAGTTTATTTTTTCAATATCTACCTAAATCTAAATATTTTTGGGGGGCATTACTGACCCTTTAAGAGAGCAGTAAGTTAGAGTTAATAAAAATACGAAATCTATATAAAAAAAACCTGTAATGAGAGGAATCTGTATAATCAGGATAGGAAAAATGTTTTTGAGTTAATCAGGAACAAGGGATCTTAAAGTATAAACTCTTTTATATAATAGTTTCCAGACTTTCATTGAGTCCTTCTAGTTGAAGGGTACAGAGTATAAAGATCCAGAAGGATTCTCTACTGACGAGTCCTGCATATTTAGTATAACTGTCTTGGCCTTCTATTTTTTTCAGTGGGGTTATTTATGCCTCTAGTATCTGAATTGTAATTATCAGTGCAGTGTTTGGCTAAACCATGCAACATAAATGTATTTTTGATGTTTCTAAGGTGTTGTCCAAAACGAGTTCTAAGATGCTGCGTGGTCTGCCCCACGTACCGTATATCCTATATAATAATTCACTAGGATGTTTGTCATGATGCAGTCATGCACAGTAGAGACTGCCAGTGTTCAGGCAGTCTCTACTGCGCATGATTGCATTGTGTGAGCGAGGCGACGCAAGACTGCATCATGTGAAGCAGTGAGGTAGTGCTCTGGCATTCAAAGGGTTAACATTAACCGGACCTTGGCCGTTGTACACTGGCTTTTACACTAGTATGAATATATACTACTATCAAGTGTTGTGTCCATTGGAAAATGTTAACCCCTTAAGGACCGGCGGTCCTGGGACATTTCCATCCCATAATGACCGCATAGGCGCACTTGGACGCGCCGGTACACATGACCTGTCGTGTGTATCGGCGCGTCATTATGGGGCCTGATAGAGATTGCTCCAATCTTGGAGCGGTCAATTTCAGACCCTATTTTTACTTACAGCGCTCCCGGTAGAGCACTGTAAGTAAAAAGTACGTGACGTACTATGACCGTCATCGGTCCTTGAGTATTTCAAGGACCGTGACGGTCCTGGTACGTCAAGGGTCCTTAAGGGGTTAAAGAACACATCAGATTTTAACTTTAAAACAGTTTAACAGTTTATTGGGATTGCTTATTGTAGAAACAAATTAAGCTATGTATAGTTTTTTATGGTGATACTTTGAATCTGTACCTTTGAGAGCTAACAACATGGATTATCTTTATTCATGTTTCATCACTAAACTGTGAGTACAACCCTTATGCACATACTATTAGTATTGTATTATTGTTTGTATTGAACACTTTGTATTATTATTGGTTTTAATTAATACATTATTTTTTTTCTAAATATATCACAGCGCTCACATATTCCTGTTTAATATCTGGCATTCCCATCTCACCAGTCCATGAATGTATGAACAGTGGAAATCTACCCTCCTTTACTACATATAAAACTGCCCTGTGGTGCACACCTTTATGGATTACAGTCACCCATGAATAACCTACCAGTTTGAGGATATGACCACTATATGCTTTCAACTGAAGATGTAAGTTGCCTTTTTTTTACTTGATCCAGGGTCATTACTGACCCCGAGTCTCGATCTGTAGTTATGGGTCTACCTTTGATCTGTAGGTCTGCTTGCATAGTCACCCACTGGTCCAGTTTGGTGAATTACTGAGATGTGCTAACCAACCGTTGTTTTCCAATGGTTTATCAACTTCTGGATCTGGATGAAATTCTGTATAGTAGATAAAGGAGTGTCTCTTGCTTCATGTTGTGCCCCTTTGCAGCTGGGGTCCTTTGAAAACTTTCATGAGATGCCCCGTTTTTGTGAAAAGTATGCTTTGTGTTTGAACTGAGAAGATTGTGGCTCATATGCTGTCGAACCACACCAAAAACACCACCTTTAGCTCATGTGGTCCCTAGGTGTTTGAGTTCAGTTAGGGGATGATTTGAAAACATCTGCCTGCTTACCTGTAGTGGTTGTCTTGAGTGTTATGAGCCTGCAATTGTGAAGAGCATCCATAGCACCATATATCCATAGCAGCCTTGAGAGCGAGGTCTTTTTTTGATAAATCTCTTTTGGATGGTTTGATTTGCTAGTCCATGCAAAAATTGATTCTTGTTGCCTGTGGCAGATGGGGTTAAAATTATAGGTGGATGCTAATCATTGTAATTCAGCTACATAGGCTTCAATTGACTCTGTTGTTTGTGGGAGTAAAGTGAAAGTGCTCTTCTTTTTCTAAGGGCATGAGTTGATAATAAACAGTGAGCAAAGGCACTAAATCTTTAAATGACATCTCTCCTTTAGAATGGGTATGGCTTCCTTCTGACCACCAATAGGGATATGGAAACCTGTTTAGTATCTGAAATATCAATGGGTTCCATAAATTATCTGTCTCTCTCCCCAAACCCCCTACAACATATTTTGACCATTTTACTCCAGTAACAGAGGCAGAAGTTTCTCAACTTCTCCAATCCACCCACCTCACCACCTGCTTCTTGGATCCTATGCCCTCCCACTTAAACCACTTGCACCAGTCCTTACACCTATAATAGAACACATTTTCAATACTTCTGTCTCCACAGGCACCTTCCCTTCTTCATTCAAACAGGCACAAATCAAACCCCTACTGAAGAAAGCTAACCTTGAACCCTTCTGTCTCTCTATCGACCTGTCTTCCTTCTACCTCTTCAAAACGCATTGTCTTCTCCCAAATAACAAAATTAATTGACTGTAACAATCTTTGGGACCCTTTGCAATCTGGGTTCTGGTGCGGACACTCAACTAAAACAGCTCTCTTTAAAGTGGCTAATGATCGCCAGACTGCAAAATCCAAAAGCCACTTCTCTATACTCATACTACTTGACTTATCCTTTGCTTTTGATACAGTTACCATTCTCTTTTTGCTAAGATTCTCCACATTCTTGGTTACTGCTATCAAGCTGCTTCATGCCACTTCTCCTATCTCTTACAACGTTCCTTTTTTGTGTCTTATGGCAATACCATCTCCTCTACAGTACCTCTGTGTATGTGGGGGTGCCTCAAGGCTTCATTCTGGGTACTCTACGTTTCTCCCTGTACACCCTTTCTTTAGGTGAACTTATTCATTCATTTGGCTTCAAGCATCATGTATATGCTGACGATACCCAAACTTATAAGTCCACATCTGATCTTTCACCTCAATTTCAATTACAAATTTCAGACAGCTAAAACTTTTGCATGCCCTCATTCTGTCCCGCTTAGATTATTGCAATATCCTACTAGCTGGTGTTCTGGCTTCCCATCTTTCCCCTATGCAATCTTTCGTAAGCTCTGTTGCACAAATTACCACAATCTCCTCAAAAACTAAATCTGCTCAGATCATTTTTAGACATTTGACATGGCTCCTTATTCAGCAACGTATCACTTGACACCCCCCTTACATCTCCTCTTATGTTCCCGGCCTTCTCCTTCACTCAGCACACAACACCCTTCTTGTTACACCATCTATACTCTCTGCCCTCTCCTGTCTCAAACCTTTCTCACTTTCCGCTCCCTACTTATGTAACTCCATACCTCTCTCCCTACGTCTAGAACAATCTCTCTCAGTCTTTAAGTCTACCCTGAAATTCTATCTTCTGGAGCACTAGCACCTTGCACTACCTTTTGTCAAACTCAGCACTTGGACTCACAGTACTTGACGCCCTCATACCCTATTGTCTTTCTCCTATTACCCATTTAGACTGCAAGCTTCTTGGGGCAGTCATGTTTCTATAACTGTGACACTTATTTTATCCCCATTTATTTACTGTAACATTCTACTGTTGCAGGGTGCTGCAAACGCTGGGTGGCATCATATGAATAAAGACATACATATGTACAATCTATTTTTTTTTTCTTATTCCAATTTAACCACATGATACTAGACATCTCTAGCGTAGATGTTTTTAGCATCCAAGGGGTTAATTCCCCATAAATCAGAATACAATTGTGAACTTTTATAATGAAAAAGGTTTAACACATTTATCTTTTAAGAGTGGTGTATGCAACAGGGCCTATTTTACGAAAAATATCACTGCATGATAAAGCTATGAGTCATTGTGAGCTAGCATAGAATTTTCCTATCTAAACATAATGCACAATCTTATATAGTTCTCAGAATAGACATGTCTATCCCAGGCATTTTTTAATCCCCTTGCAGTATTTGCTTCCATGACTACCACTTCCATGTATCTCCTTTCTGTAAAGTGGAACATATGCCACATTACTTCTGAGTCTTCCACCCACTAACTTTAGCTCATGCCATCTTGTTCTACAATTCCACTATTGCTGAGCTCCTCTGTGCATTCTTGCTTCGTAGCAATGAGCGAATGTTTTGGTTTTGTCTTTGATAGATTTATTCCAATTTTTCAGCCTTGATTGCTTATTTTACTGCATTGATATTTCATCTTCATGTTGATAGACAACAGTAACAGACCACAAATGCAAATGCCACAATTAGAATCATGTCTATACCTGTTTGCTCTCTTGTGCATTAACTAACAATGCAACAGCACACATATGGCCAAGAAACAGCTGAGCTGCCCTGTGCCCAATTACTTTTGGTCCCCTAAAATTGAGGAACTATGTATAAAAAGGTCTGTAATTCCTAAACAATCCACAGTTTATGGATGTAAGTATCCTCAAATTAAAGATGATAGTCTGCACTTTATCCTCTTAGTAATTATTTCATTTAAAATAATTTAAAGTGCTGGGGTTCAAAGCCAAAACATAAAACCTTGAGTCACTATCCACATACTTATGGACTGCACTGTATTTATGCTTTTCTGGAGAGACTGTATTAATGTTCTTCTGGACATGTGGACCCCAGAACTGTACCAAGTACTCCAGGTGAGGTCTTACTAGTGATCTCTAAAGTGGAATTAATGTCTCTCTCTTCCTGTTGCTACTATGTCTTCCTATACATCCCATTAAATGGGTTTCGGGGGTACAATGTTACAAATAATCTTTTCATGTGCTAATGCAGCAATACAGACCAACACACACTTAGCAAAGGTATTCAAAAGCTGAAAGGTTGACCTGACACAAAGAAAGCACAGAGTTGGTGTGGAAAGTACTACAGAGTGCCATTAAGTTGTCCTTTGTGCATTCATGATTATGATCTGGCATCTTGGCCAGTGCACATTAGTATGCAGGAAGGAAGGGAAACTCTGTTTTTTAGGGAGGAAAGAATACATTGCCTGTCCACTGCCTGATTGCTGAAGAGAGATAATGGGAACTGTGTGCTGGTTTTAACGGAGGGAGATTCTGAGCACGATGGCCCAGATTCACTAAAGGTCCATGCTGTGGTGATATGATTTTGTCGATGTGTTCAAAACACTTCGACATTTTGATGTACACACACTGACATATTCATTAAAATTTACAGATGCAAGGAGATCGAGGAGCAGGTCCCTATTAGCATACAGGATTGTTGAAGTGTTGTCGATGTAGAAGGTATGCCCTCCCTTCACACATCACCATCACTAAGACGCTTCTGAAGTCTGACAGCATGCTCTCTGCTGCCCAATTTGGTCACTAGGGGAGTGGAGAGAATTCTTTTAGCACCATGGACAGCATCACTCCCTTATCCCTTTGAGTGCCATAGGGATGTGGAATGCTCACCCCTGTGACACTCAAATGGTTAAAAAAGTGCCTACACCAAGCACTACACAATTATCCCCTTAGCTCTGTATCATATATGATACATGGTGTGCACTCCCAAGGGAACAAGGCTGGGGTTCAGAAAGCATCTATGGGGATTTGTATCTACCACTTGCCCTCCCCCAGCCTTCTTCCCTTGCCCATTGGTAGCCATAGACCCCCATATACACTGCCTGGTCCCCAGACTTGTTCCCTTGCCCACTGGTAGCCAGAGATACCCATGTACATCCCTATGGCACTCAAAGGGATAAGGGAGTGATGCTGTCTATGATGCTGAAAGGATTCTCTCCACTCCCCTAGTGGCCAAGTGGGGCAGCTGAAAGAATGCTCTTAAATTCAGGATTATCTTAGTGTTGATGATTTGTGAGGGAAAGCATTTTTTCCACATCGACAATAGTTCACAACCCTCCCTGCTTGTGATTGATTGAGGGCTGTTTCTGCATAGGAAAGTACAGCGAGATCCCAGCTTTGCCATCCTCAAGTAGGCGAACTTGAGACTGTCAACTCCGACAGGAGAGGCTGCTATCTGAGTTTAGTGAATGTGGTGATGTGCCACATTCACCCCCTTGCATACGATACTGGCTCATTCTGCATTCCCATATGGAAATGAGTCATTATGCTTCATTTCCATATAAAAATAGGCCATTGTCGATGTGATGAGTGAAAATTCGTAAACCTGTCGGATGAATGTAGATGTGGGCAGATTTTTGTAGGTTTGATGGTGATGTGATTCAAAGACATTTTAGTGAATACTCTAGCTGTTCCTTCGACACTTCGAAACTTTAGTGAATCTAGACAAATGTCTTAGTTTTTAGGGAGGAAAGGAGATTATGGGCACTGTGTGATGGTTTGCAAGGAGGAAGTGAGATACTTGGCACTGAGTGCTGTTTGTAAGGAGGAAGGGAGATATTGGGCATTGTGTGCTGTTTTGTAGGGAGGAAGGGAAATATTGGGCACTGTGTAATGGCTTTTAGGAAGAGACACTGGGCACTTTGTACTGTTTTTTGGGAGAGAGACACTGGCCACTGTGTAATGGTTTAAATGAGATAGATTCTGGGCACTGGTTTTTAGGGAGAAAGAAAGACACTGGGAATTATGTAATGGTTTTAGGGAGAAAGAAAGACACTGGGCACTGTGTAATGGTTTTGGGGAGTAAGGTTGATACTAGGCACATTGTGACAGATTTCAAGGAGGAAGAGAGTTAGTGAACACTGTGTACTGGTCTTTAGGTAAAAAGGGAGATATTGGGCACTGAGTATTGGTATTTAAGGCGATAGACACTGGGCACAATGTGCTGGTTTCTAGGGAGAGAGAAACTGGGAATCATGTGCTGGTTCTGAGGGATGTAAATACTGGGCACTGTATGCTGGGTATTAGTGAGAAAGAGAGACACTGGGCAGTATGTAAGATTCTTGGAATGAAAGGAAATGCTTGGCACTATGTCATAGTTTTAGGCCAGAAGAGGCAAAGCATTATGGTTTTAATGGAAGTAGATACTGGGCATTGTGCGCTGGTTTTTAGGGAAGTAGATACCAGGCATGGGGTGTTGCTTTTTAGGAGACCTTAGTAACCATTTAATGGTTTTGGGGAAGAAGGGAGATACTGTACACCCTCTAATGGTTTTTGGGAAGAAGGCATATATTGGACACTGTGTGCTAGTTTTCAGGGAGGAAGGGAGATACTGGGCCTGGCATGCTGTTTTTTAGGGAGGTAGATACTGGGCCTGATGTGCTGCCTTTTAGGGATGTAGTTACTGGGGACTGTGTGCTGGTTTTTAAGAATGAAGGGAGACACTGGACAAAGTTTAATGTTTTTAGTGAGGAAGGGAAATACTGGGCCTTGTTTGCTGGAATTCAGAGAGGAAGGAAGATACTGGGCACTGCATGCTGCTTTTCATGGAGGAATAGAGATGCCAGGCTCTGTAATGGTTTTTAAAGGGACAAAGGAATATGTTGAGCACTGTGTAACTGTTTTTTTGGGGAGGAAGTGTGTTTTCCAGTATGCACTATATTGATCATATGCTGTGTAGAGTATAACTTGAAATGCAGCCACTGGCACTGGAGTATAATTCCAGTGGAATTGTGCCGGTGAATGTGTATATCCACCTCCCTCCCTGTCATTAACAAGAATACATAAGCCAGGTTCCTCCAGGGTGGTAAACTTTATTTTCATATAACAACCATCTGAAGGAAAAAAACACAACAGAAACAGTGAATTGTATTTACACATAAATTTGACGGCACGCAGTGTGCGAGGAACATGCGGACACCGTATATACAAACACACACCCTGCGGGAAGCTGATTATCAGGGATACAACACAGCACCGCTGGAGGGCTTATAATATGGAGACACATAACGAGGGGTTGCTCAATCCCGTCTGATGGTGACAGGGGTTGATGGCGGTTTGCACATCCTCGGGACCCTCATAGACATCAAGTGGTTACACCTAGCGGTGACACGGTAGACAGGCCGCAATGTGCACAGAGTCCAGGGGAGCAAGGGGACAGGACAGAAATTACAGCTTGTACTTTCTTGTGTACAATTAAGGGCCTCATGTTCTAAGGAAAACTGGAGTAATTCTTGGATAAACCACCTGAATCACAGGGTGAAAAATGAAGATTCCCATTGGTTTAAATTGGACTTGTAACCACTTGAATGCTAGAGAGGTTTACAATGCGAAGAAGTATATATAATTCAAGGGGGTTCAAAGCCCCATTTAAATCAGTAGGAACTGTGAGAACATGTATTTGCCCTATATGATACAGTTGCTTTGTTCCAAAATGACTCCAGCTTTCTTTTGATCATTTGGCTCTGAGGGCAGTAAATGTTTTTTGAAGTTTGGATAAAAGATATGTCTAAGATCACTTTTATCTTTCATCAACACTAATATCATTCAAACAAACATAGGGAGACACTTATCCTCTTCCCTTCCTCCTAGTACACAGACATCAGGACACCTAACTCTCACTTCTTCCAATACACTGACATCAGGACACATACCTCACCCCCTCCTAATACACCGACATCAGGACACCTAACTCTCACCTCTTCCTAATACCATAACAACATGACACCTAACTCTCATAACTCATATTAGGAGGGTGTGAGAGGTATGTGTCAAGGTGGGTTATGTAATAAGGCGTGATAAAGAGGTGATAAAGCAGAGATGTTTCTCCAGTGATATCACGTCTCCAATTCCTATGTTATTCTATGGAGCCTATGCATTAAGATTTCTCTAACTTTGGAGATCTTTGTGCATAGGGTCCGTAGAATAACATAGGAACTGGAGAAGTGATATCACTGGAGAAGTCATCTCCATTTTATCACCTCTTTATCACGCCTTAGTGCATAACCCCCCTTGACACATACCTCTCAACCCCTCCAGTACAATGACATCTGGGCCTAGATGCACGAAAAGTCGACATGGTGTTGGCATGATATTGTCGATGTATTCAAATCACTCCAACAATTCGATCTGCATTCACATCTACATATTCACCAAAATTGTCAGATGGAAGGAGGGAGGGTTGGAGAAGGTCCCTATTAGCACACAGTATTTTCAAATTGTTGTCAGTGTGGAAGGGATCTCCTCCCCTCACTACGACAATTCGGAACAGCATTCTCTGTGCTTCCCTACCCAGCCAGTAGGGGATCACAGAGAAGGCTTTCAGCACCATGGACAGCATTGAATGCCATAGGGATGTGCATTGCTCATCCCTGTGGCATTCAAAGGGTTACAGTAACCAGAACTAGTAAGCCAAGCACTAGACAATGCCCCCCCCCCTTCAACATCTCCCACCTTAGTATGTCGACATATTTTGCATATACTAACTCCATCCGACTTCACCTCCTCATTGGACAGGAACTACCATTTATTCAACAGAACCTGCCCTTCATTCGAAACTTAACCCTTTGAGTGCCAGAGAAGTAGGAAGGCATTTCTCAGCAATGTGTTTCCTACCCCTCTGGTACTTAAAGGGTTAATATGCAAGGTATGCGGCTGCATACCTTGCCGTATATGTGTAAAAATGGCTTTTTATTTTAATATGTTTAATATGTTTTAATGTTTAATATGTATTAAACAAACATCAGACCTCAAGGGGGGTATCTTGCCCCTCATGACACCCCCCCTATCATGGGGGGAGACAATTGCCCGTTTATTAAATCAAGGGTATATAACCTTTGTTTCACATAGATTATATGCACCTTTTATAATTAAATTAAACTTTCAGACCTCCATGGGGGCACCAGGACCCCTCCTGATAGCCCTCCTTTCAGGAATCATCTATCCTTTTGGTTCCATGGGGTGACTCCAAAGGCATTTTCTGCCTTCTTGATGCTGTCAGCGGCTGTATAAGCCAATAGTAGCATCAAGCGCTTGTGTAGAATGATCCCTGTCACCGGGTTCATCCTTAGAAAGCAGCGCTGCGCTCTGATCATTGAATCAGTCACCTGTGAAACATAGGTTATATGCCCTTGATTTAATAAACAGGCAACTATCGCCCCCACGATAGGGGGGTGTCATGAGGGATCATGATACCATTCCCCTTGAGGTCTGATGTTTAATACATATTAAACATTAAAACATATTAAAATAAAAAGCCATTTTTACACATATACAGCAAGGTATGCAGCCACATACCTTGCAAATTAACCCTTTGAGTACCAGAGGGGTAGGAAACACATTGCTAAGCAATGCCTTCCTACCTCTCTGGTACTCAAAGGGTTAAGCTTCGAATGAAGGGCAGGTTCTGTTGAATAAATGGCAGTTCCTGTCCAATGAGGAGGTGAAGTCGGATGGAGTTAGTATATGCAATATATGTCAACATACTAAAGGGGGGGGGTGTTGATGGGGGTGACATTGTCTAGTGCTTGGCGTACTAGTTCTGGTTATTTTAACCCTTTGAATGCCACAGGGGTGAGCAATGCACATCCCTATGGCATGCAATGCTGTCCATGGTGCTGAAAGCTTTCTCTGTATTCCCCTACTGGCTGGGTAGGGAAGCACAGAGAATGCTGTTCAGAATTGTCGTAGCTCTCCCTGCTGTTACTCCATAGGAGAGTACAGGGGAGATCCCAGTTATGAAAGCCTGAGTTAGGTGACGTGGAGACTGTGAACTCTGACAGCAGAGGCTGCTATCTCAGTTTACTGAATGAGTCGAAGTGTCACATTATCATATCAACACACCCCCTTGCATACGAATGTGTCTCATTATTCAGCATTTCCATATGGAAATGAGTCATTATGCTTCATTACCATTTGGAAATAGGCCATTGTCGATGTGATGAATGAAAATTCGTAAACCTGTCTGATTGATGTCAATGTGAACATATTTTTGTTGGAGTACTGGTGATATAATGCCGTAGACAGTTTGGTGAATACTGTGGATGTGCCTACTACACTGCTTTGACAGAACATCAACATTCGTAGCCCTCTTCGACCTTTAGTGCATCTAGGCCCAGGACACCTAACTCTCACCTCTTCCTAATACACTGACATCAGGACAAATAACTGTCACCTCCTCATAATACACAGATATCAGGCCACCTAACTCTCATCCCTCTCACCTCCTCCCATTACACAGGCATTAGGACACATACCTCATCTCCTAATACACAGACATCAGAACACATACCTCTCACCTCCTCCTTCTAATACACCGACACATATCTCTCACTTCCTCCTAACACAAAGACATCAGGACAATGTATATCTCACCTCTTCCTAATACACAGACATCGCAATACATAACTCACATCCATCAGACCTTTCACCTTCTCATAATACAGAGGCATCAGAACACTTTCTTCTCACCTCTTTCTAATACACAGGCATCAGGAAGCTTACCTCTCACCTTCTCCTAACACACACATACATCTCACATCCATCTAATACACTGGCTTCAGGACACACATTTCTCACTTCCACCTAATACAGAGACATGAGGACACCTACCTCTCATTTCCATCCGTATACACAGACATCAGTACATTTACCTCTCGCCTCCTCCTAATACACAGGCATCAGGAAGCTTACCTCTCACCTTCTCCTAACACACACATACATCTCACATCCATCTAATACACTGGCTTCAGGACACACATCTCTCACTTCCACCTAATACAGAGACATGAGGACACCTACCTCTCATTTCCATCCGTATACACAGACATCAGTACATTTACCACTCGCCTCCTCCTAATACACAGGTATCAGGGCACATACCTCACACTCCCTTCTAATACAAGGACATCAGGATACATTTCTAGCACCTCACACTAATACACAGACATCAGGAAATACCTCTCACCTGCTCCTAATACTCACATATTAGGACACAATACAGACACCAGGGCACATACCTATTACCTCATAATTCACAGGCATCAGGGAGGTTAAGCACTAAGGTGTTATAGGAAAGTGATGAGGTACAAATGACTTATCCAGTGATACAACTTCTCCAATCCATATGTTAATCTATGGAGACAATTCACTAAGATTTCTCCAACTTGGAGATCTTAGTACATGATCTATATATAGAATGACATAAGAACTGGAGTAGTGATATCACTGGAGAAGTCATATCCACGTTTTCGCCTATCTATCACTCCTTAGTGCATAACCCCCACCCCAGGACACATACCTTTCACCTTCTCAAATACAGACATTGGGACACATACCTCTCACATCCGCCTATTACACAGTAATTAGGACATATACCTCTTGCCTCCTCCTGTTGCCCCTCTTGCTCCTCAAGTCCTCCCCTTGCTACTGTTTGCTCATGTTGTGTTCCCACCCCACCCTTGCTGGCTGTTCTTTGATCCCGGGACAATTCCTCCGAGGTCTCCGTGTCCGCTCCAGCTCTGCTCCTCCTTCCTCCTGCTCCCCACTGGGTGACCGAGGTGGTGTGACCCCACTTGGGGCTGAGTGGCTGCGGCAAGGCTGGAGCTTAGGAGGCTCCAGACCGTTGGGGTCAGACAGACTGTACCGCACAGGAGGGTAGTGCTGGAATCCTCCACATTGTTCTTCTTCGGCTCGGGGGTCTGTGGGTGGCGCTGGATCTGGACATCCAGAGAGGTTTCCCTCACTTAAAGACGAAACCCCACTGCTGGCACTGCCTGAAAGTGGAGAGTTACTACCATCCAGGCATGACTGTGGGCTTGTGGGAGAGGCAGGGATGGTGTGTAGTGGGCTCTGCAGAGAGACAGATACAGTGAGACATGCCCATTGGGTACAGTGTTTTCCTTATTACTCTCTACTTACACCTTAGTCCTCTGAGTGCCAGAGGTGTACACAACAAATTGCAAAGCAATATGTTGCATACTCCTCTGGCACTCAAACAGTTAATAGACAAGTATGATGTGCTTCTCAATGCATTGCAGACCCTCTGTTCCTTAAAGGATTACACCTTTTAGATCTGAACCAATAACAGCTGTTGTTGGACTAACATTACTGTTGGTCTACTGAGAACAGTCATAGGAGTAAGAGTAGTAGTAGTAGACATGTTGCCCACCCCTGTTGTAGAGGAACACACTCTGCTGTTTCCACTGAACTGGATGAAAGGAAAGGTATCTGAGGGCTGCCTATGAAACCATGCAGGTATATAGCTTTGTTTTATGAAAACCTATATGTTATAGGGCTTTTTCCTGCTGAGTAAAAAAACACTCACTGCTGACAGTTGCTTTATTCAAATGACATATCAGTTGATACTGTCAGGAAATAAGTGACAGTGTGATTACTTCCTGAAAGCTGAAACTGACAGCATCACTCAGCAGTTCCTATCACATTCTATGGAGAACTTTTTCTTGGTAACTCACTGAAGAATGCAATACAATAGCTAATTGAAATCTGGCCACTAGAGGGCACTGTTATTTTAAAAATAGTTTAAACAGTGATATGCATCTCTCAGCAGTGAACTCACTATTGTTTTAATTAGCAGGGAAAGCCGTACTATATAGATAAAAATGTATTTATTTTTATACAAAAGTTTACTGCTCCTATGAGGTAAGTAGTGGCTATAACCAGGAGGTGTTAGCTTTAATATAGGGTTTGGAAAAGTTACTTTTGATTAGGAGGTACCTTTACTGCATTACGTTTAGCACCCACCTCCTTCTGTTCATATATGCGTTTCTCTTATCTATGACAAGTGCACCAGGGGAGGGCTGGTAACATGTGGCTTTGGGGGCAAATACAATCAAGTGGCCTGTTTCTACTATTGTTCGAGCCCACTCTTTCAGCCCACCCCTCTTGTTTATTTAAAAATTTGGCAAATGATACTACAAAGCTTACAGTTGAAATGGAGCTACACTATTGATACTACAGAACTTACAATTTAAGTAAAGCTACACTAGTGATACCATAGAGTTCACAAGGAAAATGGGTTATGATATTAGTGTAGATCCATTTGGATTGTAGCTCTATGGTATCATTGGTGTAGCCCCATTTCAATTGTAATCTCTGTGGTATCACTAGTGTAGCTCCATTTACAGCAGCAAGTGAGAGACTGAATGATGCAGTGGCCCACCAACCCAGACATATGACCATCCCTGGGGGAAATTGCTCCACTGCCTCCCAAGCCAGCATTCCTCTGTCAGTGAACTACAACCTGAGACACATATAAATATTGTTTATACTAATGAGTAAATGAGAAAACTGAGGCTGATGTAAAAAGAAGAACCAGTACAATTCTGGAGCAAACCAAATACAAATTCCCCACATTTCCATTGATTTAAATGGGACTTTTAACCTCTTGAATGTGATCCTGTTGGAGACCTGTAGAGTGTTCTAGAGGTTAAAATCCCCATTTAAAAGCAATAGAAATGTTTAGTTATTCCCTACTGTGCCAATGGTTTACTCCAGTTTTCTTTAACCCTTTGAGTGCCTGAGGGGTATGCAATGCATTACAAAGCAATGTCCACTTTACCACTCAATGGGTTGAGCCTGATGTACTAAAAAGTACAGGTGTAATTCTGCAGCAAATTATGAATTTAAATGGGGCTTGTTTTGACTGCAAGCATATCTTGACTATTTAGACTGCCAGTCATTATTTAACCCTTTCAGTGCCAGAGGTAATGCATTGTGTACCCCTCCTGCACTCAAGGGGGTATGACCATCATATCTTTATTTGGGTGCATCTTTACTTTGGCCTTTTTTTTTTTAGCCTTTTTTTCTTTTCTGGGACATCTTTGGAACAGATCAGAAGAATGAAGATGAAGAGAAAGAAAGATAGAAGACAACAGAAGAAGACTGACAGTGGATGACAGGTAAGTGTTACAGCTATGGTTTATGGGTGTTAGGAGTAGTATTCTTGCACTTTACTGTTAAGGGGTAGTGTAGGGTTAGTGTCTGGGCGGGTGATTATATGTTGTGCTCACTCTGTCAATCACCAAGCTTTAGCCGTTTTCTTTTGATGTTTCCATTTCTCAAGCTATTTAGCGTGGGTTTTGGGAACGTAAAAGAAACAACTATTTGGCCAAAAGTCAGGTTCTTTGGCCCAATGTTCGTTGTGGTTTCTATTGGTAGGGCAATTGAATGCCTCTGGTGACATAGTGTGTGTACTGGTTGGTAGACATTTTTGCCCTACCGGCTGTTTTACTGTGGAGATGATTTGCTTTTCACTATTACCCCTCTGAATACATCCATTCTATATATATTGGAGGAATTATACAATTCAGTAAGGTTTGTAATTTTAAAATTGACATCAACAAATCTGAAATAATGAATATTAATATCCATAATAATAAAACTGAAGATCTCAGAAGCACTGCGCCCTTTTTCTGGACATCTTCACATATTAAATATTTAGGTGTTTCTCTTACTTCTAAATGCAAATTATATTTCATTTAAAGAAAATATGTAAAAAAAAAAGATCTTTCAGTTTGGTCGAAGCTCCCACTATCCTGGTTAGGAAAAATAAACCTAACAAAGATGATGAATGTTCTAAAATTACTTTATATTTTTCAACATAACTTTACCTACTTCTTATCTTAAATATATACAGTCTAATGAATTCACTTATCTGGTCTCATAGATCACCCAGACTTAAATTTTAAAATATCTAGGAGGATTTGGTGTGAATATTGAATATTTAGGAATATTGGGTGGAGATGCACCGATACCAATTACTGATACTTTTTTTTGCTGTCATTTGCCAGTTTTCCAAGTACCTAGAGCATATATATATATATATATATATATATATATATATATATATATATATATATATGTGTGTATGTATATATACACATACATACACACACCACCTCTTGATTCTCCCCTTTTGCCTCTTTCTCCCCCTCTTGATCCCCACCTTTTGCTTCATTCTCCCCTCTTGAGCCCCCTCTGTTTGCCTTGGCTTTTTCTCTCCCTTTTGATCCCCCTTTCTCCCCCTCCTTGACTCTTGATACCACCCTTTTGCCTCTTTCTCTCTCTCCCTCCTGATCCTTCCTCCTTTTGTCTCTTTTTTTTCTCCCTTAGTCCCTTTTGCCTCTTTTTCTCCCTCTTGACCACCCTCTCTGCCTCTTTCTTCACCCGCTCTTGATGCCCCATCTTGCCTCTATTGACCCCCTTTGCCTGCCTTACCCTCCTCTGCCGGGTGCTCGGCAACCCTAGTGTGCCACATATAATAAACTATTATTACTCTATTCAACTTGCTAACATTTTGCATTGATTTCATTCTGCTTAAAAAAAAACTGGGAAAGGATTACTGTAATCAAGATTTACTAAAATATTGTTTTCCTCTATCAACTTCACTGGTTAAATTTGAATCATTATAGATTATAAATGATTGATTTCCCTCCTGGACTGCTTGAATATACTTTCTCTCATTGTAAAATGAACAATACATTACTAATATATAATTTAATTAAAGATGGGGACCTTCTCCCCTTTTCTTCTTTACACAGGCAACTGGACCTACCTTCATTAGACCATATACATTACCACATGGATAAATAATCATACTAAATAATGGGATTTTTTTTACTTACCAATAAATCTTTTTTCTCTTAGTCCATTGAGGGATGCAGACACCATGGGGTAAAGCAGCATGCCTATAGGAGGCAGGGCACTCAAAGCAGAGACTCTCCTCCCACTTCCTAGTTGCTAACCCCTCCCCATGCCCAACTGTCTTCAGTTTGCGTTTAGCAGAGTCAGGAAAGGAGTAGCAGACAAACAAATCTGCCAGGAAAGGGAGTACATACTCACCCAAGAGGTGGAAGCTCTGCATCCCTCAGTGGACTAAGAGAAATGTATTTATTGGTAAGTAAAAAAAATCCCATTTTCTCTAGCATCAATGAGGAATGGAGGGACCATGGGAAAATAAAAAAGCCATCCCAAACTAGTGGGAGGGAAGAAAACTAATGAACAATGTCCTGTAAAACTTTAAAACCAAAACTAGCATCTTCAGATGCAAAATGTTAACTTTATAAAACTTAGCAAAAAAAGTGAACAGATGACTATGTAGCTGCTTTGCACAACTGGTCAACAATAGCTTGGTTCTTCAAGGCCATGAAGTACTAATGGAACTAGTAGAATGAGCTGTGATTCTGAATGGAGCTAGAACAGACTTTAGTCTGTAAGCTTGCCTGATAAGTTGTTTAAGCCATGTTAGAATAGCAGTCTTGGATGCTGGTCTGCTCTTCTTAGGGCCTTCTGGAATCACAAAGTCCTGAAGGATTGAGAGACCTGGACAAATGTTTTAAACATCTCACCACATCTAAATAATGAAGAGATTGTTCTTAAAACAATATTATCTTGATGAAAAAATAAGGTGTGGAGAAATACAAGAAGAAGCACTAAGTTCTGAAAGTCTTCTTGCAGACACAATCACTGTGAGGAAGACGTTTTTCAAAGTGAGGTCTCTGATAGAGGCTGATGACAAAGATTGAAATGGAGAAGACTGGAGAGCCTCTAACACAAAATTCAAATCCCATGGTGAAGTGGGATGTCTATATGGAGGGATTATTCTGATGAACCCTTGAAGGAAGGTTTGAATTTCTGGGAAATAAACAATCCTTCTCTGGAAGAGCAAAGAGAGAGCTGAAAATTAGACTTTCAGGGAGTTAACCCGTAGGACTTTATCTAGACCTGATTGCAGAAACACTAGAACAGATGGAAGATGGAAATAAGGAAGGATCTGGATCATTCCTAGTACAGAGAAATAGATTTTCCAAACTCTGATATATTTTAGCTCAGACTGTTTTGCAAGCCCTGAGCATGGTTTGAATCATTGGACAACTGAAGCCTTTGTTCAAGATTCGTATCTCAAGTTCCACGCCATCAAAGAGAGATTGTGTAAGTTGTGGTGGAGAATTGGACCTTGAGAGATGAGGCCTGAAATCTGAGGTAGATGCCATGGCTCTGTGAATTACCTGAAACCAAGGCTCCTGGGCCAAAATGGAGGTATGAGGATGGTGTGCACCATCTCCGCCTTTTATTTTGCATATTCCATATTGCTTGTGGATCCCTTGCTCTTGCACAGAATGTTGGAGTTTTCTGTTTCTTCTTGACACCATCATGTCTATGTTTGGAACTCCCCATTGGTGAGTTACCTGAAGGAATATTTCCTGATTTAGTTCCCATTCCTCTGGGTCTATGGTCTGACAGCTGATGTAATCTGCCTCCCAATGCTCCACTCCTGGAATGTAAATGTCTGACAGTGCTAGAACATGGTTCGCTGCCCAGAGAAAACTTTTCTTTACTTCCATCCAGGGAGCATTGATTTTTTCAGCTCCTTGATGGTTAATGTATGCCACTGCCGTGGCACTGTTTGACAGAATTCAGATTGCAAGATTTTTCATAATTGACATCCATGCCAAAAGTGCATTGTAAATTGCACATAATTCCAAGATATTTGTGGGAATACGTGACCCTGATGGAGTCCACTGACCTTGAATTGAGAAATGTTTGTGCACCGCTCCCCATCCAAACAGAGTGGTGTCTGTTGTGACTATCTCCCACTGTGGTATGGAGAAAGGTTTCCCTGTTAGGAGATTTGAATTTATGAACCACAACTGAAGAGATTGTCTTGTAGTCTGTGATATCTTCATCATGTGATGAAGATGATTTGGATTTTGGACCAATTGCGAATTAGATCCAATTGGAAAGGCCTCAAGTGAAACTAATGAAAGGGACTGCTTCTATTGCGGCTACCATTTTGTCCTGCAATCTTCATGCAGTGTCTGACTGAGACTTCTGGTAGGGAGAGAAATGATTGGACTCTGTCTTCAAGATCCAAAATCTTCTCTTGAGGTAAAAACACCTTTTGAAGGCTGGTATTGAATCTCTGGCCTATAAACAGGATCTGCTGAGATGGTATTAGCTGAAACTTTCTTTGGTTGATTATCCACCATGATCCTTCATAGTAAGATGATGAGTAAGATGAAGATGTAGTTGAATTAGCTCCTGAGATAGAGCCTTTAGCAACAGATAGTCCAGGTAACGAGTCAGGTTTACTCAGACGGATCTGAAGTGAGCAATTAGTGAAGCCATTGCCTTGATAAAAATTCTTGCAGCAGTGGCTAAGCCGAAAGGCAGAGCCACAAATTGAAAGTCTTTGTTTTTGTATGCAAAACAAAGATACTCCCAGTGTTTGGGCCACATAGAGATGTGTATGTACACTTCTTTGATGTCTAAAGATGTGAGAAAGTCCTCTGGTTCCATGGCTGCTATCGCTGACTTGATAGACTCCATCTTGAGCTTGGGAACTTTGAGAAACTGGTTTCGTTTTTTCGGGTCCAGGAGAAGAAGGAATCTTCTGTCTTTTTCAGGAACCATAAAAAGATTAGAATAAAAGCCTTTGAAGTTTTGTTCTTTTAGTACTGTAACTATGACTTAATTGTCTAGGAACTGACAGATAGCCTGATGAAAACTTCCTGTAACCTCTTTTCTTTTGATACCTTGGACATGAAAAAATTAAGAGGAGGAAGGGTTGTGAAAGACATTCTGTACCCTTCTTGAATGAGTGTAAAGTGACGGAGACTTCCCCCTAGAGAAGAATTTGTGGGAGACTCCATACTCCACACTGTACTGTACTGTACTCCATGCTGTACTGAGCTTTGAGTCTGAAGCCTTGGGCACATTTTTCTTTTCTTCCCAAGAACATTTTGCTTTGTGGAAAAGAAAGGACCCTCCAGTAAAATCCCTTTTTTTTGTTGTTAAACCTTTTAAGTTTCTTCTGAGGCAAAAAGGTACTTTTACCTCCAGTGGAATGGCTGACAATTTTATCTAACTCTGCCCCAAGAATCTGAGGGTGAATAAAAGAGGATTTTAATCTTACCTGTTAAATCCTTTTCTCTTAGTCCATACAGGTTACTGGTAACTTTTGATAGACGGTCCACCCCTTTAAGTAGGCAGGAACAATTCTAGAAGTGAATGCAGGGGTGAAGCCTACTTTCCCTCCTTGGCTGCAGCTAGCCAATCAGCTCCAGTAAGATTTGAGACACTAACTACTGACTAGATAGTAAGAAGGGAAAGAAGACTCCTGTGAGCAAGAACCCGAAGGACCCCCACATTCTGCCACAGATGAGCCAAGCATGGTCCCTTGACAGGGTGGGAGACCAGTAACCTGTATGGACTAAGAGAAAAGGATGTAACAGGTAAGACTAAAATCCTCTTTTTTCTGTCGTCCAATACAGGTTACTGGTAGCTTTGGGATGTCCAACCATTGAGTTTCCCAGAGGCGGGAAGAAGGCAAGGACCAGACGCAGGGCCCCCAAAGTCACCATAGCATATATGAGCCATCAGATCAGAGATAGCCCAACAATAACAAATGAAGTGTCAACGGACACTGAACAGGGGTAACAAACCCCAAGAACTGTTAAACAGTACACTGAACTAGAGCCAACAGGGGTCAAAAGTGAAGGAGCACTGAAGAACCGAAAAGAAGAACCTAAACAGTTGAGACTGCCTCCAGGATCTTCCTCCCAAAGCTGGCATCAGCTGATGCCAACACATGAACACGGTAGTGCTTCGAAAAGGTGTGCACAGAGGACCAAGTGGCAGCCCTGCACAACTGATCAGCTGAGGCCTGATTCTTGTAAGCCCAAGAAGCCCCAATGGATCTTGTAGAATGAGCCGTGACCCGAAAGGGAACAGGCTTCTTCCTTAGCTCGTAAGCCTTACGAATAGTGGACTTAATCCAAGACGCAATGGTCACTTTGGATGCAGGTCTCCCTGCTCTGGGACCCTCAGCAATGACGAAGAGCGCGTCAGACTGTTGAACGGACTCAGTGCAATGTACATAAAACTTGAGACAATGCAGCATGTCTAACAAGTGAAGGTCCCTCTCCTTGTCAGAAGTAGGGTCAGGGCAGAAAGAAGGCACCACAATCTCCTGAATGTGGAACTCAGAAACCACCTTCGGGAGAAACTCCTGCTAAGTGCGAAGCACCACCTTGTCTTTGTGAAACACCAAAAAGGGTGGTCTGCAAGACAGAGCATGCAACTCCACGACATGGAGAATGGACACGATCACCAGGAGAAAGGCCATTTTCCACATCAGCAGGCATAGAGTAATAGTAGCCAAGAACTCAAACGGAGGGAGCTGAAGGATGCCCAAAACCAAATTAATATCCCACTGAGGAGAGGGAGTCTTAAAAACAGGAGAAGTATGAGCGACACCCTGGAAGAAAACCTTGACATCAGGAAGAATAGCAATGCGTCTCTGAAAGAAAACAGAGAGTGCAGATGTCTGCACCTTAAGGGAACTCAAACTGAGGCCCTTATCCACACCATCCTGCGAAAAGACCAGGACCGTAGGCAGATCAAAATCCTGATATAGATTCCTTTCAGCACACCAAGAGAGAAAGGTTGACCAGACACGATGGTAGACCTTAGAAGAAACAGGTTTGCAGGCACTAAGCATAGTAGCCACAATGAATTCACAATTGAGGATTCAATTTCCAAGCTGTCAAAGCTAGACGATGAACATCCTCCTTCCACAGGTAACCCTGTAGAAGAAGATCCAGATGGCAAGGGAGCTGGAATGGCTCCGCCACTGATAGATCCAGAAGCTCTGGAAACCAAGTCTGCCAAGGCCAGTACGGAGCAATCAGAATGACTGGACAGTGCTCCAGTCTCAGCTTCCTTATCACCCTGTGCAACATGGAGATGGGAGGAGAGATGTAAGCCAGAGGAAAAAAAACAGGGAATGGACATGGCATGCACTGCTAGAGCTAGAAGATCCCTCCAGTGAGAGCAGAACATCAGAATCTTCCGGTTGTGTCTTATCGCCATCAGGTCGATGCATAGAAGACCCCACCTCTGTACAATGAGGCTGAACACCTCTGGGTGCAGTTCCCACTCTCCACTGTACACAGTGTGTCGACTGAGGAAGTCTGCCATGATGTTGTTTACGCCAGGAATGTGAACTGCGGATATGGCAGGAACATGTTCTTCTGCCCAGGACAAGATAGCCTTGACCTATAACCAAGATGCAAGACTTCTTGTTCCGCCTTACTTGTTGATGTAAGCCACCGCCGTGGCATTATCGGACTGATCCCAGACAGGGCAGACCTCCAGCTGGTGCGTCCAATGGCGAAGGGCATGAAATATCACCCGCAGCTCCAAGACATTGATGGGAAGGAGAGATTCCTCTGGAGACCACTGTCCCTGAGCATTCAGGTGACCTAGAACCTCTCCCCAGCCGGATAGGCTGGCATCCGTCATCACCGTGGTCCAGAAAGACACCAGGAAGGGCTTCCCCTTCAGCAGATAGGAGAGTTTGAGCCACCACGACAGACTCAGTTCCACACGAAGAGGGAGGGATACTGACAGCTTCAGGAGATCCGGCTGACCCCTGCTCACCTGGATCACAAACCTCTGGAGTTCCCTGGTGTGAGCCATGGCAAACGGGACTGCTTCTATGGTGGAAATGAACTTCCCTACTAGAGAGGACAACTTCTTGACTGGAACTGGATCATGAGCCAGAACAGCGGAAACCCTGTGGGCGATCTGGTGAGCCACCTCGTCCGTGAGAAACACCATGCTCTGCTGAGTGTCGAAGAGAAAGCCCAGGAAGACCAGACGCTGGGATGGGACAAGATCTGACTTGACCATGTTGAGGATCCACTCGTGATGGGCAAGTGCATGAATGCAGTCCTGAACCTGCTGATGAAGTTCAGAAGAAGGGGCCTTCAGAAGCAGGTCATCCATGTATGGAGTGACTCTGATGTCGTTCCGATGGAAAATGGACACTAAGGCTCTCAGGTCACGATTGAAGACTTGAGAAGCTGTAGTCAGACCAAAGGGAAGAGCAGAAAACTGAAAATGCCCTTGGTCACGGGCAAATCTGAGATACTGCCGGCTCTCAGAATGAATGCTATGTGCAGATACATGTCCTGAAGATCCAGAGAAGCAAGGAATTCCCCGGGGGACATGGCAGTAATCACCGTCCTTAGGGACTCCTGGTGATAATGAGTCTTGATCACAAAGGAAGTAAGATCCTTCAGGTCCAAAATCGGATGACAGCCGCCATCCTTCTTGGAAACCACAAATAGGTCTGAGTAAAAACCCAAACTGCAGTTCTGAACAGGAACCGGCTCCAGAACGTCCTTGTCCATACGGTGTTTCTGTAAGTCCTGAGGTGTGTGAGATGGGGAAAACCTGAAGGGAGGAAGAGAGGTGAAAGGGATTCTGTACCCTTCCGCCACCACCTGCAAAACCCAAGGGTCCACCATTGAGTCCTCACAGATGCTGTGGTAGTGACGCAGATGGACACCCACAGCCGAGTGGGGACCTGGGTTCGGCAAGTCATGCCAAAGAAGGCTTGGAAGCCTTAGGCTTGGTGGAGGCCTTGGGCTTTCATTGTTGTTTGGACTTGGAGGAGGAACACGGAGCTGAGGGAACCGTCTGCTTCGACTGGTGTGTCTCAGTCTGGAAGGAACGAAAAAGCCGATTATGTGTAATAGGCGTCTTTGTCCAAGAGATCATAGGCAGAAGGCTACTCTTGCACCCTGTGGCCTCACTAATCAGATCCTTAAATTCTGGCCCAAACAGAGAAGTGCCCTGAAAGGGCAACGAGAGCAATGCTTTCTTAGAAGCAGTGTCAGCAGACCAGATCTTGAGCCAAAGAGCCCATCTAGCAACCACAGACATGGTGGAAACCCTAGCCACCAAACAGATGGCATCAAACAAGACAGCAGATACATGGTGCTGGGCTTCAGAAATGTTGGCAAGTAACCGCAACACATCAGGAGTAGGAACGGACAGCAAGTGTGAGCTGTTCAGTCCAAACCGCAATGGCCCTATTTACCCAGGCCGCAGCAAACACTGGGGGTAGGGAAGTACCAGCGGTGGCAAAAATGGACTTGAGGGAGACCTCAAGTTTCTTGTCAGTCCAGTCTTTAAGAGTGGAAGCATCAGCAACTGGTAAGGCAGTGGACTTAGAAAGCCTAGAAACAGGTGCATCCACCTTGGGGGGATGAACCCACTGAGCAAGAGCTGCATCTGAAAAGGGGTAAAGCTTGGCAAATTTCTTGGAAACAGAAGGTTTCCAAGAAATTTGGAAACAGAAGGTTTCCTGTCCGGAGACTTCCACTCATCAGACACTAGGCGGTCAAGAGTGGCGTTAGGTGGAAAACAAGTATAGGGCCTTTTAGGCTCCTGAAATACATCAGAGGGATCCGAAGAAATCTCTTGAACCAAGGGAATGTTTAGGGTGTTAAAAATAGCCCTGATCAGGCCCTCAGCCTAGGGATCAGGATCAGCCTCAAAGGGGTCCCCAAAGAACTGTTGAGAGCCCACAGCAGAACATTCCTCTTCGTCAGAATCCACCAACAGTTCCTCTTCAGAGGAATCTGATACGTCAGGTACTCCCTGCAGTTTCGGCACAGAAGATCTGACAGAATTAGTGGTCTGCCAGGAGTGGAAGACCCCCTGTAACTGGGATGAAAAGAGTTGTAATGTAGACCGGAGGTCTCTAGTAGCAGCCTTAACTCTTGCACCCAAACTGGCTCTAATGCATGGCTGGAGGTTCCTGGGAGAGACTCAGGGACAGCAGAACATACTGGGCATAAATGACCTTAGAATTCTCTAGGTAACCCTGATTCACATGAGGAGCAATGTGCAACGGGGTACACAGAGACACCAGGGTCCTTAGTCTTAGGTCTGGCCCCAAGCTCCAACAGATTAGATAGTCTCATAGTGTCAAACGTTCAAGTATAAGGCACCCCCCAAATACAGTGTGTATGATTAAAAGTTCACACCAGAAATCGCTAAAATACACTTATCTGGCAGGCGATGGGTTTACCTGCAGAGGAGAGAAGGAGAGTCCAAGCCCTGCGTAGGATATTCGTTCAGGGAAAGCACAAAATGGCTGCCGCAACGGGAGCCAATCAGAAATGAGCGCGCGATGTAAGCGCTTATGGGAAATGTAGTTTTCCCAGAAAAAGTACCCAAACAGTGCCCAAAGCCCCCTTAGCCCCCCAACACACACCGAACATTTACCAGATAACAGAGCAAGGGCAGACAATTAAAATGAGCCATCACTGAAGTCGCTACTATGAGCGGTTGCAGAGATATGTCTCCCATAGAAGTGAATAGAGCAATGACGTCTATGCGGTAAAAGCACGCCTTAAAGGCGTGGAACACACATTTTGCAAAGTTGTAACTCAGAAGTAAATGTGCACCAATATTACTAAAACATGTCACTAGACCCCATAAACACTGAACCCAGTAGGGAAAGTGCCACCCCCCCCCCAAAAGATGCTAATCCAGCAGCCAAAGGGTTAAGTTTACCACAGAAACTTGCTCCAAAACACCCAACAGACATACAGATAAGTCCAATGAGTGCAGGAGTGTGCAATAGGAACTCCAAAGGAAAACCCCTGTGCGGAGGGGCACTGTGGGACATGTGGACCTTCAGCACTCAAATGGTTGCTCACCTTTCCTGCAGATCTTCTGTCTTCAGATTACCATGTATTAAGAAGACGCCTCAGTGGGCAACTCCTGAGGAATGAACTTAAACCCAACATTTTCCCCCCAGGGCTTAAGGTCCACAAAAGCACCTGTATACTGAGCTAGCCACATCTAAGGGCATTGTCAGTTATGGTAATCTGCCTAATGGTGGTATTCCATATCTAACAGAAAAATAATATTCTTTGGAATGTAGTTTTTTAACTGGTGCACAAGGTGCTACTGTAAACCATCTGTCCAAAATCCTCTCTAATTTGGCAAGAGAACCTGGTAAGGATTTGGCCCACTCTGGTTTAAGCATAAGTGGAACATCAGTAGATGTGGAAGCCCTATTAGTCTCTAAGTCCATACATTCAGAACGCACAGACATATTGTTTGTGACCATTACATTGCATTTTTTTTACATGTATTAGAATTACTTTTATTGCTGTTAGTTTTCTTCTCCTACTTGTCTGCCATATCAATAAATGTAGGAAGGCAATATATTAAATCTCAATATTATCTAAGCAAGCCGTGATTGAGAATAAGCTTAACTTCCTTAGAATAATGATAACCTTCAATAAAGGGCAATGTCCCAAAGGAACTTAGCTTTAACCCTTTAACGACCAGTGGACCAGAGAAGTTACCTTAACTTAAGGACCACTAATAGGTGACGTGCCAGGACTATCACCGTTCCTTCAGGGAAAGAAACCGGAGACGGTTCTGACACGTCACCATTCATTAAGCGGTTAATGTGTAGTTCAACAACAGAAATGTTATAGTGTGTACCCAAAGGGATGATCACCTATGTATAATTAATGGACAGACTTAGGGCTCGATCCAAATGTTGGCGTTAAAACCAACGTAAAGAAAAAAACTGCCTTCGCTCGTTAAGCAAGACCAGGTAACGTGAGATTCAAATCTTCCTTACCCAGAAAGCCTAACGAGCGATAACCAACAAAATACACGTTAACCTTAAACCTGCGTCGCATAGAAAATCTTACCTAAAAACACACGATAAAAATGTTATCTAGCACCACAGCCAATCACAGCACTGCAAAGTATCAAGTTCAGTCAGAAAATCCAAAACCCACGTCTCCAGTTCTGAACAGCTTTCTCTGTGCTTCCCTACCCAGCCACTAGGGGAACACAGAGAAGGCTTTCAGCACCATGGACAGCTTTGAATGCCATAGGGATGTGCACTGCTCACCCCTGTGGCATTCAAAGGGTTAAAATCAATAAAACTAGTACACCAAGCACTACACAATGCCCCTTCCACACCCCCCCTTAGTATGTCACATATATTGCATATATGTGACATACTAACCCCATCCACATCCACCTCATGGACTTCCATGTAGTGGACAAATCTGTCTTTTATTCCACAATTAACCCTTTGAGTACCAGAGAGGTAGGAAAGCATTGCTTAGCATGTTTCCTACCCCTCTGGTACCCAAAGGGTTAATAGGCAACGTATGGACTACATACCTTGCCTGTATATATGTGTGTGTGTGTGTTTTACACTTTTTTTTATTAAAATACTATTATTACACATTAGTTTAACTTAGATCTCATTCATTTTTAACCCCCTACCTCCTGTGTCCCATTGCTATTAGTATTTTTGCTCCACTCTTCTTCAAACTGAGAGTGAAGCAAAAGTACTAAAAGCAAAGGGACACAGTAAGTAGGGCATTATGAATGGATGAGATCTAAGTTAACCCTTTGAGTGCCAGAGTGGTACGCAACGCATTGCAAAGCAATGCGTTGCGTACCACTCTGGCACTCAAAGGGTTAAAATACAACTGAGGGAGCAGGCTGCACTGTGACTGCAGCGCTTCCCTCAGCTTCATTTATAAATTGTTCATTTATTCTTTATTCCATTGCTGCGGGCGGCTGTGAAGCCCGCAGCATAAGAAAACCCTGGTGACTAGAGAGCTATTGGAGAAAGCGGGAGGAGGGGACAGAGACATCGGAGGAAGCGGGTGGTAGGCTTGTATTTGCTGCCCGCTTCCTCCAATACCTCTCCTCTCGCGTTGGCATTGTGCCCAGCTGCCTGGCGTCGCCTTGTGCAATTCGTCCCTTTTCACAAGGCGTTGTACACTTAGATCTCATCCATTCATAATGCCCTACTTACTGTGTCCCTTTGCTTTTAGTACTTTTGCTCCACTCTCAGTTTGAAGAAGAGTGGAGCAAAAGTACTAATAGCAATGGGACACAGGCGGTAGGGGGTTAAAAATGAATGAGATCTAAGTTAAACTGTCTAATAATAGTATTTTAATAAAAAAAAAGTTTAAAACACACACAAACACACACACACACAAATATATATATATAGGCAAGGTATGTAGTCCATACCTTGCCTATTAACCCTTTGGGTACCAGAGGAGTAGGAAACATGCTAAGCAATGCTTTCCTACCTCTCTGGTACTCAAAGGGTTAATTGTGGAATAAAAGACAGATATGTCCACTACATGGAAGTCCATGAAGTGGATGTGGATGGGGTAAGTATGTCACATATATGCAATATATGTGACATACTAAGGGGGGGGATGTGGAAGGGGGCATTGTGTAGTGCTTGGTGTACTAGTTTTATTGACTGTAACCCTTTGAATGCCACAGGGGTGAGCAGTGCACATCCCTATGGCATTCAAAGCTGTCCATGGTGCTGAAAGCCATCTCTGTGTTCCCCTAGTGGCTGGGTAGGGAAGAGCACAGAGAATGCTGTTCAGAACTGGAGACGTGGATTTTTACTCTTCCTCCAGTGCTCTTCTCCAAAAAAAATAGGCGTTAGATTTCTGGAGAGAAATGTTGCAATTTAACGGGAGTTAGCCCTAACTCCAACATTTGAATACCTTTTGGCGTCGCTTGTACATTATCCTCTATGGGTGAGATCTTGCTGTTCTGGCGACGGGCGATGTCTGTTTCAGAACTGGCGTCGCTTGTTTCTAGTAGAACATTTGCATTGCTCAGTTGACGTTAAAACCAGTGCCTCCAGTTTTTTCTGGCGACGCCAACATTTGAATCGAGCCCTTAATTCCTGACACAAAAAATCCCAATAGTAGGACCAGACCTTGGCCCCAAAGGAGCTGGCAGTGAAGGGGTTAATTTATATATATATAGCACTGCTCCTCTGGAGTCAGCTCAATACTGAGTGCACTGCTCACATGAAGTGGTAATCTGGACAAGTCCCGTTTTTCACTCTTCAGTTGCCAAGAAGCTGCAATCAGAGAATCTCTTCAACTTCTGGAAGCAATGGCCGCCGATGTGTGAGGTAACTTCAATGCTCATGCTTAACCCTTTAAGGACCAGCAGTCCTGGGACATTTCCGTCCCATAGGGACCGCTTTGATCCTTGCCGATGCGCCGGTACATGTGACCTGTTGCGTGTATCGGTGTGCCGCTTTGAGGCCTGAAAGAGATCGCTCCAGTCTTGGAACGGTCAATTTTAGGCCTCATTTTTACTTACAGCACTCCCGGTGGAGCGCTGTAAGTAAAAAGTATGTGACGTACTATGACTGTCATCGGTCCTTAAGTATTTAAGGACCATCACGGTCATAATACGTCATGTAGTCCTTAAGGGGTTAAGCACCAAATTTAAGTGAGGAGAAGCAAACTAGCAATGTCTCAGAAAGGCATAGTCCTCTGTGTGGGAAACACAAAACACTATTTTGTAATTGTAATTATAGGAATAAATATAATAAAATATAATACTAGTAAAAGAAGCAGAAGGAAAGAAATTCATTGTTTTTCTATAAATAAAACCCAATAATATAAAATTAAACCTGTATGTGTCCCACTAAGACCACCTACTAACTACAAAACCTCTCCCCCTTTAACAGCCGAAATCAGTTCTCTATGATTCAGAGATTAAGCTATTACAAAGGAAGAAAGTTAGGAATTAAAGAGTTGAATAGGAGGGCCCTCAGAAACTTTGAGAAGAAAGGTAAAATAATAAAAAGTCTAATCAACGAAGATCCCTTCAGGAGAAAAGTTGCCCTGTACCTCCTTCAGTGACACTCTTTTAAAACTGAAGACAGTTGGGCGGGGTTAGCAGCTAGGAAGTGGGAGGAGCTTTTTTGCTTAGCTTGTCTTGCCTCCTATAGGCATGTAGCTTAACCACATGGTCCCTGCATCTCTCAATGACTCTAGAGATATAATGAAGTGACAGTTGACTAAATTTGAATTTGTGAAGGATCTGTTTCCCAAACAAAATCTGTTTCATGAGCCTATAAATTATTAAATACTTGAAAGGGCTTTTTACTTCCTAAAAGTGTCAATGGGAGAGAGAGTTTGGCCAAACTATTCCCCTAGATGATAGTAAACACATGTTGATCAATGCATTACACTCTTCCAGGAATATTTTGAACATTACTACTAATTATAAAATCATAATTAGGTGGTACAGAACTCCAGAGGAACTATATTCTTTCTATCCTAATTTCAATGATAGGAGGTGTTGGTGTTATACCCTGGATCTAGGTATTATGTTACGCATTTGATGGAGCTGTCTGCTAGCTCCAGCAGGCGGCTCTTCAGAAGTGGAACCTGGTCATTTGACCGGCAGACCAAGCACACTTTGTAGACCGCTCCAGTGAAGTATTTAATTCTGAATAGCTCTATCTCGTCTCTGCTGAAGAGCCGCCTGCCGGTCAAATGAGCAGGTTCCACTTCTGTCCCATAGAGCACTGACGTCAGGGAAAGGGGAGGAACTTTAAATGCTACAAACTAGCAAACTATAATGTTTTGAGACATGGGAGGTAGGTTATTCTACTTCTGTTGTTAATCTTTGCAATTTTTGAAGTTTTTAAAGTTAAGTTCTACTATCCCTTTAAAGTATGTTATCCTATGACAATGGAACAACTAACTATAACTATATAAACTATAATCAAACCTAAACATACTTTCTCCTTTGACTATGTCTGGAAGCCCTGGTTGGCCCATATAGTTTTGTGTTGGCTGTAGGTTGCCCTCTAGTGGCTCTCCTTTGGAGAGCAGTTTTTTCAGTCTTGTTTTAATCTGCACATTCCCTTGGTGTCCTTGGTTCTCTTATTCTTTTTAAAGCTTCTTCTTTTTCTTCATATACATTTTTGGTTAATTGACTAAGATCTGGGCAAAATCTTTTTAGTTTTATTGAATTGTTTATCTTAGAGTACCAATATTACTGGATGCTAAAACTATACTTGGTAATGTTTTTGTATTAACCCTCTATTCCATATAGTCATGTTTGTCTGGTTTATCTCTGTATTAATTTTATATTGAAAATCTAATAAAAATCTATTTAAAAAACCCTCAGTTTAAATATATGGAAGTTCATGGTCCTCTATGATGCAAATGGTTTTCTCCAGAATTACTCCAATTCTTCTCCAAGTCTTATTGAATATCAACTGAAATTAGCACGGCCACAGATAGATACATACTGCAGTACAGCTTAGGAAACACACAATTACTGGAACAGAGGTGTGCAACCTTTTGGTCTTCATCTGTTGCAGGTCTACAACTCACATTAACGTTAGCCAATGGGAACTGTAGAAACAGTCACACACACCAATCTTTTATACTGTTTATCACACTATTGTGGGCAGTGTGACAAACTATAAAAGAGCAGTATATGTTGCTATTTGTATGTGCTGATGAAGGCGTAAAGTATGCCAAAATGTCAATTCCACATTAAAGTACTATTTGCAGTTAAGTCTGAAGTGCAGCAGAGTCAACAAGTGACCACTACTGGGGAGAACCCAGTCACATATCAGTCCATGAGTGCACACACCTCACATATTTTAGTGGGGATTGTATTCCATCAAGAGCTACAGAATCAGCTGAGGATCATGGGTCTCAGCTGAACTACATCTGGACAGCCAAAGGTTTCTGCTATTAAAAAGTTTAGGTGGCAGTGTGTGATATATAAAGCAGTAAAAAAGTAAGATACCTTGCGCAGGGATCTTGTGGGTAAAGCTGGGCCCCCATCCCCCACAGAGGGATGGAAAGCATCAAAGTGCAGAGAGTAATGACCTTTAGAGTGAGAGAAAAGTATTAGTACTATCCACCACTTGTAATGTAAGTACCACAACATGCCAAGTATTAGTACTATCCACTTCCTGTAATACAGCTACCCACATATCGCTTGTATTATCAGCACTATCCACCTCTTGAAGCATCACTACTGCTATTTTGCAGGTATTACTAGCACTTTCCACCTCCTGTAGAGGCAATACTGCTACATCCCAAATATCAGTACTACCCATGTCCTGTAGTGTCAGTACTGTTATATCCTAAGTATTATTAGTACAATCCACCTCCTGTATTTGCAGTACCTCTACTTGCCAAATATTATCAGTACTATCCATCTCCTGTAGTGCAGCTACCCCCACATCTCTTGTATTATCAGTACTATCTCCCTCAGTGTCACTGCTACTACAGTCCACAAATTATTAGTAATACTCACCTATTATAGTGCCAATATTCCTAAATCCCATGTATTAGTAATACAGTCTACCTCCCATCCCAAATATTATTAGTGCTATGCACCTCATGCAGAGTCAGTACTTCTACATTCAAAGTATTATTAACACTATCTACAGTCTGTAATGTCAATGACATCTAGATCTCAGGTTCACCAGTTGTAGAGTTGCTACCCTACATCTCTTATATTATCAGTACAATCCCAAGAATCATCAGTACTATCTACCTCCTGTAGTGTCAATCTCAAGTATTATCGGTACTTCCCACCTGCTCTAGTGTTGATACTCCCACATCTCTTGTATATTCAATACTATCAACTCCCTGTAATATAAGTAGTCTTGCATCTCAAGTGTATTAGTACTATCCACCTCAAGGGAACTGTTTTTAATGCATCAGGAGAAGATCCTTTTGGTATTGAGAATTGCTGTCAGGTTCCAAAAATCACCTTTTAAATATCTCAGGATCCTCTCCTGATGGCCTGTATCAAAATGAATGTTCACGCTGGGAATATTTGGCGCGATGCAAGAAACATGCGCAATCGCTATTTCCTGTGTGAAAACCACTAGGGAATAGATCTGCGCATGATTTTGTTGAACTACGCAAAATATCAAGATTATTGAACAGCTGCGCATTTTTGTGTGGGCGTGGCCAGGATTAACGAATCTGTGTGAGTGGAATAGCGAATGTGCCTAATGCAGGAAGTGCTATTGCGAATGAATTTATACTTCTGTATAAATGCGCAATTCAAGAAGCGTTTGGTATTCAGCTTCCTGGATTAGTACATGCACAAAATCTATCTGCGCACAAAAATGCCTTTAGCAGATGCGAACGTTTCTTGCATCGTGCTAATTGTATATTTTCCATGCTCATCACATACTTTTCAGATTAGCAGACATTAATACCCTCCAAAAGAAAAATGACACCTTCGTAGGGGATGACCTATCATATGTAGATTAATCATTAAGAATTTACACCTCTTAGAGGAGATCTTGGCTTGACAGACCTAGTCAAATACTATCACACAATGCAGTTGAGCCAGGTTAATTCACATTAATGACAAGAGATGGGTGGATCTTGAAAATGATCCTGTTAGCCTACTGTTATCCTACTGTATTTGGGTACCCTACCCTCAGGCCTCCGATTCTTCCTAACCGCCCCACCATCAGGGATTTGTTTAACATTTGGGATAAATTAGTAATCTATTCCAAGTTAATTTCTAATCTTTCTCCATGACCGAAGAGTGGACCTTGGCATTCTGAAATCTTGCACTTTCTATGATCTCAGTTAGAGAACATGCATGAAGAAGGGATCTTTGTATCCTAAAAGCCTGCACTTTCTGTGTTCTTGGTTAGCCATTAAAATGTATCAACTTTACATTACTCTTGTGAGTTCTTTGTTACAAAGGTACATTGCATTCCATCTACTCTTCAGTGACCCTATTCTTAAGGAATAAACTGTTTCCACCAGGCATGGTACCTCAGCCCTTTCGGTCTCTCGAGCATTATGACATATCTAGATTCAATGACTTTTTTCCTTAATGCATATTTTATTGAATTTAAAGTGATAGTAATGTTTCATAATAAAAACAGCTCTAATTAATCATCATAGTATTTGGACTTTGGAGAGTGTTATTTCAATTATGTCAGAGTTGTAGTTCCAGAGTAATTCAATGACAAAGTGTCCCCCTCCCGCCCCTTTTACTGATGTCACACTATTCAGCCTGAGCAGAAGGGAGGTGTCCAAGTAGACTGCAGAGAGGGACAATCTTCAATTAAGATAAGGGAAAAACCTGAAAAGCTTGTCAAGGGGGGCAGGGATTTTATTGTTTTCATAGGAATATGAGTGTCCCCTTCTGTTATCTGTCCAGTCTATGGACTGCATTCCACATCTGAGAAGAGATTGTTTACAGTAGGTAAAAGGGGCGGGAGGGGGAAACTTTGCTTGTGAATATCTCATAAACCATAAAGGTTTGAGAGATAAGACTTGTATCATTCTTCATGTTTTTTTAATGCCTACAAAATAAAATAAAGTTAAAATGAAGTATTACTATCCCTTTAATAAGCGTAGGGAGATGCACCACCTCAACCAATCAAATATTTTCCACTATATGCATATTAGCAATTTTGCACTTAAATCTGAAGTTGTAGGAGAAGGTAACGGTAAACTTACTTATATGGAAAGGGCATGCTATGAGCAATTAAGTTCTAAATCTATAATCTCCACTTTTATTCACTACTCTTTAATTTGTCTAAATTTAAACTTCCATATGCCTTAAAATGGAAACAGGATATCATCAGATCTTAGACAATGAGGACTGGAATGCAATCTGGTAGCGAACAGCTCATTAATCTATCTGTGTACAGTACATATTAAAGGGGATTAAGACATTACATAGGTTCTGTTTCACTCTAGTACACTTATTTAAGATGGGTAGAATCTGGTCTGTCTGGTGGAACTGTTCTGCTGTTGATAAAGTTGGAAAATGGCAGAACAATCTTCCATTTAGACATATCTACAGAACACTAGACCTTTCTTTTGTCTAAACCAGTGTAAATGCTCAACAATAGGCAAAACTAATGTATACAGCAAATTACGTTAGCAATATGTCAAGCTATATCTGATGACTGGATACAAATTGATGTTATGTAACTCCAGGCAATAATCCAAAAAATTCAGAACCAATCTAATAAAATTATTGCACAAATACATAATTCCCTCCCCAAAATTTCACAAAATATTGAACCTTTGGCTATTTACATCTGACTCCTCGTACAGTCTAACTCAATCCCATCCAGCTTGTATTCACTTATCTCCCTTAAGCTTTATGAATCAGACATTTTAAGAACTTCTAAAATTATACTACTCCTATTGGAGTAGTATTTTCTATCTTATTTTCCATTCTTTATTCTCTATTTTTTATACTTTTTATGATCCATTTTCCCTTGTTTTTAATTTTTACTTTATACTCCAGCTTGGGTTCACATGGACACTTGTCAGGTATCTGGATTAAAAGCATCATCCACAATAGATACTTATCACCTTCTATCATCATCAAACCTACTCTAGTACTAGTCTTCTTTCATCCTCCCGCCTACTCTGGTACTAGTTATCTATCATCCTCACACCTACTCCGGTACTAGTCTTCTATCATCCTCACACCTGCTCTAGTACTAGTCTTCTATCATTCTCACTCCTACTCTGGTACTATTCTTCTATCATCCTCACACATACTCTAATACTAGTCTTCTATCATCCTCACACCTACTCTAGTACTAGTCTTCTATAATCCTCACACCTTCTTTAGTACTAGTCATCTATCATCCTCACGTCTACACTGGTACTAGTCATCTATCATCCTCACACCTACTCCGGTACTAGTCTAATATCATCCTCACACCTACTCTAATACTAGTCTTCTATCGTCCTCATGCCTTCTCTAGTACTAGTCTTCTATCATCCTCACAGCTACTCTAGTACTAGTCTTCTATCATCCTCACGCCTTCTCTAGTACTAGTCATCTATCATCCTCACGCCTACTCTGGTACTAGTCATCTATCATCCTCACACCTACTTTGGTACTAGTCTAATATTATCCTCACACCTACTCTAATACTAGTCTTCTATCATCCTGATGCCTACTCTAGTACTAGTTTTCTATCATCCTCACACCTACTAGTCTTCTATCATCCTCATGCCTACTCTGGTACTAGTCTTCTATCATCCTCACGCCTTCTCTAGTACTAGTCATCTATCATCCTCACACCTTCTCCGGTACTAGTCTTCTATCATCCTCACATCTACTGTGGTACCAGTCTTCTATCATCCTCACACATACTCTAGTACTAGTCATCAATCATCCTCACGCCTACTCTGGTACTAGTCTTCTATCATCCTCACACCTACCCCAGTACTAGACTTCTGTCATCCTCACGCCTACTCTGGCACTAGTCTTCTATCATCCTCACGCCTACTCTAGTACTAGTCATCAATCATCCTCACGCCTACTCTGGTACTAGTCTTCTATCATCCTCACACCTACCCCAGTACTAGACTTCTATCATCCTCACGCCTACTCTGGCACTAGTCTTCTATCATCCTCACGCCTACTCTGGTACTAGTCTTCTGTCATCCTCACGCCTACTCTGGTACTAGTCTTCTATCATCCTCACACCTACTCCAGTACAAGACTTCTATCATCCTCACGTAGTCTTTAGCACTAGTGCTCCATCTTCTTCAAATACAATGAAGTCTGTTTTTCCTCTTCCACTCTGCAGACTCGATACTCACCTTGTGTCAGGCCCCTGGTGGTCCCAGTTGGGGTGAGGACACTGCCAATGTGAGATGTCAGGAAAGGAAGAGAATCTCTAGTCCCACTGTCCAGACTCCAGCTGCTCGGGGCAGCAAGTACTAAGACACAAACACAGTGAGACAGCAAGAGCAAATCAAAGAGACAGCAAGGGAACATGATAGTTTTTTCTAACATCCCTCTATAATTCCTCCTATTTCTCCTTATAACCCCTGCTATTGCACCCTATAGTCCCATCAATTGCTCCAAATTACTACTCCCTATAACTTATATAGCACCATAACCCCTCCCTATAACTAGTGCTCCCCATAACTCCTCCTATTGCTCTACATAACACCTCTTTATTTCTTTTTTTTTTTTTTCAAAATAAATGTTATTAAAGACTGAGTGTCGCTACAATAACAAGCAGATTGACGCAGGAATCAGCAAGTCAAGATATGAAATACAAGTCAATCATATGTAAGTTGTTGATGCACTTATTATGCAGTTTACTGTGCCTCTTTATTCCTACTCCTACTTTTCCATATAACCTCTCCCTATAACATAAACCCCCTCCTTATAACTACATGGAAAAGAGAAGACACACGAAGCTGGATAAAAGAAATATAAACAGGTTGGTCTTCAGGATTAAACCATTTTTGCAAAATGTTGTATATAAATGCAAAATCAGGGACATGGAGGGGAGTCCCCAAGGGTATTTTATACATTTAGTGCTAATCCCTACTGGCACTTCATCAATATGAATCATAACAGTTTAAATATAAAAATGACCAATCACAGAACAGATTAAATCACATGGTTATCCTGATTAAAAACACAAAATGAACCATAAATCGGTCTAATCAATACTCCAGCGAATACATTCAACAGAGAAGGATCCATCTAGAAAATTATTTAGGATGATACTCAAAGAGACAAAAATCATATATTAACAAGCTGGGAAGTTTAACCATTTATGTGCCAGACAGGAACGCAATGCAATGCATTGAGCATCTCTGTGACACTCAAAGGGCTAAGTTGTAACATAAGTTATCACTAAGCCAAGCCTTAACTCTTTGAGTGCCAGAGAGGTATCCAACGAGATACCCCTCTGGCACTCAAAGGGTTAATCCACAAAGCCCAAACTAAAAAATGAAAAACATATTATGATTATTTATAACAAGAGACATGTCGATTTTAAAGAGATAGTAATACTTACTATATAAAAAATATATATTGTAGTGTTATCCCTCTGAGTAAAACAAGTGTAATCCCACTGCTGAAAGGTGTTTTATTCAAAAGTTACTACAGCTCAAACTTGAATTTTTTAGGTGCAATATCACAGTGGCCTGAAATTGTGCAGTGGCGCTGTTGCTACACCGTCCTATGGACAGCTCTGGTCAGGTGACCATAAATCTCAATAGGATAGTGTAGCAACAGCGCCTCTGTACAGGTTCAGGCCACTGTGATACTGCACCTAAAAAGTACAAGTTTGAGCTGCAAAAACATTTGAATAAAACACCTTTCAGTAGTGGGAGTACCCTTGTTTTACTCAGGTGGATAAACTCTACAATAAATATTTTTTTTACATTTTAAGTATTACTATCCCTTTAAGCATTCATACATTCCTTGGTATAAAAATATATATATATATCCTTTGCCATAAGAAAAATACCAAAAATATTCTTAAGCAATGAGAATGCATAATTAATGACAATAACACACTCATTTTTCACTGTATAATGATTAAAGGGGCAGAGCAATAAAAACTATTAGAATGAAATAATCTACTCATTTGTCTTCCGTGTCCCCTCTCGATAGGTTATTTAGATGGATCCTTCACCTTGAATACTATTGATTTCACATGCCAGAGTGCTGATCTGACCCATTAAGAGTTCATTTTGTAATTTTAATCAGGATAGACATATTATTTAATCTATATCGGTGACTGAACCGTTTTTGTATTTAAACTTATGTTTCATACTATGGATGAGCCTCTGATGACTTGCCTTTGGGGACTGGCATGAAATGAATAAGATGCCCTTGGTGACCCTCTCTATATGTGATATTTTACATATACCACATTTTGGATAAGCCTGAGGACTATCCTGTTTGCATTTGTTTGATCCAGTGACAGAGGGGTGTGCCGTGTGTTCTCCCTTTTTCATGTAGTTTGACCTGCTGAAGGTCCCATTGCATGGAAGGCACCCATATGTTCAGTCCTTTGATGCTGCAGCATGGGGGTGGTGAGCCAGTTTGTCTCTGTCTCTTTGTATTCCCCGTCTATATCATGCCTAACATTGCTCCATGTAATAGCTCATAACTCTCCTTATTCTCCATATACTTCTCCCTATAACTCCCCATAAGCCCTCCCTATTTCTCCCCCTATTGATCACTGTGACAGACCCACATTACTCCTATTATTGCCACCCAATTGTCACCTTTCTCTGCTACCGACAGGTTGGGGTCACTGCACGGCTTACATGGGCCTAGGACCTGCTGGAATAGAGCCCGCGGGTACACACAGCGCTGCGAGGCCACCAGGGAGAGAGGGATGAAATAGAGAGGAGAGAGAAGGGGATTTACAAATCAGTAAAAAGCACTGCAATGAATGAGAATGGCACTAGAATGACTGAGAATGGCACTAGAATGACTGAGAATGGCAATTTTTATTTGCCACCTACTGTGCAGCCAATGTGACCAAGAATTGATCCAGTTCTACCTCATAAAGTCCAAATTTATGGCCTTCTGCAAAAAGGCAAAAGTGGAGTAATTCTGGGACAAACCAATTGCACCACAGGGACAAATACAAATTCCCCCAGCTCATACAGATTTAAATGGGGCTTTTATTTAACCCCTTCAATGCTAGAGAGGTTTCCAACACATTGTGAAGCAATGTAGTTAATAGCCCCATTTAAAGCAACGCTTTTTGTTATTTCTCCCTTTTTGTGCAGTTGGTTTGCCCCACACCTGCGCCAGTTAGTATAGCAGCTTCGTAATGTCCAAAGTTAGGTACAAAAGCAAACATGGAGCAATTCTGGGACAAACCAATTGCTCAATGGGAAAGAAATAAACATTATTAAAATCTCATTGATTTAAATGAGAATGTTAATGTCTTGAATGCTAAAGAGGTTTTCAACACTTTGAGAAGCAATGAACTGGAGATGTAGCATTTAAAGCCCCATTATAAACAATGGGAGCTTTTATTTGTTCCTGATGGTGTTATTTGTTTGCACCCCAGAATCTTCATTTTCTTTGTGCATTTGGTTCATTGTACACTAGCACATTACGTTACTGTACTACACTGCTCAGTATTGCAATTGCACCACCAGGCAGGAGGAATCATACAACTATGCAAATCTCAGCAAGCAACAGGCTCCCTGAGATAGGTAAATGATTACAATTCTGTGGCAATAGGTCCTGTGATGGGTATAATGTCTGTTGGCAGGGCAGACTGCCTGTTATCTGTGAAGATGTTTAACATTGTGTTTCTGGATCTAGGATACTTTCAGACATGTCTAGAGTACAAGAACATCATGAATTTCATCAGCTAAGAAATATGAGAGAGACAGGATGGCCAGACTGCGACAAGAAAGCCTGCCATTGCTAGCCACTGCTGCATTAGTTGGCTATGATGTTGGTACTGTTCAGTGAAGTTTGTCCCATTGAGTTCAGAACACCAAAGCACTGGTAGAAGTGAATGACGATCGTATTGATGGTATACCTCTTTATCTAGCAACCTATATTGACTCCCAAGGTGTGCATACTCACTACTGAATTAAATATTGTTGTGTACATTTGTATCTCAAACCCAAGGTGTGTTAATCACTTGTTCCTCATATTTTCCCTGATAAGTGTGTATGTGTGTTTGTGACTTCATGTGAATCCTTTATGAACATTGTGGTGTTGCAATTTGTTGAGCAGTGAGTGTGTGAGAAATAATCAGTTAGAGGTCTCCCTAGTATTCAAAGGGGTTAAGAACCCAGTGTAAATTAATATAAATATTTATTTGTTGCCCATGGTGCGCTGGTTTGCTTCCCAATAGTTCCAGTTTTCTTTTGAACATAGGGCCCAATAGTCTTATGTTTTGTTTAATCCTGACAGTATTTTCCTGACATTTTCTGGTGTTTTAAATAGTCAGTGACCCCAATGTCACACATGTCATACATGCAATGTCACCATATACCTGCCCACTGTCTGTACCCGTCTGGTACATGGCACTGCTGGGCCGGTCCCTCGGTGCTGGAAGCAGCATCACCAGATCTCGAGAGTGTCGATATTTATCAGGTAGAGAGGGTGACCCTGCAGGGAGAACAGTCCTTGTTATAATACCAGATCACTAGTGTATCCCTCTGAACCCAGCTAATCTTCTTTAAACTTCCTATTATCTATAATCCTACAGCAGGGGTAGGCAACATCCAGCTTCCCAGTAGGTGTTGGACTACAACTCCTAATTATCACTTGGTCAACGACCAGCTGAGGATGATGGGAGCAGTTCTCCAACAACAGACTGAGGATGTTGAATGTCCACGTCTGGCACAGAGTGACAGCTCAGCTCAAGGTGTGTTACACCCTCTTAAAACCTTAAAAAACCCTTAAATACTGTACATTTCTCTTCTGCCACAAACTTGGCTCTTTAGTCTGTTTAAAGGTAAAGCATCATATAACATGGAATCATATTTTGGTAGGACTTTTTCTGCTGAGTAAAACAAGGGTACACAAACTGCTAAACAATGCTTCTTTCAAATGTTATTACAGCTCAAACTCATCTTCATTCATTCATCTCATCATTCCATTTCTCATCAGTGTGTGGAAACAGTTCTTGGGACTTGTTACAGGTGGACTTTTTCAAGTGATTTTGATGAGTGTGTGATGGAAGCTCATTTACTATTGTTCAAACATTTGTTAACACTGTACAGTATTGTGGCTACTCGTAACTGTTCTCCAGGCAATTGGCAGACTTTACTTGTATTTGCAATATACTTCTATATCTTTAAGTGCAACTTTTATTAGTAGGAATATGATTCATTGAAACACTGCTTTTATATTTTTCCTTTCTGTGCTTTTTCTCTGCAGAAATGTTGGTGCAATATGTTGATGGTCTTCATTCTTTAGGTGGTGCTGTTGTTATAGCAGTCTGTGGAGGGTTATTGCCAGTGATAAGACAACCATAAAAACAAGAGCACCAAATGGCAGGGCAGGGCAGGGCAAGGAAATACTGTACCCAAAAATGCAATTGTGAGCTGTAATAAACTTTGAATGAGCATCCAGCAGTGGGAGTACACTTGTTTCACAAATAAGGAAGAGTCTTAAAATATTTTGTTTTCAGACAAGCTACTTTTTCCTTTAACATTTTATAGAGAATCTGTGCTCTACTGAAGGCATAATTCCCTCAAAGAACAGTTCACCGTTTAAGAGAATCACATCCCCTATTGCCATTCACCCCCCCCCCCCTCCCCATACAATCACAACCACTCTACAGGAAAGCTCTCCTCCTTCTTAGTGCATGTCCCCCCATGAACAATCAGACCACCTCAGAGCATTGTTTCCCACCTCGTGTGCTGGAGGGTGCCGAATTAACAAGCTGCGATGGAGCAGAGTGGGTAGAACTGAGGCTAGAAGAAGAAGGGCTTGTGTAGGATGAAGATAATGCAGAAACATTAGTGATAGAGCCAGCATGGAGAGAGTGCGGGAGCAGCATCTGAAAGACAGTTGGAGAAAGAGCTTCAGAGACAAGACACAGTCACAGAGAACTTCAATGTGAGAGAAAGCATTAGAGATACTACTGGAAACACATAATTTCATAGGAGATTAGAACAAAATAGCCCATCCATTCTGCCTATTTTCAAGCTTTTTTCTAGCCTGCTACTGTGAGTTCATACAGTTAGTGCTGGAATATTTAGTATTATACCTTGGATCTATTTGATTGCAGGAGAGGGAAAAAGAATGGGCTTCATAACCTTATAAGAAGGTCATTCCCCTAGACTTCTGACTGCCTCTATGACCATGTCCCACCAGGACACTCTTGTTCACACATATGTGGCACTTCATATTATCATACAGCCCTATGATTGGTTCAAATATGGCCATGTATAGAGCCAGGTGTATCATTAGGCAGAGTAAGGAACAACCTAGAGTGCAATATTTAAGGGAGATGTACTGGCCACCCACATTCTGAGCTCTGGGCATGGTCAGCTGAATCCAAATCCCCACGGCAGTAGACACATGTTCCTAGTCTATTATGGCCAATTTATTTACCAGTTTATATTATTATTATGCTTTATTTATATAGTGCCAACTTATTTTGCAGTGCTGTACAAAAGGGAATAGATACACAGACATAAAGCACTACAACAGGAACATAGAAAACAAATGAATCAGAGTGCCCTGTTCCTGAGAGGTTCCACAGAAGGAATAAGTGCCTCCTGCACAAGAACCGCTAATTATATGCTGATCTGACCAATTTATTAACCAGTTTATATACTGATATGATCAGTTTTTTTACTAGTTTACATACCCTTCTGCTGACCATTATTTGTGAAGCAATGTGTTGTGCACCCCTCTGCTCCTTAAGGGGTTAAACTCTCTGAAGGTAGAAAGGTCTAAAGACATTGCAAAGCCATGACTTGTAGACTCCTCTAGCATCTAAAACTGGGACATCCAAACTTAGGCCCAGGGACCCTCGGTGATGGCCAACCAGGCCCTTCATGGACATTCTAATAAATAAAAATATGACCTGCTGCAAAGCATAGTAATTCTTATCTGACCTTTAACACGGAGACATACTAGCCCAACTATGGACTGAATGTAATATTCAGTATAAGCTCTCATTTTAGGCAAGTTTGCATTTAATGGCATTACATTAGTTAAATGTATGTGGCCCTCAATTCTTTCTCATTTTCTCAATCTAGCCCTTGAGGAAGAAAATTTGGATATCCCTGTGCTAAGCTTTTTTGTTTGTGTATATAGGCTAAGGCTGTTTTCCGTGCCACAGAACAGTAGTTGGGGATGGGGGTCATATAAGGAGTGGGGGTAGGGATAAAAGCACATAAGGTGCCCTGCTTAGTTGCACCTCAATACCCTCCCTACTTTTTGTCTGGATTCCACTGCAGTTGATTGTTTTTCACTGGCATTATCTACAAAATTCCCCTCAGACCTCAAAATGATTGTGTGCGATGAAATCACTAAGGAACAGTTGCAACTACACCATAGAGAATAAACAAAGATTCTGAAAATTGCCTTTTATTTAAATTAGGTTTTTAACCCCTTGAAAGATAGAGAGTTGTGTAATGTACTGTGAAGCATTGTAGACCTCTCTAGGTCTGTAGCATTATCATCTGCAGAATTCCCATTAAACTCAAAGAGAATGTTAATTTGTTCCTGAGGTGCACTTCTCGAGAATTGCACCTCAGTTCATAGAACATGAGCCTCAATGATAACATTTATCATTTTAATGGAATCTATGTGTTTTTTAGCCCTTGAACACGGTCAAACGGTGGATATAGACTCAACTTCCCTTAACTGGGGCCAAGATGTAACCCTTGGACACCCCCTCTGACTCCATATGAACCAGACAGACCTCAGATTTCTAGAGTAATTATGAAAATCAAATTTTCTGAGATGATCAAAGGCATCTCGGCTTCTGAATTAAAGCCCAAGGCAAAGACTAATCATTTCCAGGCTAGAAGTCTGCCAAACCCACTTCAGACACCTAACTTCATAGAGATCTGATGGGGTTGCGGAATGTGCAGATACAGCACTAAATAAAATAAAATGCACCTACTTTTACACTGTTATCTATACATGAGCACACTTGTACATAAAATAAAAGTTGGTTCAATTATAGATCAAACCAGCTGCACCTTATGGGGAGAAACAAAACTGTCCAGCATTCCCACTGATTTGAATGGGGCATTTAACCACCTGAATGCTAGAGAGGTATCCAATGCATTGCTTAGCAATGCTTTGGAGACCTCTCTAGCATTCGATGGGTTAAAAGCCCCAATTTAAATCAATGGGAATTTATGTCACATAAAATTATTTTCATACATAAATTCAGCTGTCTACTTTATGAACCATGCACATTATTTTACACTATTATAAAGAACTTTACATTTTATTGTAAACAGATTCTATGCACAATATTTCGGACTTTCTCCTTACCTGCATTGTGTAGGGGTCTTCATTCTCACTGTCACCAGCCGTGGGGGTGGTTCCCGTGTCACTGGAGGTGTGTGATGAGAGAGAGGAAGAGGAGTGTCGCACGGAACTCAGAACCACAAGAGGGCTGCAGTGATAATAATGGGACATGGAAAGTGTGTGAGGCTCAAAGGAAGTATCAGTGACACTCTAGTAGAGTCAAATAAATACTGGTGACAGGCTGAAAGGCAGATACTGCTAAGGCACACAGTGATAGCTACATTTTATACACAATATAATACTGACAAACACTTACTGCCCCTATTTTCTAAGTGGGAAATGACCCTCTAAGGGTGAGTTTTCACATTTATTTTACTTTCATTGTTCAGTTCTCATATTTTCTAATGCCATGGTTTTCAACAAGAATGCCGTTGTACCTTGGTGCGCCACAGACATCAACTCAGGCTCACCCACTTTTTCAGTGAAGACTGACAAAAATGTTAGAGTTGAGTTTCTAATGTGTATTTATGGAAATCATTATGCTCAGCATGATCTTTGTTGTCTTTCTGTCTGTGACACATAAGAATAACTTTACATTTATATACTTGTTTGTATTTTAACCCTTTGAGTGCCAGATGGGTACAGAACGCATTGCTTTGCAATGCATTCTGTACCCCTCTGGCACTCAAAGGGTTAAAGAGGAACTTTAAAGGAGGAGCAGCAAACTTTTTTTCATGAAAACACATATTTTACAGAGCATTTCCTGCTGAATAAAACAAGGTCACTCCCATTGCTGTTAGATGTTTTATTCAAAAATTATAGCAGTTCAAATAATCAGTTCTATGGAGAACTGTATGTCTCTGACTTTTCTGACTTTCCTCTCCATTAGAATCTAACAGGAAATCTAATTAGAATTTGACCATTAGAGGGCACTGCTTATGTAAAAAAAACATGGGTTTAAACTGTAATAACTCTGGAATTATAAATCTCTCTGCAGTGGGAGTACCCTTATTTTACTCAACTGGAAAAGCACTACATTATATATTTTTTCATAAAAAAAGTTTACTGCTCCTTTAAGCTATTATTAAAGGGATAGTAATACTTAAAATGTAAAAAAAATATGTTGTAGAGTTTATCCCCCCGAGTAAAACAAGGGCACTCCCACTGCTGAAAGGTGTTTCATTCAAAAGTTATTAATTTTCAAAGTTGAATTTTTTAGGTGCAATATCACAGTGGCCTGAAATTGTACAGTGGCGCTGTTGCTACACCATCCTATGGAGATTTATGGTCAACTGACCAGAGCTGTCCATAGGATTGTGTAGCAACAGCGCCACTGTACAATTTCAGGCCACTGTGATATTGCACCTAAAAAATTCAACTTTGAAAATTAATAACTTTTGAATGAAACACCTTTCAGCAGTGGGAGTACCCTTGTTTTACTCAGGGGGATAAACCCTACAACATATTTTTTTTTACATTTTAAGTATTACTATCCCTTTAAGTCTCCAAGCATTCATTAAGAGCATGGCGACTAGCTTGGAAATCCATCTCTTACCTTTAAAATTCGCAGATTCTAAAGAAATCTTTGCGTTTGGAGACTGACGGGCAGGTTAGTGTGGTCTGCGCACCTGCGCTGTCAGTCCCTTCCAGTTACCTTATGGTACAATGCAGTGCTACTCAAAGGAGACAGGATTGACCGGTCTCCAAACAGCAAGGATTTCTTTAGAATCTGCTATTTATTAAAGATAAAAGATGGATTTCCAAGCTAGTCGCCATGCGCTTAATGAATGCATGGCAACTTAGTAATAGCTGAAAGTTCTGCTTTAAGCTCCATTATGTACTTGAGAAATTACCTATTCTAGGGGTGCCATGAAAATGACACATTGCGCTTTAGAGGTGCCTTGAGCAAAAAAAAAAAACTTGAGCCATTTTCTCTTAACCCTTTGAGTTGCGTTGCGTACCATCTTGCACTAAAAGGGTTAAAGTGGAACTCTCACCTCCCATAAAGTTACCACTATCTAAATATCTGTACCTAATAAAGCTTCAATACGTTTTTTTTTTTTTTAATCTGTAATTTACCTGATGACGTCACTGGTGGGATCACAGCGGTACAGCTTACTACTGAAAGGCTGTCAATGACCTCTCTTCCTTCTCCCTTGATTTTCAGAGTAAAAATGTACTTCTCCTTTAAATTAGCTGAGTTTTGGCCAGGCTCATAATTTCAGTAACCCCTTGGATGCTAGAGATGTTTCCAACCAGTGCTCCCATGGGATTAAAATATATGGGAAAGTTGTACTAAAGACCTAGCACAAACTGGTAATTTTGAGGGGACTGTACACATGTGATTATAAGCTAAAATAGGAGCAGTAACAGATTTTGTAAGATGCTAGTATCTCTGAAAATGATTCTCCTTACACCAAATGTGCCAAGGTGTGTGCGGTACCAAGGGCAAACCCAGAGGGGGTTCCTCTAGACTGTAAGCTCTCACGAGCAGGGTCCTCTGATGCTTCTGTTCTCCACATTTGATTGTACTATTTAATACCTCTGTATGTCTATTCCCTATTGTACAGCTCTGCGGAATTAGTTGGCGCTATATAAATAAAGATGAATGAATGAATGAGGGGGGGTCCAGTTGCCCAGAAGCCCCTCCTGTGCACTCCACCAGGTCAGAGAGAGAGACAACATTTTATCAATAATGAGAAATGTTTGATCCTACCATCCTCAGCAGGCCACAATTTTAATTGTGGGTGTGCCCATTGCAGTCTTAATGTCCCTGCACCAGTTTTTATGCCCCTTTTACACCCCTATTATTTAGCCCCTTGGATGCTAGATCACCGTATCAACAAACAGGTTAAAAGCTTTCTTGATACTACTGAATAACAATCTAAGGGTAGTTTCTGTGCTAGGGAACAGTGGGTTGGACTGTGGGTGTGATCATGCGAGGGGATGGGGAGTGAGTCCATGGGTGGAACTAAAGGCACGTGGAATGTAGAATCTGCCCTTCTGTGTACTGGACGTGGTACCTGTGTCTGTGGAGTAGTCTCATACTGTCACTGCTCAGAGTGCCGTGCGATAGCAAGATGTTACCGCGAGGAAGGGGCGTACAGGAGGTGCTCAGCTTCTCCAGGGTGGGGAACTCCTGGGGAGAAGTAAAGGGAGACACAGCCCCCAAATATGATATAAGCACAGCTACCAAATACTGTACACACTGAAGCCAATTATCACATAAACACATCTTACCAATAACATGCTATTTTGATAAAACCAATAATGTATACGACTTAACCCTTTGAATGCAAGAAAAGGATTGCGTTGGATACCTCTCTTGCACACAAAAGGGTTAAACACTGATAACATTTAAATAGAAAGGAAGAAACAGTACAGAACAGTACATAATTGTGGCCCACTGGGGATATTCTGGAGTAAGCCAACTGCATCATAGAGGAAAAATAAAAATTCCTGTTAAATTAAATTGTCTTTTTACCCCTTGGTTTAAAGGGATAGTAATACTTTGTTTTATCTTTATTTTATTTTGTAGGCATTAAAAAAACATGAAGAATGATATAAGTCTTATCTCTCAAACCTTTATGGTTTGAGAGATATTCACAAGCAAAGTTTCCCCTCCTGCCCCTTTTACCTAGTGTAAGCCATCTCTTCTCAGATGTGGAATGCAGTCCATAGACTGGACAGATAACAGAAGGGGACACTCTAATTCCTATGAAAACAATGAAATCCCTGCCCCCCTTGACAAGATTTTCAGGTTTTTCCCTTATCTTAATTGAAGATTGTCCCTCTCTGCAGTCTACCTGGGCACCTCCCTTCTGCTCTGGCTGAACAGTGTTACATCAGTAAAATGGGCAGGAGGGGGATACTTTGTCATTGAATTACTCTTGAACTACAACTCTGACAGTACTGAAATAACACTCTCCAAAGTCCAAATACTATGATGATTAATTAGAGCTGCTTTTATTATGAAACATTACTATCCTTTTAAATGGGCTTTTTAACACCTTTGAATTATAAAGAGGACTCCTAAGCATTGCAAAAGTAGTAAACGCTTAGGGAAAACGTTCGTAATCCTTTGAGTGCCAGAGGGGTATGCAACGCATTGCAAAGCAATGCATTGCGTACCTCACTGGCACTCAAAGGGTTACATTGGCTATAAAACGGTCTGAAAGATGCAATAAAATTCTAGTTGGTCCACAGTTGTAAATGGGAGTGCCAGAGGGGTACGCAACTGGGCCTAATCCTTTTGTTTATTGACTTTTTGGGTGCTAGCGTACAGTTCACAGTTCATTGAAAAAACATGCATTAGAGACTACTCTAGCACACAAGTAGTTAAAGGATGCATAAAAAAGTTATAACTGTTCAAACTGTCATGAATTGATGGAGTTGCTTCTATCACATTCAGTGAAGAAATACAGACATTGACTGACCTCTCCCATAGAATGCAATAGAATAACTATCTGAGCAACACGTGACCTGTAGGTGAATTATCTGAACACCAGAGGGCACTGTTAAAAGTAACAGTTTAAACTGTAATACCTTTGGAAAAATACATCTCCAAGCAGTGGGACTACGTTCTTTCACTCAGCAAGAAAAAAAATATAACCTATATTTTTTCATTGCATTGGATACCTCTCTGGACTCAAAGGGTTAATGACGCTGAAAAGTATGTTAAAAGCAAAGTCTCAATTTTTTTAGCGCATACAAAGTTATGTAAAGTGATATACATAGAACAGAATGTTTTTTTTTTCTCTACAAAGGGACTGCTAAATTGGAGGAAAGGGGAAACATGTAACATGAGGTTGAATATAGATAAATTAGGCAATGCATATACAATAAATGGAATTATACTGGGAGGGGGATTATTGAGAAAGAGTTGGAAGAACTTGCAGGAGGAATGATTATTACCTGGTACAGACTAGAACGCATAACCTGAAACTGATCCACCAGCTTCTTGTGGAGTGGTCGCATCTCCGGGTGTACACACCTCTCATGTACAGCCAATCCCACACCTAACACGTGTACCTGGAACATGCACATAAAAATGCTGAGTTTTTGTTGACATGATCTTTTAATGCTTTGGATGTTTTAAAGGTCTCCAATGCACTGCAAAGCCTATAACAGCCCCAGTATCTAAATAAGCAGGGAATACACAGGAAACACTCACTTTACAGTTTTCTTACTACATCAGCCTCCTCTAGGTTATGAGTAGGCAATCCATGCACTTCCAGCTGCTCTTATACTACAATTACCATCATCCTGAGCTGGTTGAATGATGGGAGCTGTAGTCCAATAATACTTGAAGAGTTACAGGGTGCCAATCCCCTGACTACATGGTGTAGTTATTATTATCCTATATAATAATTTGCTAATGTATGTTTGTCAGAAGATGTAATGCGCAGTACAGATGGCTGCACGCGCTGCAGTCATGCGCAGTATAGACTGCCCGCTCCACGGCTGATAACGGAGTGGGGCTCTCTGAATTCAGACCGTAGTCCTCTCTGCACACCAAAGGTTCGCAGAGAGGACTACGGTCTGAATTCAGAGCACCCCGCTCCGTTATCAGCAGCGGTGCGGGCAGTCTCTACTGTGCATGACTGCACAGCGGCCGTTGTTGCCTGGCACTGTGGCCCATATACACAGACTGTTCAACTAGTTATTATTATATTTATATTATATGGTCTTAGGATTATTGGTTCAGCACAAGAGAGGAAGTCAGGTGCCTGCTCAATGCTGTCACCCTGACATTTGGCACAATGTGGTTCTAGTGTGATAGAAGAGCCACCTGAAGGCAAATTTCAGGAGTGAAGTGGGAACCTTCATTCTCTGGTTTTGCTCTCACATGGTGGTGGTGGTGGTGGTGGTGTGGGGGGGGGGGCACTACGTAGACTGCTAGAGTTTTATTCTGATTTGGACTTTTTTGTACGGGAGGGCAAATATGAAAGGACTGTGTTATCTTTGTGTTTTACCTGTTGGGATTCCCAGTGTTGTACAGGAGCCTCCAGATGTCTTATTTCAATTCTCCTTGTACATTCTGATTGTGTCTATGACATGTGTGGGCAACTTGGAGCTCTCCAGCTGTTGTTGGAGAACTCTAATGATCTTAAGGATGTTGGGAGTTGAAACAGCTAGAATGTTACAGGTTACCTGACCCTAGTCTATGATAGCCTTCATCCTTTACCAGTACCCTTTATCCACATACCTGCTCCTGCATGAGGTCTTTGAGCTGATTTATTTTCTCAGCATCTTCTGGGTGCTGAGTGATGTACTCCTTATCAAAGAATGCCTGAAAGATACATGAAGAACAGAAACAGGACAAGACTGAGAGAGGAGTAAAGATCAAGAGGAGATAGGGGATGGGGCAGCCAGGATGATAAAATGGACAGCAAAATAAAGTCTGAGACTGGAACCAACTAGCTCCCCATTACTTTTATTATTTTTCTTGCCCCCAATAATCTGCAGTCCTCAAAAACTATCATCATCTTGTTTATATCTACCTTTCTTGCCACCCCAGATTCCTTCCCCCTTTATATCTTCCTCGCCATCATGTCTACTCCATTAACATCTTTTCTTCAAGTATCTTGTCTCTGATCAGTTACTCACCTCCTGATAACGTGTGATGCCCCCATTCACAGCAGCATCTATAACTCCGTTCAGACACATGCTGAGCAAGTTGATGTTCCCGTGTAGCGTATGGTGCTGATACTGTGTGATCAGGGCCCGTAGTTCCTGTGTCTTGTTACCAAGAACCTGCAGAGCATTCTCCAGGGGGCTAACTTCCACCTGAATAACAGCCACTAATTCAGAATCCTTTCATATCAGCAGATAATTTAAAAACTATCATGAACATATCAAGCAGCATATCATCCAATCACATGCATTCTCTATTACATGGGTGGGTAAAGCATTGCTCTCCAGATGTTCATGGATGACAACTCTCATCATTCTCAGCAAACCAACCACTAGCTGAGGATGATAGGAGTAGTAGCCAAACAACACCAGGATAACCATATATTGCCAACATCTGAACTGTCATTTTCTATATATACAATTCACACTCCCACATTCATATCACATACATATACCATCACCCTTGCATTCCCCAGGAGCCATTTATATTATAAATAGGCCCCATCTGGCAATGCCAACCTCCCCTGCCCAGTAGCAATTTACCAGCTCTCTCTTCAGCACCTCAAACCAGCAAGAGATCCCAGGGAGGCTGTGAGACAGTGTGAGAGTGCTGCGCTCTATCCACAGACTCTGGCAGAGAGAACAAGACAAAATGAGTACAGTAACCTATACATACACCTGCAGAGACAGTGAGAGAACGTATAATAATGTATACATAAACTGACACAGACAGTGTGAGAGAGCAGTAATCTATACATACACTGACAGAGACAGACAGTGTGAGAGCTGTATTCTATACATACACTGACAGAGACAGACAGTGTGAGAGTACAGTAATGTATGCATACACTGACAGAGACAGACAGTGTGAGAGTACAGTAATGTATGCATATACTAACAGAAACCATCATTTTGAGAGAGCTGTATTCTATACACACACTGACAGTGTGAGAGCTGTAATCTATACATATATTGAAAGAGACAGTACGCAAGTGCTGTAATCTATACATACAAAGACAATGTGAAAGTGCTGTAATATATATATATATATATACATACATACATACATACATACATACACAGATAGACAGTGAGATTGCTGTAATCTATACATACACATATACACAGATAGACAGTGAGGGTGCTGTAATTTATACATACACATATACACAGACCGACAGTGAGAGTGCTGTAATCTATACATGTACTGACATTGTGAGAGTGTTGTAATCTATACACAAACACTAATAGAAAGAGACATTGTGAGTATGTTGTAATCTATACATATATCAACAGAGAGAACATGAGAGTGATATCATCTATGCATGCACTGAGACAGTATGATAGTACAGTAATCTATACACACATAGATAAACAGTGTGAGAGTGCTGTAATTTATACATATACTGACAAAGACAGTATACGATTGCAATAATATATACATACACAGGGTTTATGAGAATGCTGTAATCTATACATACACCAATATAGAGAGTTGGAGAGTGCAGTAATCTATACAGTGTAAAATGACAGTATACATAGATTACACTGACATACATACACTTACTGAGACAGCCTGTAAGTGCAGTATTATAAACATACACTGATAGTGTGATAAAACTGTGATGTATACATACACTGAGAGACAGAAAGTGTGAGACTGCTGTAATCTATACATATACTGACAAAAACAGCCAATGAGATTTTGTAATCTATACTTACACTATCATAAATAGACAGTGTGAGAATGCTGTAATCTAAACATACACTAATAGTGTGAAAGTGTAGTAATATACACATACACTAACAGAAACAGACAGTGTGAGAGTGCTGTAATTTATACATACACTAGCAGAAACAGACAATGTGCAAATCTGTAGTCTAAACACACTTACAGTGAGAGTGCAGTAATTTATACACACACTGATAGTGAGGGTGCAGTAATTTAGACATACACTGAGAGTGAGGATGCAGTAATTTAGACATACACTGAGAGTGAGAGTGCAGTAATTTATACATACACTGACAGACAGTGTGAGAGTGCTGTAATTTATATATACACTAACAGAAACAGACAATGTGCAAGTTTGTAGTCTAAACACACTGACAGTGAGAGTGCAGTAATTTATACATACACTGATAGTGAGGGTGCAGTAATTTAGACATACACTGACAGTGAGAGTGCAATAATTTATACATACACTGACAGACAGTGTGAGAGTGCAGTAATTTATACATACACTGACAGACAGTGTGAGAGTGCTGTAATTTATACATACACTGACAGAAACAGACAATGTGCAAGTTTGTAATCCAAACACAATGACAGTGAGAGTGCAATAATTTATACATACACTTACAGTAAGAGTGCAGTAATTTATATATACACTGACAGACTGTGAGAGTGCAGTAATTTATACTTACAGTGATCGACAGTGTGAGAGTGCAGTAATTTATACATACACTGTGCAAGTATGTAATCTAAACATACACACACAGTGTGAGTGCAGTAAGTCTCACATGCACTGTCAGACTGTGAAAGTGTAGTATATACATACAGACAGTGTGAGAGTACAGCAATTTATACATAGGCTGACACACAGTGTGAGAGTGCTGTAATCTATTGATACATTGACAGACAGTGTGAGAAAACAGCAATTTATACATACACAGACGAACAGTGTGAGAGTGCAATGTTTTATACATACACAGACAGACAGTGTGGGAGTGCTGTAATGTATTGATATACTGTTGAACAGTATAAGAGTGCCGTGATCCATACAGGCACTGGCAGACAGTGAGAATGGAATGGCAGTATCTCCTCACCTTAAATTCATTATCCTTGTCCCGTGTTCCCCGGTGAAACGGTCGGTCATATCGGAACCTGCGTACGTTGTTAACTCTGTAGAAGCTCTTAATTCTGTCTGGGACCTGATCCATATTCAAAACTCGTGGGGTGTCTGGGAGAGGGGTCACTGCATAAATCTGCAGGTCTGGGTAGGAAAGTCATGGAACAAACTGGGATACTCTTCCTCATTCCAATGAGCCACCGCATTACACTCATCTGTATTGCAATGCTTCATTCCACTACTCATACCATACTACTATTTTTAAAGGTCAGTACTTTCACACCCAATTGGATGCAGTACCTGATTTATTTCTCAGGTGCCCCTAGGAAAGGCATTCAAGGGGCTCTTGCTCTCAACCATGGCCACACTCCCAGTATCCTCAGAATTCTGCCCTCAGCTTAAAACACAGTTACCTGACACAGAGAATAGCCTTATTTTATAAACCAGCTAGGCAACCTTTGGCTCTCAAGCTGTTGGGGACTACAATTTCCATAATTCCCAACATGCCAATGGCTGGTTGTTGATGATGGAGTTGTAGTACCCCAACAGTCTGAAGTGCTTACCCCTTGTCTATAACATGTAAACAGAAAAAAACTCTAGATGCTAGATAAATCACAAACACGGTACATGAGACAATTCTGTAGCATTCAAGGGATTAAGTAAACTGGCCAGTAGAGCTGAATATAAACTAGGTGTCTGGAGCAGAGCATTGGGACTGTACTGGCCACACTCACAACTAAACATGATAATTGGGGCCATGATGGCAGAGAAGCCTCTAACAATTAGACACACAAAGATGGATGCCTATTCCAGATGTGACACTGTGCTGACTGCTATACCTCCATGTTACCTCACCGACCATATAACATAGAACCGCTACATGGCTGACACTGTTTACATTTATACATTTGCATACTACAGGATACACTGGGAGTCGCTCTGTAGGATAGTGTCATCAGGATGGTTGAGATGTTGCATTGCAATAGCCTGCGGGAACTCGCTCAGCATCCTCTGCTGAAACGCCTCTAGACGCTCGTAGTCATGGCCCCGGCAGACAAATTCCTTGTTCTGCAGAGAAGAGGAAGCAGTCAGGATGCACTGGGGGTTTTGGGGTGACCTCATGGGGAAAGGGAAATATGGGACAGGTAACTGCAGGGAGAATATTGCTCAAGAGATACTCAGGGGCATATGGTAGAAGTAGCAAAGAGGTATGTTCAAAAGTAGAGGAATTTTGGGAAAAAAACCCTGTACTACAATGAAGAATTAAAATACCCACTGATTTAAATGGGGATTTTAATCCACAGAACGCAAGCGTGGTTTCTTCACAAAGCATTGGAGACATCTCCAGCATTCAGTAGGTTTAACCCTTTGAGTTCCAGAGAGGTAGCCAATGCAGCACTTTGCAATGTGTTGGATACCTGTCTGGTACTGCAGCTGGTTTACCCCAGAACTCCTCCACATACAGCCCATAAAGGAACAGTGACTGGGGACAGGGAAGAGTAGATCGGAAACAGTAACAGAAGCAGCACTCTATTTTTGTTATTGTTTGGAAGTATGGAGGACAGGTTCTCATCTAGCAGGCACTGACCAAAGGTAGCTTCTGGGAAAACTGAGATGGGAAGAAGATAGCTAAGGGGTGAGTGAAGTTCAGGAGGATACCCCTATCTTTGTGATTTGCTTTCAATCACGGCAGGAAGGGCTGAAGAATAGTGAAGTATGCCTGGGAAAAAAGGAGCATGAACTTGGCTCAGTGATCTGCTCTGAACAACAAACCTGACCTAGTGGGATTCAGGAAGTGCTGCTTAATTAGGCAGTTTTAATCCAGGAACATATCATTGGTAACTGGTAATGCTAAAGGGACTAGGTAAGATAAAGGGACCAAACAGGCTTTTAGTGATGTTCTCACCCTCAAGAAGAACGGGAACTTCTTTCCATAAAATCCTACTCGGAAAAACTCTGGTTCCATTCGCTGTTGATCCATAATGTGATCATAATATGAAGCCTCCATTTTCTGTTGAAGGAGAAACAGGAAGGTGGTGAGAAGAAGAGGCTGAGAGTACAGACAGGAAAGGTGGTGAGAAGAAGAGGCTGATAGTACAGACAGGAAGGTGGTGAGAAGAGGCTGAGAGTACAGACAGGAAGGTGGTGAGAAGAAGAGGCTGAGAGAATAGACAGGAAGGTGGTGAGAAGAAGAGGCTGAGAGTACAGATAGGAAGGTGGTGAGAAGAAGAGGCTGAGAGTACAGATAGGAAGGTTGTGAGAAGAAGAGGCTGAGAGTACAGATAGGAAGGTGGTGAGAAGAAGAGGCTGAGAGTACAGACAGGAAAGGTGGTGAGAAGAAGAGGCTGATAGTACAGACAGGAAGGTGGTGAGAAGAGGCTGAGAGTACAGACAGGAAGGTGGTGAGAAGAAGAGGCTGAGAGAATAGACAGGAAGGTGGTGAAAAGAAGAGGCTGAGAGTACAGACAGGAAGGTGGTGAAAAGAAGAGGCTGAGAGTACAGACAGGAAGGTGGTGAGAAGAAGAGGCTGAGAGAATAGACAGGAAGGTGGTGAAAAGAAGAGGCTGAGAGTACAGACAGGAAGGTGGTGAAAAGAAGAGGCTGAGAGTACAGACAGGAAGGTGGTGAGAAGAAGAGGCTGAGAGTACAGACAGGAAGGTGGTGAAAAGAAGAGGCTGAGAGTACAGACAGGAAGGTGGTGAGAAGAGGCTGAGAGTACAGATAGGAAGGTTGTGAGAAGAAGAGGCAGAGAGTACAAATATAAATGTAAGAAGGGGAGATTAATGAGCAGAAAATCAGGGAATGACAGGGAATACAGATAGAGGTCAAAATGTACCAAGCTATGCAAAAGATCATCTTGAAAAGTTATCTATAGAAAAATATTCCAAAATTCTACACATCCTACTCTATTCTATGGAGTGTTTCTTTCACATATAGGAATTTCTGTAGACTGAAAATAAAATATTTTATCTTACGGCTTGATAAATCTAAAGCAGAGTAGGAAGAATGCAGACAATATTAAAAGTGAGTGAGTGTGTGTGTGTGTGTGTGCAGATTGGAGAGTGCAGGCTGAAAAAAATGCATACACTACAGTGCTACAGAAAGCATACAGAGTGCACAAAGTGTAGACACTACAGATGGAATATATAGTGTAGAGAATACAGACTGTACAGGGACATTCCAGAGTGTAGAGACTGCAGACACAAAAGGGACAAAGTGTGAGAGTGTAAAAAGTGCAGACTTTACAGGGAAGGTACAAAAAGGGTTGGTTTCAGAAAGTGTAGATGCTACAGGGGATGCAGCCAGGGAAAGATGCAGAGAGAGTGCAGAGAGTGTAAAGAGTGAATAAAGAGAGCACAGAAAATGTAGCATATGCAGACAGTACAGGTACAGTACAACAAGTACAAAAAGAGCAGAAGATTTGTGTGTTAACTCACCAAGATCCAGCTCAGGCTCTGGTAATCATACAGTTTCTCATACTGAGCAGCAAGTTCCCTGCACAGAGGAATCCCAAACTCCCAGCACTGAGATGGAGGCACAGAGAGAGGAGTAGAGCGATAAATGGTTAGAGCAGCACATGAGGAACAAAAAGAGGCAAAGAGGGAACTAGGAAGATGGAATGAGAGGAATAAATATACCTGGGAACACGCTGGATTTGACACTGAGACTCAGGGTTTTGACCCAATTCTCATGGTCAAGGGCCAAATTCTCAGGGCGAGAGAGACCAGTGTTACCTGCTATATGATCTGCACCAGTTCACTGCTTCTTTAGTCTCTAAACTGATGTCATTTCTACCAGAAAAGTAGAGGGAGAAGTCCTGCTTGTACTGTGTTCAGACAGGGATATCTGTATGTTATGCTATGTTATAGGGTGATTGAAGCTGATTTGGGATACTGTGAACTTCACCTATAATCTACCTTGTAGGGCTCACAAAGAGTTAATATTGTAAAGATCTCAGCATCAGCTCCTTTTGAAAGTTCCCCAGTATGGGAACAAATGTAGGAGTAATATAGATGAGGGAGACTGGGAAGGTGATATAAGTTAGTGGTGATATATATAGACATTATATATATACAAATAGGAGAGAAGGGCCATTAATAAATATGCTTTAGATGTTTGTCAGGTGTGGTCATTCTCAGTCTTAGGCTCTTCAAGTGTTGTTTGACTACAACTTAGGGAAATTAGCTATCTGAGGATGATGGGAGTTTTAGTCTAACAACACCTGTTAGGCCATATGTTGGTCACCCTTGACGATCTTCAAGTCTACATTTACTATGTGTTGCATTCCAGATAGCTTCATTATTAGTGGCCCACTGCCAGTTTTTCATCTTACACTGGACATCTGTCACTTTATCTATTTAAATCTAAAGCAGGATTAGGCACTACGGGCTCCAGCTATAGCAGACTGCAACTGCAATCATCCACAACCACTTGGGAGTTGTAGCCCCCAAAAGCTGGAGAGCCAAAGGTTGCCTGCCTCTGGTCTGTAGGAATGTGCATATATATACCTGTACCTATATATATCTATAGTGGTACTGTGCACACCTTGCCCTTGTTGAAGTAATGGATGATTTTGCGGCTCAGACCTTCCTTCCGCTGCCACTCGCTTTGTGCCGGGTAATGAAGAAACTCCCGTAGGGGGCGATCTTCCCATTGCAGCAATTCCCAGTACAAGAGCAGGGTGAAGGCAGCCTCTGGAGAGAGAGAGAGAGGGAGAGAGAGAGAGAGAGAGGGAGAGCATGAATGTAATGGGAAAGAAAGAGGAGAGGAGAAAGTGATAGCAAAGGGGTAAAGAGAAGGGAGGGCAGGAGGAGGCAATTACAGAGAATGGAGAAGGAAGAAGAGACAAAGAAAGAAAGAAGGGTAAAACGAGGAATGGAGAGAGAGAATCAGATTAAGGTATTATGCAGAGATCCCATGTAGCTTCATCCCCAGATACAACATGTGGCCATATGTATAAGAGAAAAAGTGGAACAATTTTAGGGCAAACCAACTGCACCATAGGGAACAGTTAAATGATCCCTTTTAACCCAATGGATGCTAGATATCTACTTTGGAGTTCTCTCTAACAAATCAAGGGGAATTTCTATTCAGTCCCTATGCCCCAGGATTATTTCAGTTTTGACTTCATACATATGGACCATACAGTATACCTGAAATATGAGGCTGATGGAATAAGAAGAACTGCAACAATTCTGGGGACAAACTAACTGGATCACAGAGGAAAAACAAAAATTCCCCAAATTCCCATTTATTTAAATGGGGCTATTAAACCTTTCAGTGAAAGAGAGGTCTCGGTTTAAAACACCCTTTTAAATAAATATGGATTTTTATTTTGCCCAAAGGTGCACTTGGTTTGCTTCAGAACTTTTCCACTTCTTAGAACATCAGCCTCTATATCACTAATTCTACCTGTAGTTGTCTCCCTGTAGGTGTAATTCTCTGTATATGTCTATGAAGCTCGCTGATACAGTCATACCCTCCCCCTCCCAAAATATACAGCTCAAGGTTTTGTCAAGTTGGTGCACATCACTGTATTTTTCTGATTAACTTAGTTATAACTTGTTGGGCCCCAAAGCTAAATTTTCAGGTGTTCCCCTGACCTCATCTGGCCCTGGCATAAGTCTAAATACTGAAGGATGGCAAGGAGAGACACAATCAGAAGCCCAAATCCAAAAGGGTACATAAAGAAGTACTAACACTTTATAATGACGGGTGATTTTTGAAAGCGCTTTCAAAATCATCCACATTTATGTTAGCCGTTCCTTATTTAAGACTATAATTTAACAGATATTTAGCTTTATTTATTTGTGAGTTTATGCAAATTAAGCAGTAATGGCAGGCACACTAACATTCTACTCTCCCTCTCAACTGTGACTTCCTACTAGGAAGTACTGGTGACTCTGCATAAAATGACAAATAAGTAAAGCTAAATAAGTAAAATGACAAATAAGTAAAGCTAAAAATAACAGCTATCATAAATATAGGTGATTTTGAAAGATCTTTCAAAATCACCCAAAGTATTAGTTCCACTTTAAAGCAGAACTGTTACCTTTCCAAGTCCTCACCTCAGTGGGATCATTCATCTTGACAGGATTTCCATGATTATTCCTCCCAATGAATTGATCCTACCCTTCTGGTAGAAATTATGTCTTGGCAGCCTCAGAAGGAGGCGTGAAGAGGGGGCAGGTGATTTCAGCACAGGTGAGTAGTTAATTGCACAGGTTGTGTTACAGGGGTGACTGATTTCAACTATGTGGAGTCCCTAAATACTAAATCAAAAATCTGAAAATACAAAAAGCTCAAGATTTATATAATTTTAATGACACTAAAAGTTTGTAACTGACACAACAATGTTTAGTTGGCCGGGTTCCCTAAGTTGCTGTACCCTGTTTAAAAGGATAGTAATGTTTCATAATAAAAGCAGCTCTAATTAATCATCATAGTATTTGGACTTTGGAGAGTGTTATTTCAATTCTGTCAGAGTGGTAGTTCAGGAGTAATTCACTGACAAAGTATCCCCCTCCCGCCCCTTTTACTGATGTAACACTGCTCAGCCAGATCAGAAGGGAGGTGCCCAGGTAGACTGCAGAGAGGGACAATCTTCAATTAAGATAAGGGAAAAACCAGAACAACTTGTCAAGGGGGGCTGGGCTTTCATTGTTCTCATAGGAAGAAGATTGTCCCCTGCTGTTATCTGTCTGGTCTATGGACTGCATTCCACATCTGAGAAGAGATGGCTTACACTAGGTAAAAGGGGCGGGAGGGGAAACTTTGCTTGTGAATATATCTCAAAACATAAAGATTTGAGAGTTAAGACTTATATCGTTCTTCATGTTTTTTTAATGCCTACAAAATAAAATAAAGATAAAACAAAGTATTACTATCCCTTTAAGTAACAGCAGCAGTTCCCCTGGTTGTTATACCTTTGTACATGTGTGAAGATCTCCACCTATAGGAGCATATCACGTTGTTTGTTGATATGTAGCACTGCAAATCACTATGTATACTGTATACTGTAACACCCTCTTCCTTCAGTTCAGTGGAGGGGAACCTGTAGCCCACTGGCTGATGTTGGAATACAATTCCCATCATCCTAAGCTGAATGATGGCAGTTTAGTGCAACAACAGCTGCAGGTTGCCCTCCCATAATTTAGGTGAATTCACAGGCAGTGATTTACTAAGTGGTGAAAATATCCCACAGGTTATTTTCATCTCATCAACAGGTCAGAGGGAACCCTCCTCCAGTTTACTAACATATGCACAAAAATGAAGATCAAATAGGGAACAAAACAACTGACACACAGAGGAAAAATAAAAATTCATATTCATTTTAATATGGCTTTTAACACCTTGAATGTTACTGGTGTCTCCAATACATAGCTATGAAATACAGTAGCTTTAAGTCAATGGGGATTTTTAGTTGTCCTCTATGGTACACTTGGATTGCTCCAGAATTACTCTTTTCCCTATAGGAGGCAGGATACTCTAGATGAAACTCCTCCCATTTACATGTGCCTATACCCTTCCTCCAGTCATTTTAATGTGTTTTTTTTAGAGTGTCCTCAAGGAAGTACAAGATATTTCCTATTGGGAAATAGAAAATCAATGTATTATTATTATTTTCCTTTTAGTTTCTTTTTACTTTTGTTTTATTTATCATTTATTGATTAGATTTCACTGTGGTGAATGTACTGGAGCCCTCACAATGTCTGAGGAGACTCAGGGTACTAACACAAAATCGCTTTTTCAAAAGCAAAAAGAAATCCTTTTGATTATCTTTCTAGCATTTGCAGATTGATTCAAGATGAATGGCGTAACCCAGATAAGCCATTAGTTATACCTAAGAAAGTCATATGTGTTTACTCCTTCCCTCAGGAAAAAGACTTATGGTCGAATCCATCAATAGCGTACCCCACAGTATCTAGATTATCTAGACATACAATGATACTTGTACACAGTGCAGCAGCACTCAAAGATATGGCAAATAAAAGAGATTCTCTTAACAGATTAATGTTTTCTGGAAGGAGTAATCATTAGCATTGCATTTGCCTCAGCTTGGACATGCAGATCAATACAAGCCTTGCAAAATAAAATATTGCAAGCAACTCAAGACAATGCCCCAAAGGAAGATATTATTCCTTTATTAACTTTACTACAAGCAACCACAGTTTACCATGGCACAGCAACCTTAGAAATAGACAAAATGGCAGCAAAATCCTCAGCTACAACAGTTGCAGCCCAACACACTTTATGGCTCAAAATATACAATGTGGATTTTGCATCCAAGAAAGCATTAATAGCCTTACAATTCATGGACTCACTGTTGTTTGGATCAGAGCTAGACAAAATTATCAATCAAGCCACAGGGGGCAAAAGTACTCTTACCTCAAAACAAGCCTCGTAGTTCATCATATCGCTCTAACAGAGACTATAGAGGGATACCTCATCATTCAAAATCAATTAAGTCAGGTGGATCCTATCATTATGAAGGTAAAATAAATCCAGTTGATTCAAAAACGTCCCCAAGTCTGAACCCAAATGCACCACAGTATGAATGTGGAAGTTTGGAGTCTCTCACAGAAAATCTGATATTCTACAGTGTAGGAGTTCCATTACAATACACTATCAACATGGACAAAATCTACTACAGAATCTTCCCATTCGGATTCAGTCTGACAATGCCACAGCAGTGGCTTACATCAACCACCAAGGAGGAACAAAGAGCAGAGTGGCCTGGAAGGAAATAGGAACAAATCACGGAATTATCAGCCATATACATCCCAGGAGTGAACAACTGGGAAATGCACTACCTGGGCAGACAGACCATAGACCCAGGAGAATGGAAGTTTAATCAAGAGATCTTTGTTCAAATTTTTCACCAGAAACAGATATGATAGCATCAGCAGTGGATGCTCTACCTATTCCATGGAAATACAATCTAGTGTGTCTTCCCTCCACTAGCCATAATTCCCAGGGTCCTCCTCCTCTACCATTTTCATCACCTCACTTTGGGCAAGAAGGGCTTGGTTTCACCACCTCCATGACATGTCTATAATAGAACCCTGGCATCTTCCTCAGATACCAGATCTGCTATCTCACTGACCGAATCATAAACACAATGTACATAATCTCGCTTTGAAGGAGTGGAACTTGAAACCAAAATCTTGGAGAACAAGGGATTGAGTGATTATGTCATTCAAACTATGCTAAGAGTCCACAACCCTGTCTTAGCGAAATTATACATTTGAATATGGAGAATATATTTTCTTGTTGAAATCGGCATTCTATAGAGCCTTTACAATAATCTTCTTTCAGTCTAAGAATTTTTACAAGCAAGGCATGAAAAGGGACTTGAAGTCAATTCTCTCAAGGTACAAGTAGGGAGTAAATAGGATTCTCCCTCCATACAGGGCTGCTATTCTATGTGGGATTTAAATCTAGTATTGAAGACTCTTCAGTCCACTCCTTTTGAACTACTACCATCAGCTTCTATTAGGGATCTGAAATATAAGACAGTCTTCCTAACTGGTATAGTATCAGCAAGAAGAGTTTCAGAACTCAGTGCATTATCCTGCGCATCACCACACCTCATCTTCCATCACGATAAAGTCGTTTTAAGGAATGAGTACTTCATTTCTTGTGTCCTAATCTGAGCAACAAAAAAGAGGATGTCCTACATATGTTGGATGTGGTCCAATGCCTTTACAAGTATGTTCGAGTAACTCAGTCTTTTAGACAAAACAGATTGTTTGTCATTTCAGAGAGCCCAAAGAAGGGAAAACCAGCTTCAAAGACAACCATAGCCTCATGGTGTAGAGAGACGATGAGACAAGCATACAGATTCAAGCCTGTTCCAGCTGCTTTATGAATAACAGCCCACTTTACGTCATGGGGGCCTTGAAAAATAAAACAGCTGTAGACCAACTCTGTAAAGCAGCAACATGGCCATCTGTTTTGTTCATTGGTTTTCTTTCCCTCCCTCTAAATTTCTGCAACTGCTTTTGGAATATCCCCATGGTGCCAGAGAAAAAGGGATTTTTGTACTTACCGATAAATCCTTTTCTCTTAGTCCTTTAAGGGATGCAGGGCATCCTGCCCACAGAAAACTAATATGGGTAGAGATGCCCTGCTGTTTCTTGGCGCTCTGTTCATGTGTATATTATCTTCCTGACTTTGCTAAATGAAAACTGACAGCTAGATAATTGGAGGAAGGGTATAGGCACATGGAAGTGGGAGGAGTTTTGCCTAGGGTGTCCTGTCTCCCATAGGCATGCTCCTATACCCCATGGTCCCTGCATCCCTCAATGGACTAAGATAAAATAATTTATTGGTAAGTACAAAAGTCCCCTTTTCTCTGTTAATAAGACCTATTTTGCTAAAGGGAAGAAGACACAAGCACAGTGGCATAAATGTATCCTTGTCCATGGTAACAATCATATTAGTGTATTGTGGGAGAGAGGTATAAGAGAGATATTCATCATTCACTTCCACTCTAGTAGCATAAGGGTAATCTAAGTAACCCTGTACTTAAGTAAATACTACCTGACTTTGGACATGTAAATGTCAGTCTCTCTGTATATACCTGTCCTCCTGCATACACTTGGTACATGCGGCCCCTGTGCATACACCCATCCCTCTCCACACACCTGTATACACTGTCCCTCTTTATACACCTGTCCCTCCATAGCATATGTCCCTTTGTATACACTGTTCCTCTATATACACCTGTCCCTATCTCTACACATGCATACACTGTGTTAGGGACCAGGAACCAGACAGACACAAAAATGTAAAGACCTTTACAGAAATACCAAAAGCAAATAAAGCAAAATCGTGATCCAAAAGCGTAAACCAAAAGACAAGTCGGGGTCAGGAACCAAGACTGGTACTCAGCCAACCCGGGGTCAGGAATATGGAGATCAGCGATGTCAGGAACAAGCCAGGGAGTCATGAAACAGAACGGACGTCAGATGAAGCCAGGTCATGCAATGGAAATCAGGAACACAGTAGAACACTCTTGCAGCCAGAAGCAAACACAAAGGCAACTAGGAAGTAAGCCAAGCTGCTTCAAATACCCTGGGAGGGTTGGCTGATAGCAGTCAGATGAGCAATAACAGAGAGGTCAGCTGATTCAGCCAGGCTCAGAACAGGGAAGGCAGTAGCAATACATAGCAGAGCACTAGGTTAGCTCAGACAGCAGAATCGAACAGCAGAGAAAGAGCATCTCAGCCAAACCTTGACACACTATTCCTCTGTATACATCTGTCCTTTCTCCCCCATGTATACACTGTCTCTCTGTATACACCCATCACTTTCTACACACATGTGTACATTGTTCCTCTGTATACACCCATCCCTCTCTATACACATGTATACACTGTCCCTCTGTATACACCCATCTCTCTCTATACACATGTATACACTGTCCCTCTATATACACACCTACCCCTCTCTATACACATGTATACACTGTCCCTCTGTATACACCCATCTCTCTCTATACACATGTATACACTGTCCCTCTGTATACACCCATACCTCTCTATACACATGTATACACTGTCCCTCTGTATACACCCATCCCTCTCTAAACACGTGTATACGCTGTTCCTCTTTATACACCGGTACACCTGTCCCTCTATATATATCTGCTCCTCTGTATAAACCTGTATACACTGTCTCTCTGTATACATCTGTATACATGTCACTCTGTATACACCTACATACTATCATGGTGCCTGTGATTCTCTGTGCGACATTCCTACTTTCGGGTTTGTGTTTGGCTGTCTCTTATTGGTGCTAGATGGCTAGCCCCTCCCAAGGCTAGCCTTTTTATACGCCCTCCTGTCACTATGCCTTTTCGTGGTGTTCCTGACCTTACGTTATTCTGTGCTCCTGTTCCATGTTGATCCAGTTTTCGTCTGACCTTGTTCCTGTTCCGCTCTCTGTGTACCGACCCAGGCTTTGGCTGACTACCGCTCTCTGTGTACCGACCCAGGCTTTGGCTGACTACCGGTCTCTGTGTACCGATCCAGGCTTTGGCTGACTACCGCTCTCTGTGTACCGATCCAGGCTTTGGCTGACTACCGCTCTCTGTGTACCGATCCAGGCTTTGGCTGACGACCGCTCTCTGTGTACGGATCCAGGCTTTGGCTAACGACTGCTCTCTGTGTACTGATCCAGGCTTTGGCTGACTACCACTCTCTGTGTACCGATCCAGGCTCTGGCTGACTACCGCTCTCTGATACTGATCCGGGCATTGACTGACTAACGCTCCTTGTGCTGCCCTCGCTATTGTTGTCAGTCCTCTCATATTTTTTCCCTCCGGTTGCGCTGCTCTCTGCCTGGGTATCAGTGTGGCCTCCGTTACGTGATACCAGTCTGTCCTATCCGGTCATTAGCAGTTACCGTTGTCAGCTCATTACGCTACGCTCAGCCTGTGATTCTCTGTGGCCACCGTTACGTACACTCAGTCTGTGCTGTCCGGTCACTAGCGGTTACCGTTGCCCAGCTCATTACACTACACTCAGCCTGCGATTCTCTGTGGCCTCCATTACGTACATTCAGTCTGTGCTATCCGGTCACTAGCAGTTACCGTTGCCAGCTCATTACACTACGTTCAGCCTGTGACTCTCTGTGGCCTCTGTTACGTACACCCAGTCTGTGTTATCTGGTCACCAGCGGTTACTGTTATCAGCTCATTACACTACGCTCAGCCTGTGGTCCAGTGGGGCCTTCGTTGGTACTACCTCCTGAGCGCACCGGCCTACAGTGTTACTACCTGTCAGTACTCTCTCTGCTGCACCAGATACCAGGCTGCCTTACCCGGTATTCGGTAAGGCCGGTAGAGCCTCCTCTGTTCCTTACTGCACCAGTCCCTAGGCTGCCTTACCCGGTATTTGGTAAGGCCGGTAGAGCCTCCTCTGTTCCTTGCTGCACCAGTCACTAGGCTGCCTTACCCGGTATTTGGTAAGGCCGGTAGAGCCTCCTCTGTTCCTTGTTGCACCTGTCTCCAGGCTGCCTTACCCGGTATTTGGTAAGGCCGGTAGAGCCTCCTTTATTACTGTCGCACCAGTCACCCGGCTGCCTTACCCGGTAATCGGTAAGGCCGGTAGAGCCACATTATTTGTATTGCTATTTGTATGTCCTGACCTGTGTCAAACTATCTTACTGCTGCTTGTAGAGTTTGGACCCGTGAAGGGCCTTGTTGCGCTTTATATTGCCTAATAAAGCTTTTTAATTTTATCCTACCAAATTGTCTGAGTGTTCAATAACACCATGACACATACACTGCCTCACTGTACAGAGCCGGATTACTTGGCAAGGCACACAAGGCGTGTGCCTAGGGCCTGGTCAAGTTGAGGGGGCCCTGACAGCGGAGACCACCTGCACCCTCCTCTCCTCCTGCCTGGCTCCAACAAAAGCCCACTGATCGGATGGCAAGTAATATGCACAGCAGCTGCACAGCAATGAGTTCCATACCCCTCTGGCACTCAAAGGGTTAACGTTGTTCCACGCTCATGTGTCAGGACTTCCTGTTATCGGATCCTGGCACATGCGCACATATGGGAGGGAGGGATGAGTTTGGTCATGCAGCAGCGGAGCTTTGAGTTTGAAGCGCTCCAGGCCACTCCTTTTTTCAGTCAGACTTGTCCTGGTTGGAACCTGGCAATGGCAGAGGCGGCAGCGCGCATGATAAAGGCTAAAGTGGGCCCAGCATCTAATCAGTTGAATGCTAAAAAAATAGTGTAGTTGCCTGCATATTTGGTACTGAGATGAACAAAGTGATTATATGAATTCTTTTATTGCAATAACAGGTTGTTTTGGTGGTTGTACACTTATATAAATAATACATCCTTTACTTTAAGACATCATTGACTGCACGTTTCAATCCAGTGGACTTGCTAGAGCAAGATTGGATAACTGGATAACCTTTTTAGAGCTTTCGTCCCTATGCCCACAAAACAGGCTAGTAACTATCTGTACACTGTGTAGGTAGCCAGGGATAGGGAGGGAGCTCAGATATATTACTTCATTTCATTTTGTCCTCTCTCTGTCCCCTGGGTGAGAATGCCCCTGGTCTGGAGACGCCTGTAAAATAAACAACTACGCTTAATTGCCTAAACTGAAGATTAACCCTTTAACTGCCAGAGAAATGCATGTATTGCTTTACAATGCGTCACATTGGAAAGTCATGCATTGTGTACCTCTCTCTGGCATTCAAAGAGTTGATTTTCAGTTTAGGCACTGATATTTATTTTACAGGTGTCTCCAGGGGGCAGAGAAAGGACAAAAATAAAGAAATGTATCTTGCATTCCATCCCTTACCCTGGCTACCTACACAGTGTTTACTTTATACTACAGTTTTGTAGGTACAGGCACTGAAAGGGTTATCCAATCATTTGTTAACTCACAAAACTGTAGCGTAAACTTAACACTGTGTACGTAGGCAGGATTAGGTAGGTATGGTGTGTGGGGGGAACTGGTACCTTGCCTAGGGCCCGGTGGAGTGTTAATCCGGCTCTGACTGTATACACATGTATGCAACATTCCCTCTGTATAGATCTATATAGAACGGATGTCCCTATGTATACACCTGTCCCTCTGTATACATTTGTTCCTCTGTATACACCTGTAAATAACTGTCTCTCGTTTGTATAAACCTGTACATACCAGTCCTGTGTATATATACTTGTCCCTCTGTCTACAGATGTCCCTCTGTATATACCTGTATACATCTGTCCCTTTGTATAACCTGTATCTGTCTCTCTGTATACACTTGTCCCTTTGTGTACAGATGTCCTTCTGTATACACTTGTATCTGCCCCCCTGTATACACTTGTCCCTCTGTATACAGATGTCCTTCTTTATACAAATGTGCACACCTGTCCCTCTGTATACACCTGTATCTGCCCCCCTGTATACACTTGTCCCTCTGTATACAGATGTCCTTCTCTATACAACTGTGCACACCTGTCCCTCTGTATACACCTGTATCTGCCCCCCTGTATACACTTGTCCCTCTGTATACAGATGTCCTTCTCTATACAACTGTGCACACCTGTCCCTCTGTATACACCTGTATCTGTCTCTCTGTATACACTTGTCCCTCTGTATACAGATATCCTTCTCTATACAACTGTGCACACCTGTCCCTCTGTATACATCTGTATCTGTCCCTCTGTATACATTTGTCCCTCTGTATATAATGTCCCTCTGTATACACCTGTGCACACCTGTTGATCTGTATACAGACATATATGACTGTCCCTCTGTATACCCTGATCCCTCTGTATACACCTGTATACAACTTTGCGTCTGTTTGCACCTGCACACACCTGTCCCTCTGCAAACAACCATAAAGCTCCCACTTTATACAACTTTATATACCTTTCCCTCTGTATACACCAATAAAGCTCACTCTGGATACACCTGGTCCTCTCAATACACCTGTCACTCTATACACCTCACTCTCTGTATACGTATTAAAGCATTTTTGTATGTAGGTGCAGAACACACTGTACACATACCCCTGTTACTCTATGCCTGTAAATTCATGTCATTCTGTGCATACCTGTGTAGCTCTCAGCCTGTAGGTGCAGATCACAGAGCTTATGGATATATCTGATGTACATTTCTTCCTTATTTATTTCCGATTTATAGAAGTTCTGTTAAGGTGATAAAACAACAAAATAATTATGTTTTCACCAATCCAACATGTTTAGTAATTCTAATACGTTTATACAACTCACATTATTTGTGTATGCTGTTTTTCAGCAGACTGGGAGAAGCCATTTGCCTCCACAAATCACCGATGTACTATGAAGAACTGGAGCAATTCAGGAGCAAACTCACTATAAGGTACAAATAAACACTCCCAAAATCCACAATGATTTAAAATAGGATTTTAGTCTTACCTGTTAATTCCTTTTCTCTTAGTCCATACAGGTTACTGGTAACTTTGGGTAGGTGATCAGCCCCTTTAATAGGCAGGAACAATTCTGAGAAGTGACTGCTGAGTGGAGCCTACCTCCTCTCCTTAGCTTGCAGCTAACCAATCCCCATCCAGTAAGATTTGCAGACTAACTATTGACTAGGAAGTAAGAAGGTGAAGGAAGACTTCAGTGAAAATGAACCCAAAAGGAACCCCACGTTCTGCTGCAGGAGCACCAAGCATGGTCCCTTGACAGGGTGGGAGACCAGTAACCTGTATGGACTAAGAGAAAAGGATTTAACAGGTAAGACTAAAATCCTATTTTCTGTGTCGTCCAAAACAGGTTACTGGTAACTTTGAGATGTCCAACCATTAAGTTCCCCAGGGCGGGAAGAAAGGCAAGGACCAGGCGTAGGCCCCCAAAGTCACCAGAGCACCAATGAACCTATAGATCATGAATAGCTCAACACTCACTGCAAAGTGTCAGTGGACACTGAACAGGGGTAAAAACAAACCCCATAAACGGTTGCACAGCACACTGAACTAGAGCCAACAGGGCTCAAAAGTGAAAGAGTACTGAGAGACTAAAGAGATCCTAGACAGGCAAGGCGGCCTCCAGGATCTTCCTCCCAAAACTGGCATCAGCCAATACCAACACATCCACACAATAGTGTTTAGAAAAGGTGTGCACAGATGACCAAGTGGCCACCTTGCACAACTGATCAGCTGAGGCCTGGTTCTTGTAGGCCCAAGAAGCCCCAATAGACCTCGCAGAATGAGCTGTGACCCTGAAGGGAACAAGCTTCTTCTGAAGTTCGTAAGCCTTAGGAATCATGGACTTGATCCAAGAAGCAATGGTAACCTTGGAAGCAGGCTTTCCTGCCCTTGGACCCTCAGGAATGACAAACAGAGTGCCAGACTACCTCAGGGACTCAGTGCTATGCACAGAGAACTTGAGACAATGCACAACATCCAACAGATGAAGATCCCTCTCTTTGTCAGAAATAGGGTTAGGACAGAAGGAAGGAAGCACAATCTCCTGACTGATGTGGAACTCAGACACAACCTTCGGGAGAAACTCTTGTGAGGTGCGAAGCACCGACTTGTCCTTGTGAAATAACAGAAAGGGTGATTTACAAGACATGGCATGCAGCTCCGCAACTCGGCGAACAGAAACAATCGCCAGGAGAAAGGCCATCTTCCACGTCAGCAGACGTAGAGGAATGGTAGCCAAAGACTCATAGGGAGGACTCTGGAGTTCTCCCAAGACTAGGTTAAGATCCCACTGAGGAGCAGGGGACTTAAACACCAGACCGGTATGAGCACCCCCCTGGAAGAAAACCTTGACATCAGGAATGACAGCAAGACGCCACTGAAAAAAGACAGAGCTCGCACAAGTCTGAACCTAGAGAGAACTCAGACTGAGACCCATATCCACACCATCCTGGAGGACGGAAAGAACTGTAGGAAGGTTAAAATCCGGTGACAGGTCTTTGTCAGCACACCAACCAGGAAGGTAGACCAAACCCGATGGTAGGCCTTAGAGGAAACAGGCTTGCGGACACTAAGCATAATAGCCACCACAACAGAAGAAAATCCTTTCTTCTTCAAAACTGAGGATTCAGTCTTCATGCTGTGAAAGCCAGAAGATGAACGTCTTCTTTCCAGAGGTAACCCTGTAGAAAAAGATCTAAATGGGGAGGCAGTTGAAGAAGTTCCGCCACTGAGAGGTCCAGAAGCTCCAGAAACCAAGCTTGTCGTGGCCAGTATGGAGCAATCAGAATGACTGGGCAGTGCTCCAGTCGCAGCTTCCGAAGAACTCTGTTCAACAGAGGAAAAGGAGGGAAGACGTAAGCCTTTAGTGCTATCTGATGAGCCACTTCGTCTGTCAGAAATACCATCCCCCTCTGAGTGTCGAAGAGGAGACCCAGAAAGACCATCTTCTGAGAAGGAACAAGGTCTGACTTGTCCAAGTTGATGATCCACCTGTGATGGGAGAGAGCATGAATGCAGTCCTGCACCTGCTGGTGAAGGAGTTCTGGACACGAGGCCTTCAGAAGGAGATCATCCATATATGGAGACACCCTGATGCCGTTCTGATGTAGGACGGATATCAAAGCTCCTAGGACTCTGTTGAAGACTTGAGGAGCTGTGGTCAGGCCAAAGGGGAGGGCAGAGAACTGGAAGTGCCCTCGGTCACAGGCAAAGTGGAGATACTGCCGATTCTCTGGATGAATGGTGATGTGCAGACAGGCATCCTGAAGATCCAGAGAGGCCAGAAACTCCCCAGGAGACATGGTCGCTATCACTGTGCGCAGTGACTCCTGGCGGTTTTGGGACCTGACCACAAAGGAGTTGAGATCCTTCAGATCCAAAATAGGGCGACAGCCTCCATCCTTCTTGGAAACCACAAAGAGGTTGGAATAGAATCCCAAGCCCCTCTCCTGAGGGCCTGTATAGCTTCCTTGAAAAGGCGTCTCTTTTCTGCTGCCAAGGGAGAATGAGAAACAAAGGTCCTTGGAGGAGGAAGAGAGGTGAAGGGAATCCTGTATTTCGAGGCCACTACTTGTAAAACCCATGGGTCCTCCACAGAGGTCTGCCAAGCTGAAAGGTAGTGGCTTAAGCAGCCACCTACCTACGAGTGGGGACCCGGGTTCGGTGAGTCATGCAGAAGAAGGTTTGGAAGCGTTGGGCTTCGTGGAGGACTTGGATCTCCTTTGCTGCTTAGGCTTGGATGAGGAGTGCTGAGCCTGAGGGACCATCGGGGTCGCTTGACGCGAGTCTGCTTGAAAGGATTGAAAAAGCCAATTCCTTTTAACAGGTGCCTTCTTCCTTAGGACCACTGGCAGGTAAGAACTTTTCCCTCCAGTGGCCTCATTGATGAGATCCTTAAGTTCAGGCCCGAATAGGGAAGAACCCTGAAAAAGACAGGAGAGCCTTCTTAGAGGCCATGTCAGCTGATCAGATCTTAAGCCAAAGAGCCCGTCTTGCTACCACAGACATGGTAGATGCCCTGGCTACCATACGTACAGCATCAACCAAGGCAGCAGAGACATCATGCTGAGCCTCCGCAATGTTAGCGAGAAAACGCAACATGTCAGAAATAGGGGCTCCCTGACGGACAGCAGAATTGAGCTGTTCAGTCCAAACAGCCACAGCCCTATTTGCCCATGCAGCAGCAGTCACAAAAATAGCTTTGAGAGAAGTCTCAAGCTTCTTGTCAGTCCAGTCTTTAAGAGCAGAGGCATCAGCCACTGGCAAGGCAGTTGATTTAGAAAGCCTGAAATTGGGGCATCCACTTTAGGGGGATGAACCCACTGAGTAATGGCCGTTTCAGAAAACGGATAAAGTTTAGCAAATTTTTTAGACACAGATGGTTTATTGTCTGGAAATTTCCACTCCTCTGGCACCAAGCAGTCAAGGGTGGGATTAGTTGGAAAGCAGACATGGGGTCTAACAGGCTCCTGGAAAACATCAGAGGGTTCAGAAGACGCCTCCTGCACCAAGGGAATGTTCAGGGTGGACAACACAGCCCTGATCAGGCCCTCAGCCGAGGGAATGGGGTCCACCTTGAAGGGGTCCCCAAAAAACTGAGATGAAGGAACAGCTGAACAGGCATCATCATCAGAGTCCACCAATAATTCCTCCTCAGAGGAATCAGACACATCAGGTGCACCCAGAGGTTTAGGCACAGAAGATCTGATAGGGGCGATGAATTGAAGACCCCCTGTAAAGTGGATGGAAGGAGTTGTAAGGTGGACCTTAAACTCTTGCATCCATATTGGATCTAGTGCATGGACGGAGGCCCCAGCAGGGGATTCAGGGGAAGCAGCGCATGCTGGGCAATCATGACCTGAGTATTCTCTAGGTAAACCTGATTGACATGAGGAGCAATGAGCAATGGGGGACAAAGACATCCCAGTATCCTTAGTCTTAGGTTTAGCCCCAGGGTCCAAAATAAATCCCCCAAATATCAGGTTTGATTTGTTAGTATTATGTCAGTCTCCATATAGAGTTGGTCAATTACACTAAATACATTTATTTATATGTTTTATGTATTTTTTATTGTATTTTATTAATATTTTATTACTATGATATATGTCCCTTTAAGGAGGATCATGGATGCGTTTGGGTTCCATCTGTGGATTTCGGGACCGAAGCGAGGCATGGCTTTGACACTGAGGCTTGGATCCTTCCCTGGTCCAACCTCGCTACGGACAGCTCCCAACAGAAACAGACGCCGACATCAACTCCAATTGATGGTATGTTTTACTTGTATTTATACAAGGTTAGTTTTACATTTGTTTGTTCCCCTGATGAAGTAAAGTGATCTTTATGAAACGAGTAGGGATATTCATCAATAAATTGTTTATATCCATACTGTTGGTTGGTATCGTTATCTCTAAAAGCCACACTTAGATGGCGATGCACTATTGGTAAAGAAGCCGGTGAGTAACATCCAGCGGGGGGCAGCGTTACAGCTCACTTTGGTTACAGTGTTACCCTTAGAGAGAACTTTCTGCTTCCCTGCAGAACACCGTCACGCTCTGGATAAGAAATCAGGTATATTGTGGCATCATATTGGATACATCTGAGGACGATACATTGAAGGTCTCTGATGACCGGAACAGGATTTTCCTTTAACTCTTATGGGCACAACACACAAGAATTGGTCTTGTGAGTATATTTTAATTACGCGCTATTGAGGCTATATTATTTTATTAGCTACACTTAGAGGTTGCGCTTGTCTCTCTTTCTTTTTCGTTTTGCTGAGTCAAGCGCGGGGTGTTTGCTGTGGACACCGGCGACAAAGCAGCACCTCATAGAAGCTGTCTTTGACAAGTAACTTTTTGGACACGTTTATATTTATAGTGACTCTGTGTATTAAAAGATATTTTGGAGCGCTGCTATTTGAAAATTTTGTTTACCACAGAAACTTGCTCCAAATACCTCACAGACATACAGAATAAAGCCAATGAGTGCATGAGTATGTAATACGAACTCTAAATGAGACCCCTGTGCAGAGGGGAAGCATGGGACATGTGGACCTCAGCACTCAAAGGGTGCTCACCTTTTTTCAGCAGGTCTTCTGTCTTCAGATTACCATATATCAAGAAGAAGCCTCAGTGGGCAATTCCTGGGGAAAGAACTTGCAGCCAAGATTTCCTCCCCAGGGCTTAGGTCCACAAAAGCGCCTGGTAAACTGAGCTATCCACATTTGGGTGATGGGAGTTGTCAGTGATGGTAATCTGCCTAATGGTGGTATTCCATAACAGAAAAATAATATAAAAGCTAAAACTATAGCAGAACTGTTCTCTTGCTTATGTCTTGACCAAGGAACAAACCCTACTGTTTGGGGATTGGCTAGCTGCAAGCTAAGGAGAGGAGGTAGGCTCCACCCAGCAGTCACTTCTCAGAATTGTTCATGCCTATTAAAGGGGCTGATCGCCTACCCAAAGTTACCAGTAATCTGTATTAGATGACAGAGAAATAGGGATTTTAACCTACTAAAGCTACACACACACAATGTGCTGGAGACCCATTTAAATCATTGGGAATTTTATTGTCCCCTATGGTGTAGTTGGTTTACAGCAGAATTACTCCAGTTCTTCCTGGCACATCAGTCTCATTGAATTCCTATTTATTTTGTAATAAAGTTTAAATCAATGACCATTACACACACACACACACACACACGTCCCCCTCCTTACCATTAGATTCACTGTGCATCCAACTTTCTTGTTTTCTGACTCTTCGCCTTTCATGCAGTCCCTAAAATACAGATTAGGTATGAGACTCCCATAATAAACACCCTCCCCTTGCCTGGGATTGCATATGTCTGAATGTGGGTTTGCATGAGGGATAATATTATGGAGTAGTAAAAGGTAAGGTTTGCAGGTTTTTCATGTTGTTTTGGGGTGACAATCAAGGCTAAATTTCCCATTAGGCAGGGGTATCAAGAGCAACAAACAGGCCAGGAATTAAAGAAGCCATCTATTCTGAAAAACAAACAAACAACATATATTGTAGGACTTTTCCCGCTGAGTAAGGAAAGGAGCTCACACTGCTGAGAGATGCATCATTCTAATGTTATTACAGTTCAAACTTTTTTATATTTAACTTTTAGCAACAGTGCCACCTGGGTGGAAAACCAGTAAAGTTTGATAAGAGGCCAGTTTAGTGATCTTATGTCGTATTTCTGTTTATTACATATCAACAGTATGCCTTAAACCCTTAAGGACGGTGGACGTGCCAGGACAGTCACAACTTTCGGTCCGTTAAGGATCGGGAATGATCCTGGCATGTCATGAGTTTTATGATCACAGTGCACCTGAGGGCATGCTGTGATCATGCTGGTGGCTGAAACTGACTGCTCCAAGATGGGAGCAGTCAGTTTCAGCCTCTCTTTTGGCCAGCTGGTACATGTGATCTCTCCCAAGTGCCAGGTCAGTGAACATACTCAGTCTGGTTCTCTGGTAAAAATACTCCTGCTCTGCCTGGTCCTTAAGGGGTTAAGATGTTGTTGCCATTATATTCCTGTGCACACCCTATAGCATTGGGGAAGATTTTCATATTGAAAAGAAAAATAAAATATGCAATTGCTTTCCTGCTTTACAGAGAGCAAGGAGATCAGGCGAACGTGCTCTGGAAGACAGAGAGTTCCACTATTTCTCAGTAGGATAGGACCAAGCCTTTCAGTTTTGGTGAGCTTCATATTGAATTTTATGTACTGTCTTTCTAAATAACGAACTTAAGGGAAAAAAATATATTTATCTTCCAGTATAGGAACACCTTCACACAATACTTTACTCTAGCTTATTTTGGCATATTTAAAGTAATAGTAATGTTTCACAAAAAAAGCAGCTCCGATTAATTTTTATAGTATTTGGGCCATGGAAAGTGTTATTTAAATACTGTGAAAAATGTAGTTAAAGACTAATTGAATGATAAAGTATCCCCCTCCCGCCCCTTTTACCTAGTGTAAGCCGTCTCTCCTCAGATGTGGAATCTGGTCCCTTGACCAGACAGATCACAGTGTTACATCAGTAAAAGGAGCGGGAGGAGATACTTTATCATTCAATTACTCTTGTACTACAACTCGGATAGTATTGAAATAACTCTCTCCACAGCCCAAATACTATGAAAATTAATCAGAGCTGCTTTTTTTTTTGAAACATTACTATACCTTTAACAATTTTATTACAACAGGGTTTTATTCCTCCTTAGACCCAAATACCTTTGTTCCCATATGATACCCTAGTGTCCCTCTTTTTATGAGAACAGACTGTATAGTGTGTATATTGTTGTGTCACATGGCTCCACAGCAATAACACTCATATTAACCCCTTAAGGATCCTTGACGGTCCTGGTACATCATGGCTGGATTTGTTTTAAGGACCGATGACGTACCAGGACCGTCATGGAATTCTGGGCTCCCTGCGCGGCTGCTCTGTGGTCCTTAACCCTTTGAGTGCCAGAGGGGCACGCAAAGCATTGCAATGCGTTGCGTACCCCTCTGGCACTCAAAGGGTTAAGTGACCACCGCGTGCATGGACGGTCCTTAAGGGGTTAATGTTTACACTTCAGCATATCTGTTTCTAAATTAGCTTTTACAATAAAACACTTTGGTCTTGTTAAATAATTTCTTTAATTACATAAAGAGCTTTCAATAGGTCCTTCTGTTTGTTACATCAATGAATGTTACATCAATGCATCCTCTTTGCTCTCCCCCTCCTCAACACATCAACACCTTTACAACAAAATTATATGATAATGATCACAGTCCCACCCCCTACCTTTGGATCCCCAATAATTAGTGCATATGGCAATGTGTTTGTCTATCTCACCACACATCACCACATCATTGACCCTTAGTGCATCTTCCCCCTGGTGTCCAAATAGTTCACCTTGTGCCCACACAGTTATTCTACTACTTTCTAGGAAAAAGGTGGCTACAGCTTTTCACTGATTGTGACAACAACAACTCCACCATTTTGTGGTAGTTTGAACTGTAATAAAAATAACTAAAGCACCTCCCAGCAGTGGGAGTGTCCTTGTAATCAGCAGTGGGAGTGTCCTTGTAATCAGCAGGAAAAGCTCTACATTTTTCATAATAAAACAACACTGATCCTTTAAGGTTATCTTTTTATGAGAAGCACAGGTAGGATAGTCAGAAGGAAAAGAGCCACTGATCAACCCTTTGAGTGCCAGATGGGTATCCAATGCATTGCAAAGCATTATATATATATTAAATACCTGTGATTAAAGGGAAACTGTCACTTTGTTGCAAACAGGTCATGTTGAAAGAGCTTTCACAATTATCTCTATTTGTTAGACATTTCTTCTTTCAACCAATCGTTTATGATATATTTATCGATTTATTTTTATGCCAGTTTATGGAAATTAGCTAGTACTGGCTGGCAGGGAGCGACAGTTAGGATGAGGTATAGTATGGAATGTTATCTGGCTGGCATACATGACAAAGACTAACACAAATAAGTGATTTGGAAAGCTGTTTTAAATCACAGGTTCGTTACAAATTGACAGCTCCGTTTTAACCCTTTGAGTGCCAGAGGGTACGGAATGCATTGCTTTGCAATGCATTCCGTACACCTCTGGCACTCAGAGGGTTAAGGATATCCAGAATTTCTGGCCGAGTGCCAGAAATATATACAAAACATTGCGCTGTAATACACTGGATACCTCTAAGGCAAGTCTGAATACCTTTGACCTGAGATGATCAATTGAGAGGGGCACATCAGCTGTGCTGGCAATGCACCCATGATGAATTGTGGGTGTGGTCAACTGAATCCCAAAGCCCCTGCACTACGCGCCAGGCTTATGGTGGATGTTCCATTTACCAATTTATGTATAGCGTAATGTCCCGTTCATAACAAATATATCCACCCATGTACTAGCCAGTTTGTTTAGGAGCATTTTGTGTTCGTATGTTTCTATGGATGAACCCATAACCCTTTAAGTGCCAGAGGGGTGCTCAACTTATTGCAAAATACAGGGAATGTAGTTACAGCAGTTCACTTTTAAAATTTCGCACACATAAGAACATGCTACATGAAGGTGCAATAACCATGTCGCCGGCTTGAAAAGCGCCATTTCAAGATCTCACCCAAATCAAAAGGGCGAGATTCTTATTCACATCCTAAAACATCGCCTCCATCCACTGCCCGCATACCTTAAACTTTCATCTTTTGTGTGCCTGAGACGTCTGTGCACAGATAACCCATGTCATCTCTCCCTTGCCTGCCATCGTTTCCGAGCAGCTTCCACCAACAAAGTCACAAACTGCATTAGCAAAGCAATGCGTTGCCTACCTCTTTGGCACTCAAAAGATTAAACTTTGTTGGTGGAAGCTTCTGGGAAGCGATGGCAGGCAGGAGAGAGATGACATGGGTTATCCATTCATGGAGGTCGGAAGCACACAAAGGATTAAAGCTTAAGGTATGCGGGGAGTGGATGGAGGTGACGTTTTAGGGTGTGGCATAAGAATCTCGCCCTTTTGATTCAGGCGAGATTCTCATGTGGAGCTTTTCAAGACGGCGACGTGGTTATTGCAGCCGTCATGTTGCACTCTCTTATGTGTGCGACATTTTAAAAGGATACCTTTCCTGCTATGATATCAGCATCTCACTCTGTTGTTATAGGAGAAAAAGCAACATTGCTGTTCTCCTCATAGAAGCCCTGTGACAGTGAATCCCCCATCCATGGGCTTATATAGAGAGAACAGAAATCTCCCATGAATGCGGTGCAGAAGTCACTCAGCCCTGCAGATCTCTGTGGCCTGCAAGTGTAATGAAGAGAGAACAGGTGCATTTTAAGACATGGGAATGCAGCTCCCACAGCTGTGAGTACCCTCCCTATAGTTTAAAAGGGTTTTATACTGACCATTTACTGCTCTTTTAACCCACTGCATAAACTTGGCCTTGATACTGTGATTTTGGGTATGTGTTGTGGTGCTGTAGAATTTGTTTCCACAATATAAAAAATATATAATAATAATAATACCTGTAGTCCAGTAGTCTCTCCATCAATCGAGTTACAGAGGTCACAAACGAGGCTCCTGGCTCTCTCCATGTCTCTTGCTCAATCTTCTCCAACAGACTGAGGTTAAAGGTCAGCATCAGACACATATATATACACATTATGACTGCTCCTTGTACCTTACAAGCTACAATGTGAGTACTGCTGCCAAGAAAGGAGAGACTCCCAGAGACAGGAAGAGAGAAACACACAGAGACTGACAGGAAATAAACCCTGAGACAGGTGGGAGAGAAACACTCAGACTTGGGCAGAGACACACTAAGAGACCGGCATGAGAGAAATAGTCTGGGGGGAGGCAATCCTCTCAGAAAGAGGGACAGAAACAGTCAGAGACTCAGGGGTGGGAACCCTCAGAGAAAGATGGTGTGAACACTCAGACAGGGCAGGGAAACAACCAGAGAAAAGAGGGAAGAAAAACACTCAAATACAGAGCAATAGTAACATTCAGAGAAAGGGGTGGGGGGGGGGACACCCAGAGTGAGGGGAAGGCAAATATTCAGAGAGAGGAAAAAAGAAATGCACAAAAAGAGGGAAAGGGGAAACACTCAAAGAAAGAGGGTAAGAGAAAACCCCCGAAAGCAGGAAAGAGAAACACTCATAGAAAGGAAGAGAAACACTCAGAGAGAGAGAGAGAGAGAGGAGATGGTAAACACTCAGAGTGAGGAGAAGGAAAACACTCAGACAGTGGAAGGGAAACATAGAGAGAGAGAGAGGAAAAAACTAAGAGGGGAATAGAAGCACTCAGAGTGAGGGGAAGGGAAACACTCAAAGAGAGAAGGGAAGGGAAACACTCAGAGAGAGAAGGGAAACATTCAGAGTGAGGAGAAGGGAAACACTCAGACAGTGGAAGGGAAAAACAGAGAGAGAGAAAGGAAAAAACTAAGAGAGGGGGGAATAGAAGCACTCAGATAGAGGGGAAGGGAAACACTCAGAGAGAGAAGGGAAGGGAAACACTCAAGAGAGAGAGAAAGGGGAAAATCAACTCAGAGAAAATAGAAGAGAAACACGCAACAAAAGGGGAATATAAATAACCAGAATGAGGGGAAGAATAATACTCAGAGTGAGGGGAAAAGAAGCACTCAGAGAGAGAAATGCAAGGAGGGAAATATCCAGAGAGAGATTGTAAGAAACACTCAGAGACAGAGGGTAAGGATAACTCAGACAGAGCAAAATGAACTGCCAGAGATAAAAGGTAAGGATCACTAAGACACAAAGATAAAGATCGCTCAGAGATAAAAGGTAAGGATCACTAAGACACAAAGATAAGGATCGCTCAGAGATAAAAGGTAAGGATCACTAAGACACAAAGATAAGGATCGCTCAGAGATAAAAGGTAAGGATCACTAAGACACAAAGATAAGGATCGCTCAGAGATAAAAGGTAAGGATCACTAAGACAGAAAAGGTAAGGATCACTAAGACAGAAAAGGTAAGGATCACCAAGACACAAAAGATAAGGATCACTAAGACAGAAAAGGTAAGGATCACTAAGACACTAAAGGTAAGGATCACTAAGACAGAAAAGGTAAGGATCACTAAGACACTAAAGGTAAGGATCACTAAGACAGAAAAGGTAAGGATCACTAAGACACAAAAGATAAGGATCACTAAAGATAAGGATCACTAAGACACTAAAGGTAAGGATCACTAAGACAGAAAAGGTAAGGATCACTAAGACACAAAAGATAAGGATCACTAAGACACAAAAGATAAGGATCACTAAGACACTAAAGATAAGGATCACTAAGACACTAAAGGTAAGGATCACTAAGACACTAAAGGTAAGGATCACTAAGACAGAAAAGGTAAGGATCACTAAGACACTAAAGGTAAGGATCACTAAGACAGAAAAGATAAGGATCACTAAGACACTAAAGGTAAGGATCACTAAGACAGAAAAGGTAAGGATCACTAAGACAGAAAAGGTAAGGATCACTAAGACACTAAAGGTAAGGATCACTAAGACAGAAAAGATAAGGATCACTAAGACAGAAAAGGTAAGGATCACCAAGACACAAAAGATAAGGATCACTAAGACAGAAAAAGGTAAGGATCACTAAGACACAAAAGATAAGGATCACTAAGACAGAAAAAGGTAAGGATCACTAAGACACAAAAGATAAGGATCACTAAAACAGAAAAGATAAGGATCACTAAGACACAAAAGATAAGGATCACTAAGACACTAAAGGTAAGGATCACTAAGACAGAAAAGGTAAGGATCACTAAGACAGAAAAGGTAAGGATCACTAAGACACTAAAGGTAAGGATCACTAAGACAGAAAAGGTAAGGATCACTAAGACACTAAAGGTAAGGATCACTAAGACAGAAAAGGTAAGGATCACTAAGACACTAAAGGTAAGGATCACTAAGACAGAAAAGGTAAGGATCACTAAGACACTAAAGGTAAGGATCACTAGGACAGAAAAGGTAAGGATCACCAAGACACAAAAGATAAGGATCACTAAGACAGAAAAAGGTAAGGATCACTAAGACACAAAAGATAAGGATCACTAAGACACAAAAGGTAAGGATCACCAAGACACTAAAGGTAAGGATCACTAAGACACTAAAGGTAAGGATCGCTCAGAGACAGACTGTAGGAGACATCCAGGGACAGAGGAATACAAATGTCCAGAGAAAATAACTAGATACAAGACGAGTAAAACACCCATAAATAAAAGGGAGACAGACATATGGGGTTCTATGAAGTAAACACAGACTGGGAGAAGGGCACTCAATATAGGTGGAGAAACACCCAGAAACAAAGGAAGGGAATTAACACAATATACATGTATATACTATCCATTCTTACCTTGGATATGGACCAAATAGCTGAGAGCTTCACCGGCAGCAATGAGGGGGCACAAATACAAAGAAATCACCATCCTGATCCCCCCATTATTTGAAGCAATGGCTATTACTTTTCTATACTACACTGTGGTTATACTATTCTGCACTACCACACCTTTCCCTTAATCTATCACACTGTGCCATCCTGTTCCTGATTGATATTCCCCTACTCTAGCACTTCACCCCTACTTCAATCCTTCTCTGCTGTTCCTCAGCCTCCAGCCATTTTTTCCCATTGAAGAAGAGTTACACTCACAGAAGGCTGAAGAGCTCCCGATAATTTTCATCTCCTTTCCCTTCAGAGAGCAGAGTGTCCAGTTTATCGATTAGCTCAGCCTCCACCTGCAGAGACAAAAACGGATGTGAGGGAGGCAGTGCTGTGTCTGGGTGAGAAGAGGAGGCTCTGAATGCTGGAAGAGGTTCTGCATGTTTTTATGCTGGATGGAATTTAAAGGATATAAGCACAAATTAATACTGGAGCAACTGTGTAGGAAACCAGCTGCACCATAAAAGGATAAATACAAATTCTCATTGTAAACCCTTGAATACTAGAGAGGTCTCCAACCCAAGATCTCTCTAGAGTTCAAGGGGTGAGAAGCCACATTTATCCCTTTGAGTGCCAAAGGGGAACGCAACGCATTTCAGAGCATATATCCTTTTGTCGGCTTGAGAAAGTGGTCTGGAACCGTGAAATGCATGTTGTTTTTAATTGTTATTGTAGCTACAATATTTTAAATATTAAAGTTTTTTGGCCTGTCGTGATTTGGAGTGGAGTGATTGTTTGAACATCTACAGAGCAGCAGATCCTGAACCACCGAGTGAAGACGGTGTGAGATCTCCACAAGCCTAATGGTCAGCATTTGAATATCCCTTTTGCTGACCATTATCAAATGTGAATACATTGGAAATAATACTTAATTGTGTTTATTTTGTATGAACATACTTCAGTATTGGGTGATTTTCTTGCTGTTTGTCTTTTGGGAATCATTTTGAGCCACTGGGAGAGATCGTGAGGTGGAAGAGCAGCCAGATAGTTTGGTAAAACCCTGAACTAGGTCAGGAGAATTACCCAGATAGTGTGTTTTCTGTTTCTCATATATGAGTGACAGCCAATACGTTTGTGAGTACCCAAGAGTGGGGTGTCTGTGGTGGAGGAACCCTAATCCATTGATTTTATTGCACTAGGGGCTCCCTATTGCTCTCCTTTCTTGTTGTTACAGTGCCCTTCATATGTCTGTGTTCTTGTGCACTGTACAGGCTCTGTGTCTAAGTGTGTCCTGTGTTTGGATGTGTCCTTCATATGTTTGTGTCCTTGTGCACTGTACAGGCTCTGTGTCTAAGTGTGTCCTGTGTTTGGATGTGTCCTTCATATGTCTGTGTTCTTGTGCACTGTACAGGCTCTGTGTCTAAGTGTGTCCTGTGTTTGGATGTGTCCTTCATATGTTTGTGTCCTTGTGCACTGTACAGGCTCTGCGTCTATGGGTGTCTTATGTTTGGAGGTGTCCTTCATATGTCTGTACCCTTGTGCTCTGTACAGGTTCTGTTTATGTGTGTCCCGTGTTTGGATGTGTCCTTCATATGTCTGTGTCCTTGTGCTCTGTACAGGCTCTGTGTCCATGTGTCCCATGTTTGGAGGTGTCCTTCATATGTCTGTGCCCTTATGCACTGTACAGGCTCTTTGGCTATGTGTGTCTCATGTAATGAGGTGTCCTTCATATGTCTGTGCCCTTGTGCTCTGTACAGGCTCTGTGTCTATGTGTGTCCTATGTTTGGAGGTGTCCTTCATATGTCTGTGTCCTTGTGCTCTGTAGGTTCTGTTTATTTGTGTCCCGTGTTTGGATGTGTCCTTCATATGTTTATGGGTCGTATGTTCAGAAGAAAGGTGGGGCAAACTAACCGCACCATAGGAGAGAAATAAAAAAAGAAACATTGATTTAAATGGGTTTTTAATTGCAATGAATTGGAGACCTTTTTTATCACCCAAGAAGTTAAAATCCACATTTAAATTGGCAGGAATTTGGGGGAATTTTTACTTGTTCCCTATATGGTATAGTTCAGGGGAATTCAAACCCATCCTCAAGTCCCCCCAGAGTGCATGATTTCAGGATCTCTTCAGTTAAACACAAGTGAATCTCGTTGACTCAGACAGATCTGAATGACTGTACCTCTGATTGATTCACCTATGTTCATGTGAGTAGATCCTGGAAACCTGCAACATGGGGATGGGGGGCTGAGGACAGGTTTGAGCTCCACTGATATAGGTGCATTTGCCTCAGAATTACTTCACTTATATTTTGAACAACAAGCCCTTATTGTGTCCCGTGCCTGTAATCCTTCATATGTTTGTGTGTCCATTTGTATAAATGTCTACAACGTCTCACCTGCTTGAAGTTCCCATTGCGCCGCTGCTCGCAGTCCATCATGTCATGGAAGATGGGGATCATTATATTTCGCACCTCAGGCTGAGGAACCAGAGACACCCCAAGGAAAGGACCGATCATCCCTGGGATAAAGTGATATTTGTGCTCCCCTAGAACATGGAGAAAAAGATGGTGATGGGCAGAGTTCTTAACACAAAAAGGTCAGGAGGCAGAACGAGGGAGGCAGAGCAGGACACAGAAGCCAGAGACTGTGGAACACGCATATTCATACACGTTTAGTTAACAGACACGTACCCAAATTTTGCCACATGTTGAACAGCTCGTATGTCATCATCACACGCATGTCACCGTACCTGAAACACATGACAAACCGATCACATAAGCTATGCCCAATGACCTTTAAGTCCCCTTTAATCCTATGAATTCCTGGGAGTTGTACAATACATTGAAGAGCATCAAAATAAGTGATTGTGAATTAACATAATATTAGGGATCTATGTTCAAAATAAAAGTAAAGCAATTCTGGAACAAATGATGTACACCATATGAAACAATTATACATTTGCATATATTTAAGTGAGGCTTTTATTTACTTGAATGCTAGAGAGGTCTCCAACAGGTTGCAAATAATTGTGAATAATAATTGTGAATTTGAAGAATATTTATCTGTTCTATGGTGAAGTTGCTTTGCTCCAAAATTACTGTGCTCTTTTTTTGAACGGTGAAATCTTTTTTTTTTTTCCTAATAAAACAGAAATGCAGTCTTGTGCTTTGAATAATGAGAACAACAAGCATACCTCCCAAGTGTCCCTCTTTAGGAGATATTAGGGGTCCATACCTCCCAAGTGTCCCTCTTTAGGAGATATTAGGGGTCCATACCTCCCAAGTGTCCCTCTTTAGGAGATATTAGGGGTCCATACCTCCCAAGTGTCCCCCTTTAGGAGATATTAGGGGTTCACACCTCCCAAGTGTCCCTCTTTAGGAGATATTAGGGGTTCATACCTCCCAGGTGTCCCTCTTAAGGAGATATTAGGGGTTCATACCTCCCAAGTGTCCCTCTTTAGGAGACATTAGGGTTTCATACCTCCCAAGTGTCCCTCGTTAGGAGATATTAGGGGTTCATACACCCCAAGTGTCCCTTGTTAGGAGATATTAGGGGGTTCATACCTCCGAAGTGTCCCTCATTATGAGATATTAGGGGTCCATACCTCCTAAGTGTCTCTCTTTAGGAGATATTAGGGGTAATACCTCCCAAGTGTCCCTCTTTAGGAGATATTAGGAGTTCAAACCTCCCATGCCCCTCTTTAGGAGATATTAGGGGTAATACCTCCCAAGTGTCCCTCTTTAGAAGATATTAGGGGTTCAAACCTCACATGCCCCTCTTTAGGAGATATTAGGGGTAATACCTCCAAAGTGTCCCTCTTTAGGAGATATTAGGGGTTCAAACCTCCCATGCCCCGCTTTAGGAGATATTAAGGGTCATACCTCCCAAGTGTCCCTCTTTAGGAGATATTAGGGGGGTCATACCTCCCAAGTGTACCTCTATTAGAGATATTAGGGGTTCATACCCCCCAAGCGTCCCTCTGTTAGTGATATTAGGGGTTCACACCACCCAAGTGTTCCTGTATAGGAATATTAGGGATTCAAACCTCCCGTATCCCCCTTCAGGAGGGCCAGTAACTCTTTGAGACCTACATCTCTCTGTACATCTTTCCTCCTCTAGTGACCCTGTTTTAACCCCATGAGTACCAGAGCAACGCACTGCAGAGAAAAAGTGCTGCACACCCCACTGGCACTCAAAGGGTTAAGGAGATCACAGTGTGTAGCGTATATAAGCACAGTACAGGACAATATTACATCAAAAGTAAAAAAATATATATTGTAGTGTTTATCCCCCTGAGTAAAACAAGGGTACTCCCAATGCTAAAAGGTGTTTTATTCCAAAGTTATTACAGCTGAAACTTTCATTTTTTTCATGTGCAGTATCACAGTGGCCTAAAATTGTACAGTGGCGCTGTTGATACACCATCCTATTGACTGATCTGGTCAGTTGGCCATAAATCTCCACAGAATGGTGTAGCAACAGCGCCACTTAAAATTCCAGGCCACTGTGATACCGCACCTAAATAATCTGAGTTTGAGCTGTAATAACCAAATAAAACACATTTCAGCAGTGGAAGTACCCTTATTTTACTCAAGGGGGATACAATTTTTTTTTACATTTTAAGTATTACTATCCCTGTATCCCCTAACTTTGTTTATGCATTTATAAATTAGTCTATGTAAACAAAATACTTTGGTACTGTTCTAAATAATTTCTTCATTCACATAAAAAGTTGTGAGGTAGCCTAAAAGTTATGGTTAATGCCTCTAGCCTAAAATGTATTGTTAATACACCATCCACCTGTCACACCCCCAGTAACACAACCTAAAATAAAAGTGTCCCTCTTTGATCATTTGAAATGTTTGGAGGTATGAAATAAACATTATGCAGGAATCCATTTGTTTTACTGGAATGTTATCACCGATGCAGCAAGTTGTGGAATGCACAGGGATGTTACCTCAAGTGATTACTATTTTATTTAGTCCCTTGTGAGACACATGCTGACCATATAATGTAGTAGTAAGCAGCAATAACAATATAATCTAATTAACAAAGTAATGTGTATTAAAGAAGCAGTAAATGTCTATTTCCAATAAAAAAAAGGTAAATACACTGCTTGGTGATGCTTAATTTAAAGGCTATTACAGCTCAGATTACTGTTTTTTTAATTAAATTGTTCGCATCAGTTCCATATGATGTTCAGATGACATTGTTTTCTATTCGTCTCAGAGGAATGCAGCATTTTCTGTGGCCTTTTCATTTTCTGGTGGTGATGTTGCCATTGCCTTCTATGGAAAGTTTTGGTCACTAAACAGAAACAGTGCCATTAACCCTTTGAGTGCCACAGAGGCATTCAATGCATTGCGTTGCAATGCGTTGGGTACTTATATGGCACTGAAAGGGTTAAATAATAAGGCCAGTACACACACTCACAAAAATGGCAGTTTGCTCTATAATAACCCTTGTATGATAAATCCACCAGCAGTGAACGTAACCTTGTTTTACTAATTTGTTTCCAAATTACCCCTTTGAGTGCCACAGAGGCATTCAATGCATTGCCTTGCAATGCGTTAGGTACCTATATGGTACTGAAAGAGTTAAATAATGAGGCCAGTACACACACTCAAAAAAATGGCAGTTTACTCTGTAATAACCCTTGTATGAGAAATCCACCAGCAGTGAACGTAACCTTGTTTTACTCATTTGTTTCCAAATTAACCCTTTGAGTGCCATTGCTCTGCAATGCGTTGCGTACCCCTCTGACACTCAAGGGGTTAAGTGATAGCATCCATTTAAAGTTGATTAGAACTACATTGGTATGCTTTCCATTGATATAGGCCACACTTACTTGTCCAGAATCCTCCTCCTTTTCCCAGCAGCGAAGTTCTCGAGCTGCAGGCTGGGCTGATTAATGAACAGGACGGCAAGGCTAAAGTACGAGTTCCACACCTAGGGAGGCAGAACCCAATAAGCTACATCACTAGGGGGCAGCATATTACAGAGTTAAATGAAAAGTAACGCATGAAAAAGAAACTGGTTAATTTACAAGTAAGCATTTGTAAAAATTATTTATTTTATGAAAGAAAAATGAGAAAATAGTAGCACACCAGAGTGATCTGAGTGCAGTAGATAACAATGGATTAAAAACTCCAATAAATATATAAATAATGCCAGTAGATTTATTATAAAACACAATGCGTGAGGTAGACTTCAAATATACATAAATCATAAAAGCCAAAATTATATACAGAAATCTATGACTGTATAAACAAACCTATAAAAGCAAATATAGATTGGGACACTGATGATGAACAAGGAGTGAACGGGCCCAGCAGAGAAGTCTATATATGGACTTGTCGGGTTGGGTAAACTGTAATCAATAGTAATAGCCACACCTCCTATAACTCACACTGCGGTATTGTTTTATGACTCCACTTAGCCTACAGGTATATATCCCTGTATTGAAATGTAACTATTGTGCCTAGGTGAGAGTTATTCCAATTTATTTATTATTTATTTTATTGCAGATCCCTAAAATATAATCCTAAACTTGCTTTTTTAGGCATGTACAGACTGTTTCATTCACATATCATTTGGTTAATTTTCTGTATGCTTATGTAATGAGAACTTAGAGCTAAACAGTTGATTTATTGAGATTAATGTCCATTACTCTTGTATTCAAAAAGAGTGGTATATTATCTTAGGCCTTTAGCAAACAGTAAGAACAGCACTATCACTTCTCAGAGACCCAAAAGATTGGTACATTAATGGGATAGTAACACTAGGGGTGAGATTCACTAAGCTGTGATAAAGAGGTGATAACACTAGGGAGGGGTGAGATTCACTAAGCTGTGATAAAGAGGTCATAAAGTGGTAACACTAGGAGGTAGATTCACTAAGCTGTGATAAAGAGGTGATAACACTAGGGGTGAGATTCACTAAGCTGTGATAAAGAGGTGAAAAAGTGGTAACACTAGGAGTGAGATTCACTAAGCTGTGATAAAGAGGTGATAAAGTGGTAACACTAGGAGGTAGATTCACTAAGCTGTGATAAAGAGGTGATAAAGTAGAGATGACTTCTCCAGTTTATCACTTCTCCAATTCCTATGTTATTCTCTGGAGCCTATGCACTAAGATTTCTTCAGCTTTGGAGATATTAGTGAATCGGCTCAACAGAATAACATAGGAATTGGAGAAGTGATAAACTGGAGAAGTTATGAGCCCTGCAAAAGAAAACAATTGAAGTTCCCATGGACCACATGCAAGATCAGATATGTAGGCCTCAGAAAACCCCATAAATGTAACCCTTTGTATGCCAAAGAAGTATCCAGCTCATTGCCTCGCAATCAAAGGATTGGATGGGGATTTTAATTTCATGAATGCTAGGGAAGTCTCTAATTCATTGCAAAGCAATCACTGGGGATGTTTAATTGTCCTCTATGCTGCATTTGGTTAGCTCTGTCATTGCTCCTATTCCTCTTAGTACATCAGCCTTAGTATTTAAATGGATAGTAATACTTTGTTTTATCTTTATTTTATTTTGTAGGCATTAAAAAAACACGAAGAACGTTATAAGTCTTATCTCTCAAACCTTTATGGTTTGAGAGGTATTCACAAGCAAAGTTTCCCCTCACTGACCAAAACGGTCAAGTCTGCCATCTAGCTATCAGATTTGGAATCTGGTCCGTGGACCGGCTGTGGCTCTACAGCAGAGCCGAGATCACGAGATATAAGAACTAATTCATTCGAATAATCTACAAATCAAAGTGTGCCTGGTTTGCAAGCACACTTTTTAGACCCTTCCAATGAAATAGTTATTTTTATATCTCTCGATCTCGGCTCTGCTGAAAAGCCACCGGTTGATCTGCAGACCAGATTCCAAATCTGACAGCTAGATGGCAGACTTGATCATTTTGGTCAGTGAGGGGAACTTTTCTTGTGAATATCTCTCAAACCATAAAGGTTTGTGAAATAAGACTTATATCGTTCTTCATGTTTTTTTAATGCCTACAAAATAAAATAAAGAATGAATGACTATGTTTATTTATATAGTACCACAAGTGTACGCAGCGCTTTACAATTTAACCCCTAGAGTGCCAGCTACTTACGCCGTACGAGTGGACACAGCTGTACCTGCTGTGCCATGCTCGTACGGCGTAAGAGTGAAATGCGGTCACTGCATGAGCCGGTATAACCGGCATGCAGTGGCCGCATTAAAAAAAAAACACCCCTGGCACTCATGGGGAGGCATGAGGATCACTCCTCATGCCTCCCCAGTTATTGATCTCCCAGCCGATCGGGCTGGGAGATCAATAAAGACAAAGGAGAAACAAAGTTTCTCCTTCCCCCTCTCTCCTACCCGAGCTTCCGGGTAGGAGTGGGCGGGACCGGGGGAATCCTCCAAACGTCATCGGTGACATGGTCACCGATGACGTTAGGGAAGTTTCCCCGATCCTGTTCACTCCTACCGGTGGTAGGAGTGAAGGGCAGGAGAGCTCTTGCTCTCCTGCGGTCGCATCATTGATCTCCCAGCCTATCGGCTGGGAGATCAATGACTGGGGGGACACCAGGAGGGGTCCTGATGTCCCCCACGAGGTCTGAAAAGTATAAATAAAAAAAAAAAAAAAAAAAAAAATACAATTAAAGTAACCCTGTGAGTGCCACAGGGTCCCAGCACATTGCTTTGCAATGTGCTGGAGACCCCTGTTGCACTCACAGGGTCAATTCTTTGGGGGGGATTTTTTTTTTTTTAAAGACCTCATTGGGGGGATCAGGGGGGATCCTGATGCCCCTCAATGAGGTCTATAATTGGAAAAAAAAAAAAAAAAAAAAAAAAATCAACCCTGTGTGTGCCACAGGTGGGGGTCCAATGCACCCCCCCCTCCTGTGGCACACACAGGGCTTTTATCATTATTTTGTTACCAGAGATTGTTGGGGGGCCATCAGGATTGCTCCTGATGGCCCCCCAACAAGCTCTGATTACAAAGTAATGACAAAAAAAAAAAATTAACCCTCTGAGTGCCACAAGGGTCCAATGCATTGCTTTGCAATGCGCTGGAGACCCCTTTGGCACTCACAGGGACATTTATTTTGATTCCTTTTTTTTTTTTTTTTTTTTAAGACCTCATTGGGGGGAATCAGAGGGGTCCTGATACCCACCAATGAGGTCCATAATAAAAAAAAAGTAAAGAAAAAAAAAATTAACCCTGTGTGTGCCACGGAGGGGGGGCAATGCAGCCCCCCTTCTGCGGCACACACAGGGCTTTTATCATTACTTTGTTATCAGAGATTGTTGGGGGGGTCATCAGGATTGGTCCTGATGGCCCCCCAACAAGCTCTGATTACCAAGTAATGATAGAAAAAAAATTAACCCTCTGAGTGCCACAAGGATCCAATGCATTGCTTTGCAATGCGCTGGAGACCCTTGTGGCACTCACAGGGTCACTCCGTTTGTGGACATATATATTTTTTTTTTACTAAGACCTCATTGGGGAGGGATCAGGGGGTCCTGATGCCCCTCAATGAGGTATATAATAATAAAAAAAAAATTAAAAAAAATTTAACCCTGTGTGTGCCACTGGGATAGGGGTTCAATGCAGACCCCCTTCCTGTGGCACACACACAGGACTTTTTATCATTACTTTGTGATCAGAGCTTGTTTGGTGGCCATCTGAATACAAAGTATCAATAAAAAAATTAACCCTTTGTGTGCTACAGGGGCCCAATGCATTGCTTTGCAATCCACTGGACACCCCTGTGGCACCCAAAGGATTATTTTTTTTCCCCCTTTTATTTTTTATTTAGACCTCATTGTATGGGTTCTGATGCCCCCAACGAGGTCTACACAAAAATATTGGGGGAAAAGCCCCAAAAAATGCACGTGCCACAGGGGGGGGTCCAACGCAGTGCTTTGCAATACGTTGGACCCCCTGTAACACACACACACACACACACACTTTTTTTTTTTATTATTCTGTTTTTAGACCTGGATGGGGGACACCAGGAATGTTCCTGACACCGCCTCCCCAACGAGGTATGAATACAAAATAATAATTAAAAAAAAAAAAACTCTTTGTGTGCAACAGAGGGTCTAACGCATTGCTTTGCAGTGCATTGGGCACCCTTGTGGCATGCACAAAAAATGCCTCCGTTTCCCCCCCACACACACACACACGTACCGTATTCCCCTGCCTGGTTCCACAGCCAACTGGCAGTCCCATTCCCCAGCCTGACCCCCAGCCTGTTTCCACTGCCTATTGGTAGACTCAAAGTACCAGTATGCACTAGATTCAGGCTGGGAATCAAACTTTGTATGAGGGGGACATACAGTGCACACTGGTAGTCACAGATCTCCCATACACACTCTCAGACACTGCCCCACCATCTCCACCATCCTTGCTCCTCTGCTCATACCCACACACACTGCCTAATCCCTCACCCTCCCACACTGTTACACTGGTAGTCACAGGTCCGCGCGTACACTGGCTGACGCCCTAGCTTCTTTCATCTGTTAGCCATAAAATCACACATACACTGTTTGCTTTCCCATTCCTATTTCACTGGTAGCTACGCTCCTGTCACTCAAATTGGTATGTCAACCCACAGCAGTTGAGTACCATTTTTCTTAGGCTGGCAAGAAGTCCTCCTAGGAAATCCCACGCCATTGAACCATTTTAGTATGTTTGAAGTGACTGAAGTGTAAAAGAAATGTTTGTTTGTTTTCCTGTAGCACCACATTCTGGAAATAGTTGTGCCAACTAACTTAGGGGTAAAAAGGCAAGTGACCCCTCATTAGATGCGGCATGTTGTCTTCCTTCCAAAATGGTATAGTTTATCTACCTTTTCTTCACTTATGAAGGTGTTATAGCCATTTTCATAGAGGCAAGTCAGGTTTGAGAAAATGTTAGAAACATCAGTTCGTAGTAGGTGTAGTTTTCTACTTCTAGCACTCCCTAAGATAGTTCAGCTCATACCAATGGGGTGTCGTTTGACTCCTAAGAGCTTTAGCTAACGAATGCAGTTGAAAATTCCATGGTTTTCACAGAGCTCCATACATTTGAAGGGGCAGAAATATAAGAAAATGCCTTTTTTTTCATTAGCGCCACCTCCTGGAAGCATTTGTGCATGCCAGCCTTTGGGTATGAAGGCAAGTGACCCCTCATTAGATGCGGCAGGTTGTTTTCTTTCCAAAATGGCATTGTTTTCTACCTTTCCTGCATATCTATTATGGTTATAACCATTTTAGTGCAAGCAGATAATTTCAAAAACAAAAGTGTCAGGTTTACGTACGTGTTCCTAGCACCCACATATTGTATGTTAAGCCACACAAATGGGCTACCATTTTTCTCATGTTGGTAGCAGGTACTGAATACAGCAGGAAATGTTATGGTTTTCAAAGATTTTAGTATCTTTGAAGTGGTGGAAATGTAAAAAAACCATGTATTTATTCCCATAGCGCCACCTTTTGGAAATATTTGTGCACTTCAGCCCAGGGGTAGAAAGGCAAGTCACCCCTCATTTGATGCGGGAGAATGTCTACTTTCCAAAATGGTATACCTTTTATACCTTTCCGTCATGTCTCTAACAGTTATGAACATTTTAGTACAAGCAGCCATTTTCGAAGAAGCAAACAGGTAGTTGTAGTTATGCTTTTCTGGCACCCCTAAGGTATGTCGATTCATTCCAATGGGGTGTCATTTTTCTCCTAAGAGCACTAGCTAATGAATACAGTTGGAAATTCCATGGTTTTCACAGATTTCCATACAGATGAAGGGGCAGAAATGTAAGAAAATGCCATTTTTTTCCTATAGTGCCACCTTCTGGAAGCATTTGGGCACAACAGGCTTGGGGTAAGAAGGCAATTCACCCCTCATTAGATGCGGCAGGTTGTCTTCTTTCCAAAATGGTATGGTTTGTGTAGCCTTTCTTCACTTCTCTAGTTGTTATAACCATTTTTGTACAGACAAGTAATGTTTGAGAAAATGTTAGAAAAATTAGTGGTTGCAATAGGTGTAGTTTGGTACTTGTAGCGCCCACTAAGGTAGGGGAACTCATACCAATGAGGTGTCATTTTTCTCCTAAGAGCACTAGCTAATGAATACAGTTGGAAATTCCATGGTTTTCACAGATTTCCATACAGATGAAGGGGCAGAAATGTAAGAAAATGCCATTTTTTTCCTATAGTGCCACCTTCTGGAAGCATTTGGGCACAACAGGCTTGGGGTAAGAAGGCAATTCACCCCTCATTAGATGCGGCAGGTTGTCTTCTTTCAAAAATGGTATGGTTTGTGTAGCCTTTCTTCACTTCTCTAGTTGTTATAACCATTTTTGTACAGACAAGTAATGTTTGAGAAAATGTTAGAAAAATTAGTGGTTGCAATAGGTGTAGTTTGGTACTTGTAGTGCCCACTAAGGTAGGGGAACTAATACCAGTGAGGTGTCATTTTTCTCCTAAGAGCACTAGCTAATGAATACAGTTGGAAATTCCATGGTTTTCACAGATTTCCATACAGATGAAGGGGCAGAAAAGTAAGAAAATGCCATTTTTTTCCTATAGTGCCACCTTCTGGAAGCATTTGGGCACAACAGGCTTGGGGTAAGAAGGCAATTCATCCCTCATTAGATGCGGCAGGTTGTCTTCTTTCCAAAATGGTATGGTTTGTGTAGCCATTCTTTACTTCTCTAGTTGTTATAACCATTTTTGTATAGACAAGTAATGTTTGAGAAAATGTTAGAAAATTTAGAGGTTGTAGTAGGTGTCTTTTTGCACTTCTAGCATCCCCTGTGGTAGGTGAACCCAAACCAATGGGGTGTAATTTTTCTCCCAAGAGCACTAGCTAATGAATACAGTTGTAAATTCCATGGTTTTCACAGATTTCAGTACAGTTGAAGGGGCAGAAATGTAAGAAAATGCCATTTTTTTCCTATAGTGCCACCTTCTGGAAGCATTTGGGTACCACAGGCTTGGGGCAAGAAGGCAAGTTACCCCTCATTAGATGCGGCAGGTTGTCTACTTTTCAGAAATATATAGTTTTATATAGTTATTCCACTGTTTTAGGGTAGTTTTACCACAAAAACCCTAGAATGTGCATTTTAGTTTATAAAGTTGAAAATGTCATTTTGCGCTGCTGGTGATTAGGGCTCTACGCTAGCCTTGGACTTAGGTAAAACTATACAAATTTGTTATTTTTTTACTCGGGGGACTCTGGGCTCTTTCAAATAATTGAAACTTTTTCAATCAAGGTAAATGTTTTTGATACATAGTATGTGATTTTAGCAAAAATAGTAAATTTTCACTTTTTTTTGTCATTATGACATCATAGCTTTTTGCACGATGTAAAATTCTCTTCATGTAAGGTATCACGAGAAAGCTCAATTCGTTCTGAAAAAAACAATATATAGTTTTCCATATTTAACTAAAAATCCCCAGAGGAAATCAAGCCTAAACGGAAGGATAGCAAAAATGTTGAAAAAGTGTCTGGCCTGCAGGGTTCAGAAAATGGCCCGAGCCTCTGGCACTGAAGGGGTTAAAGGTTTAAACAATACAGGGTTACAGGTGCTTTGTAGATTTAAACATTGGGTGGGAGGTCCCTGCCCGAAAGCTTACAATCTAAAGATAAAACAAAGTATTACTATCCCTTTAAGTGTGTACAACCCCCAACTGATTTTAACCCTTTGAGTGACAGAGGGGTACGCAAAGCACTGCAAAGCAATGAGTTGCTTACCCCTGTGGTATTCAAAGGATTAAAGTGTTTTTTATTAATGGGGACAGGCTTCATTACAGGTTGACTCAAAAGTGCAATCAACAGCAATTCAGGTTGGAGAATAGTTGCAAGAGGATAATAACTGGGACAATATAGCTAAAGTATACAGGGGCGTATTGTTTATTATATGGGAGAATATACAGAAACCCTTTGAGTGCCAGAGGGGTATGCAACTCATTGTGGAGAGATGAGTTGCATGCTTCCCTGTTTAATGTACTGTATACAGGAGCATTCCTCCTGCTGTTTATAGCTGGGACTGCTCCAGCTTTAGTCTACAGGGCTGGAAGAATCTGAGCAGTTTTTTGAAGTATTCAGCTCTGCAGTAAATGGGGTCAATGCAGTTATTCTCTTGCCTTAGGGTGTACTTACCTTGAAGTCAAAGTCTCCATCACAGAAGTTTTTATGTACAGCAGGAGACACATACTGAACCGTTGTCACTATGATACTGGATACAAAGGAAAAGAGCATTACACTGCTGTATACTGTTAGAACTGTAGATAGTGCTGCATATCAATGTATACATAGCTATTATGTATGCGTTGTGTTGACAGTGTATCCCAGGCTATTTACACCTGAACCAGCAGTGTATATATGATTGTATATATATGTGTGTATTGAGTTGGCAGCCTTTATACAGCTCTATACTATGTATTGAAAGACTGATTTACATTTCAGGTGCCACTAGGCAAGACATCTTTGGCACCCTTAGATATACCCATTACCAAACCCCTAATTCCCACATGAATTTCCTCCCCCAGCCCCATCCACTGTTTTCTGGCACAGAAAATTCTTCAGCACATTTAAACAGGATTTTAACCTCTTGAACACTAGAGAGGTCTCAAACGCACCGCTTTGCAATTTGTTGGAAACCTTTTTAGTATCCAATAGGTTAACTAATAACCAGGATATGTAAACTGGTAAATTAAACAGCCACCATAAAACAGGAGCTGGTATCTGTTGAGGGGGCAGTGGAATTGGTCTGGCCACACCCACAACTCAGAATGTGGGTGTGGCCAGCATTGCTGAGATATCCCTCAAAGTCTGGGTCTCTAGGCAGTTGCCTACTTTGCCTATGGGAAATCTGGCCTGTGTGCAGATCTGTATATATACTAGCAGTGCCGTATGTGCTGTCCCCAGTTCTTACTTGCTGGCTAGGAGTCTCATTACTGTCCAGTCCGGGGGGAAGACACTCAATTTGAGCAAATTCCGGAACACACAGAAAATCTTCAACAGGAATTCCTGGAGCATAAACAATGGTTATCTGACCATACTGTTCCATCAAAATTAGTTGATTGCTAATTACAATATCCACATCACCGTCACTTCAGTATCAAAGGTTCTCAAATAAGGGTTACCCCGATACCTGAGATAACTTACACGGAGTTCACACAAATGTCTACAATATTCACCTCTGCTGTTACCCCCCAGTACCTGTACTCTTCACTTGTAACCACAGCATCAAATGTACTCCACAATCTGGGGGATAAAACTATCCCGATATCGTAAATGAGAATTAACACCTCCTAATAACCCACCAATGGTCAGGACAACCTAATAGCCCTCATGAATTATGCCCTGGGGCCTTATTTCTAGAAATAATTTCAGTTCTGGATGTTCTCTCCATGGAGGCAGACAGGACAGCTGCTGGCAGTTTTTTAAAATCTGGAGCCGACAGACTGCATGAACCTGCTTAATATAAAAGATAATGTGTAGAGGCTGTTGATGGTAGATATTTATATCACCAAGAATGAAGAATAAATTCTCTTAAATTGTATACAGATAAAATGTTAGGTCGTATGTGTCCTGCAGCCTCTAACTCCTCCAGGAGTCCGACAAACCCTTAGAGATCAAATGTGGACATATACTGTGTGTGGAGCTAGTGCTGACACAAACCCTTCTCCCATATAAATACGGCCTTGTAAGGATACTGGTCTGTAATGCAATGATCAGACCAAGACCTGATCACATCCTGGTCTGATCATTAAATTAGACACCACTATCCTTAACTTACAAAGCCATATTTATATGGGAGAAGTGTGTGTCTGGGCCAGCTCCACTACACAATATATGAACCTACTTAACCCATTAAGGACCAGAGGTATACCCCTGGGGTCTTTAAAGGCTTACGATTATCATTTGCAGTGGGCAGAGTTTGAGGTCCTATCAATCTTCATGGACATGACATCCAGGACTCACTGAAGATATTATCTTTTTGAACAAAAGCCCAAGGACAAAATTAGTAGAGGCCCTTAAGATTTTCTGGCATTAGTAAGGTAAGTGGGTGTTATTATTAGGAGCCATTAGTTCTCCGTTATATAACTGCAGCAGTGTAACCCCAGTTTCTGAAGTACCCAGTTCAGTGTTATGCCCAGTACCTGCAATACTCAATACAATTTTACCTTACTAATAGCTACAGCTCTGAACCCATAGGATTATCATTCTGTTAACCCATTGGATGCTAAAGACATCGCTCATGCACTGCAAAACCAATACTGAGTAGACATCTCCAGTACCCAACACCTGAAGAAATGCCTACAGAGTTATCTGTAAATACTGGAGGAAATGTTTCAAGATCATGCAAAACTCATATTTGAACCATTTTTTGTGTTTGTAGTTAAACCTATGTACCAGATATATAAACACAATTATGACTTTTTATTACTCTCTGTCTCTTTAATAGCAAGTGGTGTCATATTAATGGCATATAATGTCTTTTTTCATCATCTGCCACCATTCAAGAGGCGAATGCTTTCTGGTGCTCTGTTTTCTATTTCGTTTATATACACAAATTAACCCTTTGAGTGACTGAGGGGTGTGCAACGCATTGCTCTGCAATGTGGAGCACCGCCTCTGGCACTCAAAGGGTTATAAGAGGCACAATCCTGGGACAAAGCAATATTAAAATTCCCAAAATTCCCACTGACATAAATATGCTTAACCCTTTGAATGCTGGAAAGGCATCCAATGTATTGTGCTGCAATGCAGTAGATACCTCTCTGGCACTCAAAGGGTTAACCCAATAAATACTAAAGAGGTCTCCAATGCATTGCAGATCAATGTGCTGGAGTCCACTTTAGCATACAAGGGGTTCAAATTACTATTTAAATCAGAAGGAATGTTTATTTGTCCCCTATGTGGTACCCCAGAATTGCTCCACTTTTTACTTTGTGTATGCGGTCCTAAATTAATTGTATCAATATGACACCCCCTTAACTCATTATGACTGGATTTGTTACAAACGCAATTGATACTTTTTGAATGGAATGTGCTACATTGCATTAAAATGTAGAACTGTCCCATAGTGAAACAGTTGATGGTTTCAAATTTGATGATTGTATCAATTAGATACATGCCCCCCTGCCAAAATGTAAAACCCAGCAGTGTCAACCCATTACCTGAATTCTCAGTTCCATTTTAGCCCACTAAGTAATTACGCCTTTTCCACTCCCAATGGTCGTGCCCATCTCCCATGGTCTTTTCCATCTTTCTGCTACCCAGTTTCTCACTAGTTCTCACCTTGAGCTCCTCCTTGCTCTGGAAGTTGTGCAGTAGATGCTGGTAATGAGTATCTGACATCAGACGCAGCAGAGAAAGGAGGCAAGAAACATACTCCCCCTGACAGGGGGACTGATTCAGAACCAATCACAGAATTGCAAGAGTAAGTAGGGGTGATGTTGGGTTAGGTTGCGTTACAGGGAGAGGGAGATGATCATAGATGTGGAGTAATGCACAGGGTTTGAGGACACTCCTCTGAAATAAAGCATGTGGAATTCTGTCATTATAATGAGGCTAGTTAGCAGGTAGGACTATTGTTTACTTTGATAAATAAGGTTAATAAAATAGTATAGGAAGAGAAAAATATTCTCACATTTTAAGAAATTGAGGCCTTAACCCTTTGAGCGCCACAATACCTATCTGGCACTCAAAGGGTTAAACTTTGTCAACAGTAAATATTTTGAACTGTAAGTGATATTGAAACCCTTGTAATCACTCCTGGTTTTCCCTAGAATTGATCCAGTTCTTCTTAATACATCTCTCCGAGAGTTAGAAGGAAACATTAATAAAAAAATCTTTTTGTGTTTTTGCATCTGTTAAAGCGGAACTTTCACCCCAATGAAACCTAATTTAAATATGTTTATTTTCTGAAATGCAGTATTCTCTTGTATTTTTTTTTCAAATCGATATATATTGGGAGATACTGGGGGTGAAAAATGATCTTGTGAAGCTCTACTCACTCTCTGTGCAGGACAAACTGTCCTGTACGGCTTAATATTACGTCCTCTCTCTCCAATGAAAAAGGGAGGGTCAAGCTTCAACAACTACTAGCCTATAGGACAAGGGAGAGCAAAGCCAATCGACAATAACGTTGTGAACATGGCTGCGCTCTCCATAGTTTGGGTTCAAAGCTACAAAGGTATTATTTCTACTTGCCTTAGATTGTAGATTGATTTTGTATATATTTTCTTTTTAATGGTTTGGTAGCACATCGATTGGAGGTTATTTATTTATATGTGAATGTTCCGCTTTAATCTTGTGTAGTGTAAATCAGTATAGTGTTGAAAAAAGATTTTCTTTTTGTTTCTCTGTTTTTGGTTGATTTTTGAATATCACTGGGAGCCTTATTATAGGTAATCAAGTGACTTGGATTGATTCCATCTCATAAAAAACAGGACGGAGCAGATGTGCATTGTTGAGCTTTCCCAATAGAATCCAACTGTCAGTGATTTTCTATGGGAAATAATCAGTCAATGTATTCTTCACATCAATGGAGCAAGATAAAGCATTCAGGCAGTACTCAGTAAACTAAAGAGGTATAATTCTGAAACAAACCAACTGTCCCATTGGGTTAATTAAGAATTTCCCAAACTACCATTGGATAATATGTGGTATTTATTAACTACATAGTAGATGAGGCTGAAAAAAGACATGCGCCCATCAAGTCCAGCCCATGCCAAAAACACCCCTGTTGATCCAGAGGAAGGCAAAAAAGCCCTCTGGAGCCATTTCCAATTTAGCCCCAAGTGTGTGTGTGTGGGGGGATGTATTCCTTCCTGACTCCAATTGGTTGTCAAATAGTTCCCCGGATTAATATCCTATCTGCTTTGAAGCCATCTGTCATAATTTTCAATATTGTTCTGTGCTAGATAGGCATCCATTGCTTTTTTGAATGCAGTTGCTTTATATGCAAGCACAACATCCTGAGGTAAAGAATTCCATAGCCTTACGGCCCTTACTGTAAAGAATCCCTGCCTTTGTTTTAGTCGAAAGTGCCTTTCCTCTAGTCTTAATGGATGACCTCTTGTTCTTAGCTCAGCTCTTTGCGTAAATAATTCACTGGATAGTTCTTTGTATTGACCTTGAATGTATTTGTAAATGGTAATCATATCACCCCTTAGACGTCTCTTCTCTAATGTAAACAAACCCAGTTTGGCTAGTCTCTCTTTATAACTCAGTTCCTCCAATCTCTTTACCAGTTTTGTTGCATGTCTCTGCACCTTCTCCAGTTCAGTAATGTCTTTTTTAAGAACAGGAGCCCAAAAGTTTACTCCATATTCTAGATGAGGCCTAACCAAGGATTTATACAGCTAGGTAGGATAGGAGGTAGGATAATTTTAGCATCCCTTGCGACACCTCTTTTTATGCAGGCTAGTACCCTATTTGCTCTTGCAGCAGCTGAGTAACTCTGCACACTGATGTGAAGTCTTTTGTCTATCAGTACTCCTAAATCTTTCTCTAATAAGGATTCCCCAAGTTGTTTCCCATTCAGAGTATATGTAGCAAGTTTGCTTCTACAGCCCAAATGCATAACCTTAAATTTATCTACATTAAATGACATCTGCCACTTTTCTGCCCATTCACTTAGTTTATCTAAATCCTTCTGCAGAGAAAAAACATCTAGCTCTGTATGTATTTCCTTATATAGCTTAGCGTCATCAGCAAAGATTGAGATGCTACTTTCAATTCCTACTTCTAGATCATTAATAAACAAATTAAAAAGCATTGGTCCCAGGACTGAACCCTGCGGCACCCCACTTAGACCTAGACTTAGACCAATTTGAAAAAGTTCCATTTACAACAACTCTCTGCCATCTATCATTTAACCAGTTCTCAATCCATGTACAGATAACACCGCCCACACAGAAGCCTTTTAATTTATGCAATGACCTGTTGTGAGGCACTGTATCAAAGGCTTTTGCAAAATCCAAGTATACAACATCAACAGCAATTCCCCTGTCCAAATAACTACTTACTCTTTCATAAAATTCAAGCAAATTAGTCTGACATGATCTATTCTTCATGAAACCATGCTACTAATGATATTGTTCGTTTTCACATAGTTCTGAATACTGTCAGTTAATAACCCTTCTAGTATCTTACCCACTATGGAAGTTAAGCTTACAGGTCTATACTTTCCTGGTTTGGATCTTGCTGTCTTTCTAAACAATGGAACTACATCAGCTTTCCTCCAATCACAGGGCACTATGCCTGATGAAAGTGAATCAATAAATATTAAGCATAAAAACTCTTTGGATGCTAGAGAGATCTCCAAAGCAAGTGGATAAAAACTCCTTTTAGGTCAATGGGGGGGGGGCTATGCACTAAGGTGTGATAAAGAGGTGATAAAGTGAAGATAACTTCTCCAGTGATATCACTTCTCCAGTTCCTATGTTATTCTATGGAGCTTATGCACTAAGACCTCTATAGGCTCTATAGAATAACATAGAAATTGGAGAAGTGATATCACTGGAGAAGTTATCCCCTATGTATCACTTTTATATTACACCTTAGTACATAACCCCTCAATGATTTTTTTATGAATTCCCTTTGGTGCAGTTGGTTACTCCAAAACAGCACAACTTTAGTTTATTGACTACAGAATATAGAGTTTTAGTTTGCAGAGTTAGAGATAGAAAGGTAAACAAAAGTGAACCAAAGAAGATGCAGAACTCAAAAAACATAGTGGGGTTATGCACTAAGGGGGTGATAAAGTGGAGATGACTTCTCCACTGATATCAATTCTCCATTTCCTATGTTAATCTAAAAAGACAATGCACTAAGCTTTCTTAAGTGGGTGAGATCTTAGTGCATAGGCTCCATATAATTACATAGCAACTGGAGAAGTGATATCACTGGAGAAGTCATCTCCGCTTTATCACCTCTTTATTACACCTTAGTGCATCTCCCCATAGAGTTTTAAGTAGAAAACTATACTTAAAGGTTAACTTCATTTTAAAAATGTTAAGATGGATTCCCTGGCATACATTTCCCTGTCTGTTTCCATTCATATATTCATCAATGGGAGTGTGAGCTTACATGTAAAATTACATCAGGTTTGTCTAAATAAGCGCTTTTTTAAATCCAATTTATGCCAGTTGTGTAGAGTATTTCCATGGGTGCAGTATGATAATGTACGCAATAAATAAAAATAGGCTTTTTTCTTAAGTAAACAGGGGTTTAAGAATGATCATGAGTAGAGAGGCAGAGATCCTTGTATTAGAAATACTGCACTCTCCACCCTTTTTTAAAGCTCACATTTTTTGTATAAATGATGATAATAATGGTACCAGAGGGCATTTATAGATATTTCTTTATATGCACACACATATAGTTACAGAAAGAGAGGCTGCTGTCCAATGTGGTTATCCAATGATCAGCAAAGGTTTAGTGATAAATATGTCACATCCTATGCACTGAGTTGCCAGTGTTGTGCCCAGCGATGCCATGCAAGCCTATGAAGTTGGGGTAGGGATGAAGAGATGATTCAGGAAAGGGTTAAAAAGAAGTGATTGTTAGTTACTAACAGTGATCTCTGCTGTACACTGGGGGCACCGCTGGCCTCTTACCGCCTCCTGGGCCTGAGATTTGCTCATGATAATGAGTAATGTCTGTAGAAGCACATCCAGTAGGCTTTCCTGGAGCATCTGCACCTCTTCTCCCACATCCACCTCCTGCCAGGGAGAAAATGGGCATGAAATGCTGCAGGCTGGCAATTGGCAAGACTGCGGATCAGAGCTGAGCTGGATACAACACTCTGTGGGATTTGCACTTGGCAGTGAATAGGCAGTATTACTCTATATGGGGCATACAAGTAGTTGGTGGGTACATTTTTGAATGGGTTTACACCAAACAGTGGGTTTTGGGTACCTCACTATATAGGGTTTGTATTTGGTAGTACATGATGGGTACAGCTCTAAGTGGGGCTTGCATGGGCAGTGCACGTGGGGTATTTCTCTACTTGGGGCATACTCTGGCCAGTGGTTGATGGGTGCATCTCTATATTGGGCTTGCACTGCGCAGTAGATTGTAGGTATATCTCTATATGGAGCTTGCAATGTGCAGTGGATTGTAGGTACATCTCTATATTGGGCTTGCACTGTGCAGTGGATTGTAGGTACATCTCTATATGGAGCTTGCAATGTGCAGTGGATTGTAGGTACATCTCTATATTGGGCTTGCACTGTGCAGTGGATTGTAGGTAATCTCTATATGGAGCTTGCACTGTGCAGTGGATTGTAGGTACATCTATATAATGGGCTTGCACTGTGCATCGGATGGTAGGTACATCTCTATATCAGTCTTGCACTATGCAGTGGATGGTAGGTAAATCTCTATGCAAACTGCTGCACCATAACTAGAGACATTCATATAATAAAACTCTTAATCTTTATTAAATTTAGTCATCATGATTAAGTGGTGATTAAGCGAAACGCGTTGATGCTTCCATACCTCCGGGCATTTGGGAAATTGCCAACACAAGTCCAATGAGTTGATAAGTACTATCATGTCTTTTATACTGATTTAATAAAGATTAAGAGTTTTATTATATGAATGTCTCTAGTTATGGTGCAGAGTGAATGTACCTTTAATTAGACCAAGGGAGGTCTTTTTGTCTAGCGGGCACATACTGAGGCATGTCTATTTTTGCATTTTGCACAATACAATACTTATATCCAAATATTCTTAGAGCCGCTCCAAAACAGCATTTTATATATTAGGTACATCTCTGTATCAGTTTTGCAGTATGCAGTGGATGGCAGGTAATTCTCTATATTGGGCTTGCACTTTGCAGTGGATGGTAGGTACATCTCTATATCAGTCTTGCACTATGCAGTGGATGGCAGGTAAATCTCTATATTGGGCTTGCACTTTGCAGTGGATGGTAGGTACATCTCTATATCAGTCTTGCACTATGCAGTGGATGGCAGGTAAATCTCTATATTGGGCTTGCACTTTGCAGTGGATGGTAGGTACATCTCTATATGGGGCTTACATTGGACAGTGGATGGCAGGTAAATCTCTATATTGGGCTTGCACTTTGCAGTGGATGGTAGGTATATCTCTATATCAGTCTTGCACTATGCAGTGGATGGCAGGTAATTCTCTATATTGGGCTTGCACTTTGCAGTGGATGGTAGGTACATCTCTATATCAGTCTTGCACTATGCAGTGGATGGCAGGTAAATCTCTATATTGGGCTTGCACTTTGCAGTGGATGGTAGGTACATCTCTATATCAGTCTTGCACTATGCAGTGGATGGCAGGTAAATCTCTATATTGGGCTTGCACTGTGCAGTGGATGGTAGGTACATCTCTATATCAGTCTTGCACTTTGCAGTGGATGGTAGGTAGATCTCTATATCAGTCTTGCACTATGCAGTGGATGGCAGGTAAATCTCTATATTGGGCTTGCACTTTGCAGTGGATGGTAGGTACATCTCTATATCAGTCTTGCACTATGCAGTGGATGGCAGGTAAATCTCTATATTGGGCTTGCACTTTGCAGTGGATGGTAGGTACATCTCTATATCAGTCTTGCACTATGCAGTGGATGGCAGGTAAATCTCTATATTGGGCTTGCACTTTGCAGTGGATGGTAGGTATATCTCTATATGGGGCTTACATTGGACAGTGGACAGAAACAGATGCCAAAGTATCCTAGGAGTCCCTGGCCACCCCTGTGACACAACCCCAGAGTAATAAGAACCCACCCTCCACTCTTCATCCACTTTTGTGGCACAGAAAGTACTCTTTATACAAACACAAGTGCATTCTTAATTAAGTCTGTCAGTAGAAGAGCATAACAAAACAATCTCCTATGTGTACAGATATGGACTGGGTTGGTGCTGGGCTGGTACTTGGACCACTCACTGTGGAGCTGCTCTTTATAATGGAGAAGATGCTGCTGAGAATCCCAGAGCACACAAGAAGCTCCTTTTGCTGCCGTAGGTGCAAGTGGATGTGGTGAAGAACCACGGGCAGAAGAATCCGGCGGGCATCTGTGGGCAAAGGGACATCAGTTGATACACAATGGTATTCTTTGTTGTTGGAATTAGATGTTAAAGCAAAGGTGACCACCTCCCCAGAAGTTATCAGACTGCAGTCCAACACTCTAAAGCCTGGCACACCTTATCTGCAATGCCTGTCCTGTTTTCCAGGCACATATTGATGCTGATGCACTAAGAGGAACTGGAATACTTTTGGAGCAAATTAAATGCGGAAAAATAAAAAAATTCCTCAGATTCCTGTTTATCTAAATTGGGCTTTTAACCCTTGAATGCTAGAAAGGTCTCCATCACATTGCAATCGATTTAAATCATTGGGAATATTTATTTGTCCTCTATGGTGCAGTTGGTTTGTCCCAGAATTACCCCAGTTCTTCTTAGTATATCAGCCTCATTGGCTTTTATATCCCAGCACACCATACATAGCACACAAAGGCCCACTTTGCTGTGCCCCTCAGTAAAGCTTGGTATACAGCTCATACTTTTAAATATTGGTTGTTACCAGGGCCGGATTTACATCTCTGGTGCCCCTACGCAAGGCACTCTAGGTGTCCTTAGCTCCACCCATGGCCACATCCCATCACATGCCCCCCCCTCATCCCGCAGTCCTTTCCTGGGAAAGAAAATACTCTTGGCCTATAACAAGCAAGAAGAAAAATGCTTTAAAACCTTGGTTGCAAGAGAGAGAGAGATCTGTCTAGCATCTAATGAGTTAATTAATAGCCTACTATGGTCAGAATATGGGTGTGGACAGCACAGTTGAGGTGTCCCTCAACACTTGGTGCTCTAGGCAGTTGCCTACTCTGTCTAATGGGAAATCCAGCCTTGATTGTCACACACATATGGTTCCCTTTAAAATAGTACATTTATGAAAATGCATGCTGCCTTGATTCAAGGGACCACTGCAGCCCTATAATCTCTGCAGCAATGCAGCATGCATTTTTAATGTGTCCCTTATTAAATGATGATCTAGCAAGGTTACACATTCTAGCATATATTTTATAATCCTTCTACATATGTGGTCTGGCACCCACTGGGCCTCTTTACTTCTAAACACACTGGCACTTCATACCTGATACCTGCTCTGTGCCTGGTACAAAGGTACCTAGTTATTGCCCTACCTGGGTATGAGAACAGCCGGCAGTCCACGGTGCGTCCAATAGATTGCAGCTTCACCACATCCATGGACTGGCCAAGATGCAGGGTGCTGGGTAGACTGCTGAGTGTGCCACGTACAAACTCTGCCACTTCCGCCACAGAGAACATTGGCAGCAACTCCTCAAAGATGGCAGGAAAGGAGCTAAGCAGAGCAGCCTGTGGAGGCACATAAGATCACTACCCAGCTGCACATCACATAATCAACACATACCATTTCACAATACAAGCACAAAAACATCAGTATACAACTATACAGATATAAATATTATGTCACAGCATCACCTGCACATTAAGACAGATAAACAACACCAGACTGCACGGCCCAACTCAGCAGCACAGCATCGTATTATGCCTAAGGCCGTACACAAAAAGTAAATCAGGAAATATTCTGGAAAAACCAACTGACCATAGGAAACAAATAAATATTCCCAAAGTTTCCACTGCTCACCACAGATGTGGAATCTGGTCTTAAAGGGATAGTAATACTTAAAAATTACTAATCCCAATATTGTATTACTAAAAAAAAGAAATTAATTGCCCCCAGTGACATCTCTCAAACCTTTATGGTTTGAGAGATATTCACTAGCAAACTTCCCTCACCTTTCCCTGAAGTCAGCATTGCAGACCTTTTAAGTGAATGATTTCTTTTTTATTAACGCGACCTCGGCTCTGCTGCAAAGCTGCCGGATGGTCGTACGACAGGCTTCCCCTGCAGTCAGCTACAACTCTGACTTCAGGGAAAGGGGAGGGAGGGGGGAACTTTGGAGTGAATATCTCTCAAACCATAAAGGTTTGAGAGATGTCACAGGGGGCAATTCATTTCTTTTTTTTAGTACTACAATATTGGGATAAGTAATTTTTAAGTATTACTATCCCTTTAAGACCAGACAGCTCACAGCAAGGGACAATCTTCTTACTGTGAGAACAATGAAAACCCTGCCCCCCTTGACAGGTTTTTCCCCTATGCTAATTGAAGATTGTCCCTCTCAGCAAGCCATCTGCACACCGCCTTTCTGTTCTGAGGCCCCTCTCAAGGTTATTCCACTCACAGACTACACAGCCCAGACTCCTGTGTGTGTGTGTGCTTTTTTGTGTGTACAGGAGAGGGTGTGAGTGCACCTTTATTCCTTTGTGAGAGGTTGGCGTGCATGATCTGGAGGTTGGTTTACCTAAGACTTGCTCCAGTTTGCTTTTATAAATTAGGCCCGATGGGCCGCATTCAATAAGCTAAAGAAGTGCAATACTAGGGCAAACCAACATCACCATAGGGGAGAAATGAAAACTATCAATGATTTAAGAGGGGATTTTGACCTCTTAAACTCTAGAGAGATCTCCAGCGCATTATGTTGTAAAGCACTGGTGACTTCTCTAGCATTTAATGGGTTAAATGCCCCATTTTAATCAATTACATTTTTGGGGATGTTTATTTATCCCCTATAGTGCAGTTGGCTTGCCCCAGAATTGCACCTCTTGGCTTATTTGATACGACCCAATATGTATCAAAACACCAACTCACACAAACAAGCAGTGACATGTCTGCCACACACATATATAGAGGGGATAGTCACCAAGCTGTGACATTACTTTCCAGTGAGAGGAGTCTCTGTTACTGCTATCTAATTCCAGTACATTGATTTGCTCTATGCTGCAGATGTCTGTAGCAACCAACAAAGGCATCTTAGCTGGGGCAGGAGAAGGAACGTGAGGAACGAAAGCCTGGGCTGTTTCTTTCCTGTGAGTGTGCTTGCCTGCTTTTCTCAGTGCTTACAAATGATGATTAAAGGGATAGTAGTGTTTCATAATCAAAGCATCTCTAATTAATCATCATAGTATTTGGACTTTGGAGAGTGTTATTTCAATTCTGTCAGAGTTGTAGTTCAAGAGTAATTCAATGACAAAGTATTCCCCTCCCGCCCCTTTTACTGATGTAACACTGCTCAGCCAGAGCAGAAGGGAGGTACTCAGGTAGACTGCAGAGAGGGACAATCTTCAGTTAAGATAAGGGAAAAACCTGAAAAACTTGTCAAGGGGGGCAGGGCTTTCATTGTTCTCATAGGAAGAAGATTGTCCCCTGCTGTGATCTGTCTGGTCTATGGACTGCATTCCACATCTGAGAAGAGATGGCTTACACTAGGTAAAAGGGGCGGGAGGGGAAACTTTGCTTGTGAATATCTCTCAAAACATAAAGGTTTGAGAGATAAGACTTATATCATTCTTCCAGTTTTTTTAATGCCTGCAAAATAAAATAAAGATAAAACGAAGTATTACTATCCCCTTAATAGGGCCGGGTTTACATTCCAAGCACCCCTAGGCAAGGCTAGGTGCCCTTACTTCTATACAGAGCCACAACTCTATTCTTCATATGACCCTGTCCCCACTCCCATTCCCTGTTTTCTTCCACAGTAAATACCCCTTGCTTATAACATGAAAGAATGAAAGACGCTTCAACCCCCTGGCTGCTAGAGAGAGCTCTCCAACGTATTGTTTCTCTAGCATCCAGGATTTTAAGTAATAGCCTTTAAAGGGTTATAAACTGGTGTAAGGATGTTGAGATTGCTTTGGTCACACCCACAATTCTGAATTTGGAATAGTTCCCTATTCTACCTACTGTGAAATCCAGGCCAGATTAACTGTTTATACAGCCTCCAATAATCTGCATGCACTATATTATCTGCTTGGCTTAATGTATGCACCTTATCATGGTTTTTAACCCTTTGAGTGCCAGAGGGGTACGCAACGCATTGCTTTGCTATGTGTTGCGTACCCCTATGGCACTCAAAGGGTTAAGTTTTGGAAGCATTCTGGACACTGCTGATACCATTTGTGTTTATCTGAGACCCGGTGGAAGTCCCCATCTGTATGAATCCTGCTTTTCTTGCTTCTTAAAGGGATAGTAATATTTCAAATGTAAAAAAAAAACATGTTGTAGGGTTTATCCCCCTGAGTAAACCAAGGGTATTTCCACTGCTGAAATGTGTTTTATTCAAAAGTTATTACATCTCAAACTTGATTTGTTTGTAGGTGCAGTATCACTGAAAATGTAAAGTTGCGCTGTTGCTACATCAGCCTATGGAGGTTTATGGTCAACTGACCAGAGATGTTCATAAGATGGTGTAGCAACAGCGCCACTGTACATTTTCAGGCCACTGTGATACTGCACCTAAAAAAATTCAAGTTTGAACTGTAATTACTTTGAATAAAACACCTTTCAGCAGTGAGAGTACTCTGGTTTTACTCAGGGGGTTAAACACTACAATATATATTTTATTACATACTAAGTGTTACTATCCATTTAAAGCTTCACTATTGCCATGTGGGCTCTGTAAGCTGCTGAACTATTGTCACTATATGCCAAGGATTGCAGTGAACACTGACTGAATGGATTTTGCTCTATTGCACCTTCACTGTATCTCATTCTGATTTTCGGGTTATCGATGTTTCATATTTTTTTACATTTTGGTACTGATTTTTGGCTGTATACTCAGCCCTCATCATTTCTGATACTGGTATTTTTACTTGCAACTTTAGTTCTGGGTGGTGAGACGTAGTACTAGATTATATAGGTATAGGGGTGCATTGTGTTTTTAGCAAAGAGGAGGGATTCTTGGGAGGGAGAAGGGATCCTTCAATCTGAAGTACCTTTTGGTATTTGTTGTATAATCGTCTACTAACGCTTTGAATGCCAGAGAGTTATCCAGTGCATTGCAGTATAATGTGTTGGATACCTTTCTGGCACTCAAATGGTTAAATGTCATTATTTTAGTTACTATAGACATATAGAGTTTGTCAGCAGAAAATAACCATTTGACCCATCCAGCCTAATTAAAACACACAGACTTACATACTTCTCAGACTAAACTTGTGTCTATCCCAGGCATAACTGAATTCCATAAAAGGGTCTGTTCCTGCCATCTCTGCTGAGGAGGTTGTTCCATGAATCTAACACAATTTCTGTAAAGAAGTACTTACACACAGAACTTCTGAATTTTCTACCCTCTAATTTTAGATCATAATGTTCAGTTCTAGTATTCCTCTTTTTCTGAAAAATGCTTCAATCCTGAACTATATTAAATCCCTTAATATAGCAAAAGGTTTATACCAAATCATCCCTCTCCCTCCTCTATAACAAGAGACATATATTAAGTTTTTTGAATATATGCTGGAACCCTGTGTCATGAATACTCTGTACCATTTTGGTGGCTCTTCTTTGAACTGCCTACAATGTATTAATGTTATAAAGGAGATGTGGTCTCTAGAACTGTACACTGTAGTCTCGGTGAGGTCTTCCCAGTGAGCTATAGAATGCCTTTAGTATCGGTTTGTTTCCCCACTGCTTTACTGCATTGCTTATCTACCTTCAAGTCATCTGAAATAATAACTGCCAATCCCTTTCCTCTGATTTTTTGACAGCACATTACCATTAGGCCTGTATTCCATCTCTCATTTTTTTGTGTCCTATACTAATTAGCTTGCAATTTTCAGAATTAAACTTTAGGACCCATACACTTGTCCATTCCTGCATTTTTATTAAATTCTCATGAATTTAGTATATCCTCTGAACCCTATTACAGCTTTTTGTATCATTTGCAAAAAAAACTCACCCCTCAGAGGAGATGCACTAAAGTTCAATGCTGTGGTGATGTGTATCTTGGCGATGTAGACAAACATAGCCATATGCACTAAGAATTAGGGATGCAAAGGGTGGGGAGTATAAGCTCCCCATTAATATGGAGGGTTATCAAATTGTGGGAGATGTTTAAGGAATGCCCTCCCCTACATATCTCCAGCAGTAGACAACCCTGAAGTCTGAGAGCATCCTGTCTGCTCAGTGAGGGAGATGATACTCTCAGGCTTCAGCACAACAAAAAGCATCACTACCTTAAAGGGATAGTAATGTCTATAATAAGGTTTATCTCCAAGTCTTCTCTATTGTTTTTATAACACTTTGCACTATGTTTAATAACTTACTGTTCTGTAGTTCAAAAGATATTCAAGCTGAAAGGATCCCCCTCCCGCCCCTTCTGGCCATCTCCCGTTAGAGCTGCAATCTGGTAGTGGGACCGGATGGATGCAGCGATGGTCAATCCTCATTCAGTAAGTATAAGGAAAACCCTGGCCCCTTGATGAAGGAGGGCAGGATTTTCCTTTTGCCTACTGAAGATTATCCCTTGCCGCTCTCCATCCAGACCAGGCTTAGATGCAACGTGATGCGGCCAGAAGGGGCGGGAGGGAGATCCTTTTACATTGAATATCTTTTGAATTAAAGAAAATAGCTCAAAATGTTAAAAAACAATAGAGAAGACTTGGAGATAAACTTGATTGTAGATATTACTATCCTTTTAATCCTCTGAGTGCCATAGGGATGTACATTTCTCACCCCTGTTAGGAAAGTACATTATACCAACCACTACATAATCATCCTCACAGCACTATGTCATAAAAAATGGAATTTAACCCCTTGGCTGATAGATATGTGCACTGGAGACACTTCTAGCAGCCAAAGGGTTAAAAAATTTAAGGAAATACCACAAAGAGCTTCCCCCTCTAAGGAAATAACACAAAGAACATCCCCCTCTCCTTAAGCAGCCATGATCTACAGTGATGAATGACAAGGGGTAAGATGGTGAAGGGAGCATAAAAGAGAGGAAGGAGAGGGAAGAAAAATGGATCACATTATGCAAAGAGGAGAGTGAGTGTGGCTGTTTCAGTCTGTTAGTGAGTGGAGCTGGAAAGCATCTAAATGGCAGAGGGTGTGCAGTCAAGGAGCCTGAGAGGGTAATAAGTAGGACAAGTTGTGCACAGGTGAATAGGGGGCATAATTAATGGGGGGGGGGTGAGATACAATGTCTGCACAGCGTTTGCAGGAAAGATGGTGATAGGGGAGTGAGGGGAACATGGACACTGATGTACTAACAGGAAATGGAGTAATTCTGGAACAAACCAACGGCATCATGTGGGACAAATACATATTCCTCAAATTGTCATTCATTTAAATGGAACATTTAACCCCTTAAATGCTAGACAAGTCTCCTCAATCGCATTCAAGGATTTAAAAGCCCCATTTAACCCCTTAACGACATATGACTTACCAGGTACGTCCCGCAAAAACTGTCACTTAGTGACAGAGGACGTACCTGGTAAGTCACGGAAGTCCGCGTCTCCGTGCGGCTGCACGGCGCTCGGAGACTCCGGACTTCATTAAAGAAAAAAAAAAAAAAAAATGTTAGGCCGGCGTTAACGTGACAGCCGCGTACGAACGCGGCTGTCACTAAGGGGTTAAATCAACGTGAATTTGTCCATTTAATTTATTTGTTCTCTATGATCCAGCTGGTTTACCCCAGAATGGCTTAATTCCTTCTTATTTCATGAGCTTCCCTAATTCTAGGGCAGGCTTAGGTAACAAAGCCCTCCAGATGTTGTTGGACTACAATTCCCATCATCCTCCGCAAGCCAATCCTCTTGCTGATGTTTTATTGCACTTCCCATGATCTTCAGTCTACCAAACCTCCCGCTGTAGTTGGAATACAATTCCCATCAGCAAGTCTTCGGCTTTGTGAGGATGATGATATGGACACTGTTGTATAACCTTGGTCTAGGGAGATGTAATCACAACAGAGTAGGGGCACTGACTGGTCTCTCAGACCTTATAATGAGGGGTCACTATGGGAGTGCACTATTGGTTTTGCTGGGTGACTACAATGAATGTTGGGGGTCACAGTGAGTGTTGCAGATCTAAAGAAAAAATTTTTTAGTGCAATATGGGTTTTGGGGTAGAAATGCCTCTACTTACACAGCAGACTGTGGGTGGGTTTGAAACCCCCCCAGTGTTTTGAGAGCCAGAATCCCCCGTTCCGCTCACCTGTCCTCCGGCCGCAGAGGGCTTCAAATTTAGGAGAGGAGAAAGGAGGAGAAGAGTGGGAGGTAGAAGAAGGAGCAGGAGGAATGAGAGGGGGAGAGCACAGGTGAAGCACAGGCAGCAAATAAAGGAGAAAAGTAAAATATGCAGGAGACTACAGAAATGCACGTGGATTGCAAAAGAGAGAAGGAAGATGAGAAGGAGAGAGAAGCAGTGAGAAGAAAAGTCTGGAGAAAAGCACAGTGAGAAAGTAGACGCCCTCCAGGTAAAGCACTTACAGCAATCGTTCCAAAGCAATATGTTCAAGCACATTGGCAGCGAAGAGATGTTCAGTTTCCTGTATCCTTCTGAAGGTTTCAACTGGAGATGAGGTGCGCCCTACCTCCCACCCCAGTGCCTACTTACCTGTGTGAAGAGTAGAGTGTCTGAGCTGCGTGTGTCCAGACTCAGTACAAAGCGCATGGACTGAAAGAGCTCATGGATGCTGCAGCGAAACTGCTCCTCCTCCAATCCACCTGTTGAACGGGCGAAGAGTAGGCGGCTCTGGACGATGAACTTAAAGAGGTTCTCCAATGCCTGAGGAGAGAGTTAAGCACAGTGACTGGGTGAAGCCGTGTATAGCATAGGTCACATTGGGATGGGAGGAGGATGGAAGCAGAGTGACCATTAGTTAAGGGAAAATGGGATCACTGTGACCCTAAACCAAATAGAAAACCATCTGGGTTGTGGCATGGTAACTGTGGACTAGGGGGAGGGCCAGCATGATGACAGTGAGCTGAGATAAAAGATGGCAGTAGCCATGGGCTTCAGGCCTGATACACGGACACAATGGGCCAGTATACTTCCCGTAATAATTAATGGGAATGAACTGTAGAGAGGGGACTTTATTAAGGGAAGAATTGAAATTGCAGGTAGGGTGAAACTTTGAAATAGACACAAACCTCATATCTCCTGCAATACCCAACCTCCATCCACTACCTTCTACATTATACATGAATCTCTTCCCTTCCACACATCTCCTCTTGTCATTAACTCACTATCTCCTCCATTTAAACTTACCCTCATTGCCTCCTGGATGTGGTCTTGTCTCACAAGGTCAGCAGAACGCTCCAGATACCATTTCAAACACCGTATAAGCTCCCTGAATAACAAACAATTAAGTTTCAACACAGTCCTTAATACCCAGCCTAGCATACCATCTCTCACACCGATGTGCTAAAGCTTCCATCTTTTACATTGCACTCACTGTCCTATATACCTGCCATGACACCGCTCCCACCTAAACTGTAACTCATACACAGAGTCCTGCCCCTTGTCACTCATTCTCAATGACACAGCAGTCACCTCCCTCATAAGAAAACAGTTCACTTCCCTCATGTCCATATACTCTATGCCTCCTCACAGCAAGCCACCCTCACCTGTATGCCAGTGCCCCCGCAAAATGTTTCTGGATGTACGTGTCTAGCACGGGACGGAAGTGATAATATTTACTGTCTCTCAGGAGGTTGATGATGAAAACCTGTGTGTAGAAGCGGGTCAGAAGTCTCATAATTATGATGATAGGAGGAACAATCAAGTAGATATGCCAATATATTCAATATGTACAGCTAAGTATCAGACACAGGCAAAGGATTACAGTCATCTACATGTGTGAGATATAATGCCAGGTGTTAAAAAGAAACATGGAGTAATTCTAGATCATAGTGAAACATAGTGGATGAATACAAGTTCCCACTGATGTAAAAGGGGCTTTTAACACATTTAAGGCAATGTTTTGGAGACCCACTGGAATTCAAAGGGTTAAAAGCCCCATTTACATTTTTGGGAATTCTAGGAATTTGCATTGGTCTCCTATAGTACAGACAACAGGTGCATAGCTGAGCGAGGATCTGATACTTTGGTTGCTGTGTATGTATCTTTAAATGGACAACAACTAGAATATGGAGGCCCATAAGTGAACTGTTTATGTCAGGAAATATGACAATTTACAAATTACCCTTTAAAAATGGACCTCATAATAAAAAAGGGGTAACAATGTGCCAAATCATCTTTTATTGTCATACATGATTGTTCATATAGAAATACTGATGCAGATCTACTAAAAGAACAATTATAGGGGCAAGCAAAAGGGGCAATTATTACTGACAGGGCAATAAACATTTCATTGCAATAAGTTGGAGACTTATTTAGCATAGTTTAACCCCTTGAGTACTAAAGAGGTATCCAACATATTTCAAAACAATGTACTGGATACTTCCCTGGCACTCAAGGGGTTAAAGTTCCCAAATAAGTCAATGGGGCTTTTCAGAATTTGTATTTGTTCCAGAAATTGTAGTTGTTTTGTGATAATCCCCTGTGCACAACAGTGTGATATACAGAGATACTGTAATCCAGGGGTGGGCAGGCAACATATGACCCTTCAGCTGTTATTGGACTACAATTATTATCATGCTCAGCCAACTATCAAGGTGTCTATGGGTGATGGGAGTTGTAGTCCAAAAACAGTTGGAGGGTTATGCTAGAATTTCCATGTATGTACAGCAGAGGGCATTCTCACCAGTGACTGGAAGACAAGCAAGCCATACTTCTCAGTGTTATCATCCAGAATCACGAACAGTGTATCCAGGATATCCTGCAGGAACTGTGAGGGCACAAATGAGGTCTTAGCATTGATCTCCCACAACCATCGCTTAATCACTGTGAATCACTTCTCCCCAGACAATCCAGAGAGCCCTCCGCCATTGTACTTGGTTCTCTACTACCCTAAGAGTGCAGAGTAAAGGTGCCCTCCCTTTCCTATATTGCTGGGTTCTCCATCTTCCTCACCTGATGCTTGTATTTTCTTTCCCTCCATTACTGCAGCAAATACTTTGATTTCAAAAATGCCTTTTTGGAAATTCTGGTTCTACCAACAGCAAATGTTAAACAGAAAAGGAAACTTTAAGACATGTGCCAGTAAATTAGTGGATTGGACTGGGATAGTGGCCCAAAAAGGAACCTTATATCTCTTCTGATGCATATTATTGTCAAATTGCCCCTTCTGATTCATATTTTTGATCTTTCCGTTTTAGGATCTGTGTTAGAATAATCCATGTCTGTTTTTAGAGTATAGGTATATTTTATGTATTATTTTTTGGAGTTATAATTATCAGTTGTGCAAACCACATTCACTTTCTTAAAGGTCTGTCTATACTTTCACTGACACAATTCTAATAATTCCTTCTTTTTAAAGGAAAAGGAAACTTTTTTTAATGGAAAAGTATATATTATAGAGTTTTTCTTGCTGAGTAAAACAAGACTAATTCAACTGCTAAAATATTTGTTATTCAAAAGTTATAACTGTTGAAACTACCATTAAGTGATAAAGCTGTTACTATCACATTCTAGGGGGAGCAATTTGATAACTATCTGAACACCAGCTAAACTGTACTTGAACTGTATGGACACCAGAGGGCACTGGAAGAAACTCACTGGCTGGGAGGTACGTTCTGTGCCTCGCATAACCCCACATCCCAGCCAATAGGAATGTGGATAAAAAAATAACAATTTGAACGGTAATAACTTTGGAACATGCATCTTCCTCCAGTGGGAGTTCCTGTGTTTTACTAGCAGGAAATGCTGTATAACATGTATTTTTCATTATAAACATTTACTGCTCTTTTAACCCTTTGATTGCCAGAGGGGTATCCAGCGCATTGCTCTGCAATGCGTTGGATACCTCTATGGAACTCAAAGGGTTACAGTCAGTTTTATTAAGACAACTGGGGTAATTCTGTAGTTAAACCCCCCCCTTTCATTCAGTGGAGTTTGTGGGATTTGTTATTCCTACCCTATGGTAAAGCTGATTAGCCACAGACTTACTCCTCTTTAGAGTTACTTTTTTAGCAGAATGTAACTTTTGATAATGTTACAGTATTAGCAATATTTTGTTACAATATGACAGAGATAACATTCATTAAATATATGGAAACTATACATGTAACTGTGGTAGTTATGCCGACATTTTAACTCTTGGGTGCCAGAGTGCCCCCACAGGAAGAGATAGAGCAGCACAAAACGCATTGGGTGTTCATATTAGCGCCAACTTTCTTATTTTATATTCAATTATCTTAAATATTGTTTGCTTGTTATTTTAAGAAATAAATACATACTTGTATGCAAGGCGGTCTCCCTAGACTATCATTGTACCCCGGGCCGATTCATATATTACCCCCCAATAACAATATCCACCAAATGCGATTGTAAGAAGAAGAATACGAGGGAGATTTAAGAGGCACCATAAGGAGGGTCAAGAGAAGGTGCTATGGAGACCGACTCATACTGGTCAGATCCAGTAAAGGGCTATATCCTAGAGGCAGAAGTAGCCTCTAAAAAGAGTGAGTACCCACATTGAAGGGGGGGGGGGACTGATTATATTGATAAATCACCTGGATCACACTTAGAGGGATTTCTTGCTTTGTCCCTTTTCTCTCAAATGGTTAACACCAGATTATTTTTTTTAAACTGGAGCTAATATAGTCACATTTTTAAACACAGGGGCCTGTATGTATTAAAGTGGAGTGGTGCAATTCTGGAGCAAACCAAGTTCAAAATATTGAGTAAATAAAAATTATCAATTTAAATGGGGGATTTCTAACCCCTTGAATGACAGAGCTTGCCAACATACTGCTCTCTAGCATTCAAGGGAGTGAACAGCTCCATTTAAAATCAATGGGTATTTGGGGGCTTTTTTACTTGTCCCCTGTGACGCGGTTGGTTTGCACCAGAATTGCATCACTCGACTTTTAAACATATTTTGTTTTGGCGTCAAAGTGCAACTGTCACTTTGGAACACATTGGTGATTTTTAAATGAGTTTCAAAAGCACATATAACTATGTTAGCCATATTTTAATTTGTAAGATATTTAGAATTACATATTTGTCACTTCATGCACTTACTGGCTAGTGCCAGCCAGATACTAACATACCATACTGCTCCCCATCCCAACTGTCAATCTCTGCTGGCAAATACAAGCTCCCATGCATAAACTGATAAATAAATAAGGCTAAATATGTCATAAACTACTTTTTACAGTATATAGATAATTTTGAAGCAATTTTCATTCAGCACGGATTGGTGAGCTTGCCCATTTGCTACCATAGGGTGCACAAACACCGCAACAGTTTAGTGTGAATCCTCCTCACGCAAAATATGGGGTGTTCTCCTACATCCTACAGTACAAGGCACTTCTTACCCAGCAGTGTATTAGTAATGCTGTCTTTTCATTCAGTATATAGATATATCCCACAAGTTTTTGTGGTTTTCCAAACTTCCCATCTTCCCCAAAGAATAAAGGTCTCTTTTACCTTTACTATCTCCTCCCCGCTTACATGCCGCAGATGGCCCAGTATATCAAGTATCCTATCCGGGTAAGCCTTCCACTTCAGGAGAGCAAGAAGGTCAACTGGAGACGATGAAAGTGGGAATAAGAATGGAACAGAGAGAACACAGAGACAGAGTGATAGAGAATAGAACAGTGTGATATAGTTTGTAGGCGTTATGCTCGATTTTAAGGAACTGCTTTGCAAGATGTTGAGAAGTGTTGCCTGTTATCATACTGCCTGAAAATTAATGTGTGTGTGGTGCTGTGTTGTTCAATGCAGTGTTTGAGTGCCATTGCAAAGCAATGCATTCCGTACCCCTCTGGCACTCAAAGGGTTAAGGGGATGAGGATACATGGTGCAATATGTGAGTTAAATGACTGACATCATTCTACAAGAGTTCGGTGGAGGAGAGTTGTGTATAATACTGTGCAACGTGTGTGTGTTTGTATGGATGTATATACATATCGATACACATGTATGCGTGTTTGTGTGTACATGTGTGTGTATGTGCCTGTCTAGTACCATTCCAATTGAGCTTGGTGGAGGAGGTCTGTGTGTATGTCCCCGATACCATTTCATGTGAGCTTGGTGGAGGAGATCCAGGGAAGGGCTGGCAACTTTTGTCATGGGAGGGCAGGTACAATCAAGTGATCCACTTCTATTATTGCTCCAGCCCACAGTCCCAGCATACTCCCTTTTGTTAGTTTTATGATTGCCATTAATGTTATGAAGTAAGGCAAGTATGAGAGTACATTTGAAATGGTGATACATTAGAGATACCACATAGCTTACAACTGAAAATGATCTACACCATAAATGCCAAAAGCTTACAACTGAACCACACTACCAGTGTATCATTACTGCAGTTGCAAGCTCTGTGGTATCACTAATGTGATTCCAAGTCAATTGTAAGCTCCGTGGTATTACTAGTTCCCAGGTACGCCCCTTCCCTCCCTCTCCTCTTCTCTCTCACTCCTCCTCCCTCTACCTCTGTTTAGAATGGCCATCTGCTTTGCTCATCTTCCCTCTGGCCTTTTAGAACCTGCCAGGGCAAGGTCCATTCTTAAAATGCGCACTGATATTTTACAATTGAACTTTCGGTTGTAGTGAAAGACAAGTAACTAAACAGGCAGCAAATTAAAAAATGCTGAATGTAAGGCAGTCATATAACAAACATTTTTGTCACCCTCTGCAAACTGTTGAGGAGCCCTATGTCATTGAGAGATAAGAGGAACACTGTTAGTCACAAAATCTCACATACACAGTCTGCTACCCCATCCTTGTCATACTGTCCACTGGAAGTCAGCAATTCCCACATATGCTGTCTGACACCCCCAGCCTTATACCACTGCCCACTAGTAGGCACAGATTCCTCCATACACGACCGCCCCCACACAGTTCTATTTTCTGTAGGCAGTGGTGGAGATCAGCAGTCCCACATAGCCCTCTGTTTGGAACAGCATAGTGGAGCAGTTCCTAGGGCTTCTTCCTTACAAAGTACTTCTAGGTTACAACCAGGAAGTACCTTTAAGAAACTCTCCACTATGCTGCTTCAGAATAAAATAAAATATATATTTATATATGGTACAGGGCTGCTCGTCTAATGGATGGGCAGCCCGATTAAAAGACTGGCCAGCAGCCTGCTACCCCATCATTATAACTGGCCCTGGGGCAAATTATTTGCCACCCAGGACCCCCTCCCCTGAGGATATATGTGCGTAGCATTGTGCAGTGTGCGATTGTGTTTGTGCGGGCAGTACCATTCTGTGTGAGCTTGGTGGAGGAGAGCTGTGTGGAGATACAGAAGGTCTCTTTGGGGCTGCGCTGAAATATCAAGCTGGAAGGGATGTTGGGGCATCCACTCATATCTTCCTTACAGCAGGGAAGTCCCAGGTACAGAGCATGGTTATTGAATGTGCTGTTCTCATCACACTGCAGAGATACATTGGGGTTATTGGCTGCATAAAGAACACAACCACAGAGTATTTCACTAGAACAGACAATTAATGCACACATACCTTATAGACATAGAGCTCATGTATGTCATCAGATAGGGTGGTCCCATCATCTCTCATCAGGGGGGTGAAGGAGAATCCAAAGAGCTTCTTTTCACCTTTATCCTTTGCTACAGCAACCAGAAGATAATTGTCAGTGAACAAAATGACAGTCCCTGCAGTATGTAGTCACAGTGTGCATGTCTGCAGTGCCACAATGCAGTGAGTGTGAGTCTGTAATGCCATAGTGCAACGAGTGTGTGCCTGCAGTTATACAGTGCAGTCGTTGTGTGCTTTCAGTGCCATAGTGCAGTGAGTGTGTGCCTGCCATAGTGCAATGAGTGTGTGCCTGCAGTGTCATAGTGCAGTGAGGTGGTGACTGCAGTGATAGTGCAAATAGTGAGTGCCTGCCATATTTCAGTGACTGAATGCCAGCAAAGTCATTGTGCCACAGTTCAGTGATTGTGTGCCTGTGGTGACAAAGTGCAATGGGGGAGTGCCAGCAGTAACACAATGCAGTGAGCGTGTGTCTGTGTGTTGTTGCACCACTCTCCACCAAAACACTAAAGACGTGTTTGTGTTTTTGAGTCTATATTTTACTGTGTATATCAGTTCTGTAAGGGGGAGGTAACCAGAGGTTCTCTAGTTGGTGCTGCACTACAATTCATTAACTGGCTGACTATGATGTGAATTGTTGTCCATCAAAAGCTAGAGAATTGCAAGCTGCTGTCCCCTGGTGTTTATGGTTATTTTTATGATCTCTTCTCACATACTGGAGCAGTGCCTGAACTCGAAGCGTAGGTGGGACCCCCGGAACCTGTCGATTGGAATGGGCAGTTTGATGACTTCTCCCCATCGAGGGCTGTTATTGTGGTACAGCACAAATGAGTGGTACTGAGTCCGTGGTGGCTCTCCTGTCCCCAGGCTGACACAGTCCTGAAGGCATAAAGTTTATGTTTATCCATACTAATAGTAATGAAATCTCTCTGTGAGGCTTTGAATCCTCTGTACAGCAGTTCTCGCACAAGCAGAGACTCATAAGGGTGGTGAACATATCCCCCACATGACAGGTCTCTTTCTTTAATGTACAACCTGCCAACAGTTTTCACTTTCTACCTATGACTGTCCTGCAGCATCCTGTCCACAATATCTGAAAGTCTTTACACTGTTCAGTCAGTCTGATGTTCTCTCTCCCCCACACTGTTGAGCCTGTCTGAGATTCTGCCTCCTCAAAGTGTCCAGCCTGCCTGAAATTCTCCTTCTCTACACTGCTCAGTCAGTCTGAGATTCTTTCTCTGCACTGTTCAGACATACTGAGATTTTTCCTCTTTACACTATTAGCCAAGTTGAAATTTGTTCCTCACCCATAGTGGTCAACTTGAGTAAAATGATCTCCCTCTATACTGTTCAAACACCTGAGATTATCCATCTCTTCAACATCCAGCCTGCCTGAGATTTTCGCTCTCTACACTGTTCAAGTTCCTTAGATTGCCCCTCTCTACCCTGCTCATCCTGCCCAAAATTATTCCTCTCTGCACTGTCCATCCTGCCTAAGATTATCTGCCTTTACAACACTGGTTCTAACCAGGTTGTTGTTGCACTTTTGTGTGCTTCAGAAATCCAAATAGAGTACCCCTTCCTTTTTTTTATAAAGACTTTGAGAATATTACAAATATTGAGTCACAACTATATATTTATGGAAATTGTTAGGTGCAATATGCTTTTTTATTCTTATTGTAAGACCTAAAAATAACTATATTTGTATGTATTTGTACCTCCCAAAACCCCTTTACAAATTACTTATAGAATGTTACCGAAAATTGCAGACTGAGAAACACTACTCTACACTGTTCAGCCTGAGACAGATTCTCTCCCACTGTACACTGTTTAGCCTGGGCGAGATTGTCTCCCACTGTACACTGTTCAGCCTGGGCGAGATTGTCTCCCACTGTACACTGTTCAGCCTGGGCGAGATTGTCTCCCACTGTACACTGTTTAGCCTGGGCGAGATTGTCTCCCACTGTACCCTGTTCAGCCTTGGTGACATTCTCCTCTCTGCACTGTTCAGGCTTGGGGAGATTCTAACTGATCAGTGAAATCCTCCTACTCTACACTGTCCAGATTGCTTAACAGTCTTTCTCTCTTCATTGTTCAGTGTGGGTGAGAGGTTCCCTTTCTAAATAGCTGAGCATGGGTGAGATTCTCTCTCACTCACACTTTTCAGCTGGAGTGAAATCCTCCTACTCTATACTGTTCAGATAACCTGAGAGTCTTTCTCTCTATATTGTTCAGAGTGGGTAAGAATTTTGCTTTCTACATAGCTCAGCATTGGTGACATTTCCCCTTTATCTACACTGTTCAGCTTGAGTGAACGCCTCCTACTCTACACTGTCCAGATTGTCTGAGAGTCTTTCTCTCTACATTGTTCATCATGGGTGAGAATTTTGCTTTCTACATAGCTTATCACAGGTGAGATTCTACCTCTCTACACTGATCAGCCTGCCAGAGATTCTTGCTCTCTATTTGTTGGCCAAGCTGAGAACCCCCAATTCATCAACACTATTTAGTTTGTCTGATATTCTCTCTTATTCCATTCTTCATACTGCTTTGGGATTCTCTCTTTCCATAATGCTCATTAAGCTTGGGATATTCAATCTACACTGTCCAGACTCCTAAACGTCCACACAATTGAATCTTTTTAGTTGCATCACCTCCTCTTGGTTAACACACCCAAAATTCTTTCTGTGTCCTGTTCATTTTGCATTTCATTTTCTTTGCTTATACAGATTGGCAGAGACTGATGTAGACTGAGGATGATACCATGGGGTCTCTCTATATATAACTGATGTTACACACAAAGAGCAATGCTGGTATGTTTATGCTAGTATACTGTATAATGTGTTCTTGTAGGACTGTAAGAAAAAAACCCAGAAGAGCAGCATTACCCTTAGGTTCTCTCCATCTGCGTAGAGAACGTGCATGGTGACCTCGATGTTCTTCTGCACACTCTTTCCTCCCCTTTCAAAGTCCCCTCTCTCCAGAGTCACATACAGGTCATTGCGAACGTCCCCTGTGGAGATAATTGTTTGTACAGAACACAATGCCAATGGACACACATACACATTCATATATACACACACACATACAGACACTCATTCATACACACACACACACACACAAGCAAACACAAGTACACACACACACACATACATGAACACAGTCATTCACAATCTTTTAACCCTTGCAGTGCCAGAGAGGTGCGCAACACATTGCTATGCAGTGCATTGTGGACCCCTCTGGCAGTCAAAGGGTTAAACATGCACACAATCATGTACACACAAACTCAAACGCAATCATGCACATACACTCACACAATTATGCATACACACATGCACAGATGAGATCTGCATATCTGCTCTAACTTAAGGCAGCACCTTAATGCTGCAGAAAGCCAAATATCACCATTTTGCAGAGCACTGCTATCCAGCAGCTATTTTATAGAATATTACTACAGTATATTGCAGAGCACTGCCATGCTGCACAGCACTGTCATCTTGCATAGCACTGCCACCCTGCAGCAATCCCACATAGCATTACCATCTTGCAGAGCACTACCACCCTGCAGCTATACAGCAGTTACCCTCTGGCAGAACACTAACACCCTGCAGCTATGCTGCACAGCAGTACCATCTTGAAGAGCACTACCAGCCTACAATTATGCAGCAGAGATTTACATTCTTGCAGAGCACTACCACCCTGCATCTACTCTGCATTACCATTGTACACTGCATCACCATTCTGCAGCTCACTTCCTTGCACAGCACTGCCATCTTACACAGCATCCCCACACAGCAGCTATACTGAAAAGCACTGCCATAGTGTACAGAATCACCCTACTGTTGAGCATTGGTTTGTAGCCTAGTCCACATGCACTAATTAAAAAACCCAAACCCCTATACTACATTCTTACATATTGGCTGAGGGAATGTGCAGAGCTAATTTGATACACATGAATGAGAACCAATGGGAGGCCAGTTCTGCAGAAGGCATGGGATGTAAGTGACAGAAGCTTGTGCCCATTTGGGATATCCATTAAAATGAACATTAGGGAGTGCAGACTTACACTCTACAAGTTGACCCTCTATGCCAAGGTAGGTGAGAAATATATTTAAAATAGATAAAAACAGAAAAGAGATAAAAAAGACAAGTATGCATTTGTCAGTGTTTTAGTGTGGAGGAGTGGTTTAGATTGAGTGCCAGATGGATGTGCATGGCATTTTGTGTGTGCGTGCATTGGCATAATAGATGTGGTGTATGTTGGGAGGCAGAACTAGTGGAGTAGTGTGTGTACAAGTGTGCATGTATATGTTTGTGTCTATGTCTGAGTGCTGGGAAGAAAATGAAGTAGACAATTTGTTAGTGAGTGCAGGAGTAAGTGAATTAGTAAAAGGGGGCAGTCTATGTTTTATGGAGGACAGGAGGATTATAAGAGGTGGCACATTCCAAAGAATTTAAATTCAGCTCCCTGAAATGGGTCCAGTTTTATAGTGCCATTTCATACTTCCCTCTCATACCTGGCATGATGACATCAGGAAAGCCCAGCTTGCGAGTTACAGCTGCTCCCCTGTTAAACAGCATCTGGTTCTCTCTGCGGATCTGTTCCATGTCCCCCCGCAGAAGCTGCAAGGACACAATCAGCCCTGGACAAGGTAGATAGTAATTATACCACTGTTAGGGCTATATTCAATGAGCTAAAGAGGTATCATTTTGGAATAAACCAACTGCAACACAGGGATATATATATATATATATATATATATATATATATAAACAAATCCTAAATTCCGGTTTATTTATCCCTTTGAGTGCCAGAGGGGTAGGCAACACATTGCTCTGAAATATGTTGCGCACCCCTCTGGCTCTCAAAGGGTTAATGACTTGGTGACAAGCGCTTTTTTACACTACCAGACAATTCTGATATTTTTAGTATGTCTTTGTTCAACCATATTTTCTCTAATTCATTTAATTCACCCATACAAATTATACACCATTTTTAAAGGATAAGTAGGGCTTTATTTTGATGCCATATTTATATGTCTAAACAATTATTAATTTGATAATAATATAAACAATTTGAAAAAAAAATTGAAAAAAACATTTTGTATAGGTTTTTCCTGTGATAGTGCATTTTTACAAGGGACTGGATACAATGTATGAACACTCATTCATTTTGGATGGGACAGTCCCTCCCATGGTGTCCTTCTTTTATGAGATTAGGATGTGTACTGTGTATATATGTACATAACTGATACCATTGCCTCAAAGCAATAAAACTCACATTAATGTATGTTTAACTTCAGTATATGTGTTTATACATTAGTCTGTGTAAATAAAGTACTTTGATCTTTTTCTAACTCATTTATTCAGTTACTCAGAAAGGTGTTAAAGGGATAGTAATGTTTAAATTTAAGTTTATTAAATATTGTAGGCATTAAAAAAAATAAGTACATCGATGTACATTTTATCTCTCAAACCTTTATTGTTTGAGAGATATAACTGGCTAAAGTTCCCCCTCCAGGCTGTTTCAGGCAAGTCAGTGCTCTATGGGACAGCAGAAGATTCCAGTCATTTGACTGGATGGCGGCTCTTCAGCAGAGCTGGAATCGAGCTATCACCAGCCCTTTAAGTAAGTCATGAAATAAGGTATAAAATGCTCTACCCACCAGTCTTGCCTGCAGCACCACCACCTAAAGCAAAAGTGCCCCCTCTTTGGCAATTTCAACTGGGGATCTGTGTTCTTTGTTTCTCTCTCTCTGCCTCACATTTACAATGAGGAGGAGAGAGGCAGAGAAGAGTAACAAATGTAATGATTACAAACATTGCCTTTGCCTTGCGGCACTATTTGCACATGTGATCTGTGTAACACCAACAGGAATGGTTGGAACTGATTGAGCTGGTGCTGGAGCAGTCAGTTACCGACATATGACATGCCATGACCGTGAGCCGTCTTCAAAGGATGGATTTCTGTGACGGTCCTTGCACGCCATCCAGGGTTGAAGGGTTAAAGGAAAACTGACACCTAAACTGGGGTTTTATATAGTTCAATATCCTGTACTTCACTGTAACATTAGTAAAAATGATCTTTTCTCTAGGGCCTAAAATCTAGGCTCACATAGGCTCTAAGAGAGCAGCCGTTTCTGCCTTTTCCAGGGAACCAGGACTCACATCAGTTGTCCAGGATTAAATGTTATGGGCTGAGATAAGTTAAAAGTCTTTCCAAATACAAAAAGTAATGGGAACTACTCTATCATTAAACCAACTTTAGTGCTTATCTCTCAATACAAACAGCACAAACAACGTTAACCCCTTAAAGACCCATGACATCCCAGGACAGTGATGGTCCTGGCATGTCATGGAATTCAGGGGTCCCCACGCAGCTGCACACCAACTGGGTACCCCTGAATCTATTGGAAAAAAAAATGTTGCTTGGCGAGCATCAAATCTTCGAGATCAGAATGTCGCCTTCACCATGCAATATTCTGATCTCACCAGCATGGTGCAGGCAACATTCTGATCTCACCATTCTGATGCTCGCTAAGTAGAGGGCATACTTCCAAACGATACCCAAAAGCATGCAGATTCATGGCATATTTGTGGCATATTCACAAGAATACAATGGCAAAGACATTTTAGCGCATACTGTCGATATGCTATCAACACAAATATGACACAGGATAACCAAACTGGCCCCTTATTGACCTTTAGTGCATCTTACCCTGGGCCTTTCAGCTGCTTGGGAGAGGCCTCTTCATAAAGTGCTATTAATGGCGCTAGTTCCTAGGGGGAAAACTGATAATAATCTCTGCTTTTTAGGTGTCTTAATAATGGTATCTGGTTCTAGCAGTTGTTCTTTGGGTACCTCTATGTAAATCTGACATTGATAGTCCAAGGTCCCGCTAATGTAATTTATAATATCTACTCCTAGGTGTCTTAATGATGGTCTCTAGTCCTAGTTTTTGCACTGACGGTCCTTCTTATTAAAGCTAACACTGACAGTTCTAATCCATCGGGGTGGAACTGATAATAATCTCCACTCTTAGGACTTCTTATGACGATATATTTTCCTAGCAGTTGCATAGCAGGTTTGCTCTATTAATTGGACACTGATAGCCTCGGTTTTGTTAATAGTTACCATAGTTGGAGCTAGGTGTTGAGTACTTGGTGCTTGTCTTCCGGATAATGTTCTCGTGAATCTGGTACCACTCATTCTCATTATTACACCTGAAAAGAGGTCAAATTGAAAGCGATATCAGACATTCTGTATGACACACGCAAGTAGGAGATAATGTCCCCTCATCACCATCTCTCCACCACTCTGTGAATGAAGTATTCTTATTAATAGAGGTTCTTTCTCTGCTTTATGTTGTGTGGCCCAGTCTCTGTTCTATGAATGAAGGTAACTTTATTATTAAGATTATGTCTTCTATTTTAGATAAAGGGATCTAAAAAGTCACTTATTGCTTTGGATAAGATGGAAAAATAGACCTCAATTACATAATTACCCTGCATATTTTATGCATAGGAACCCCACTATGATTTAGGTTTTCTCTATGCTATGATGTGGTAGTTCTCATATCATTGGACTTCAATATGTACTAATATTTCTTATTCATGTGGTTCTCTCCTTCTAGGTGTATTGGTTTCACTTGTTATTAGACTCTGTCTAGTCTGTTTTCCTGGGGGTCTCTAGATACCAAGTTTTTGCTTACTTACATATACACCTTGAGTACAAAATCCTTCTCGTCTCGATGTTCACATAGTGCCGGCAGCACCTCACCAAGACTCAACACTGCACAGCCATATGGACGCCGATAGTGGACATGGGGTGGACCTTTTCTTGAGTCGTTCAGTAACATGCGGCCTGTGACACAAGTAACACGGCACAGGAAGAGCCCTGAAGTCCCTGTGACCTGTGTAACATCACTGTGTGTGTGACAACTTTGCTGTGTGTATCAAAGCTTATAATAACATTCTGATTGGCTGGTTTTACCATTTGCCCCAATAATGACACCTGAGATAACTTTCCCACAGTGTGTCACTGGAGGAACATGGAACAGGCCAAGTCAGAAGGCTATGTGTAGTTATGTGTATCTGTATGTGCGATTGCGTATTACTGTTTGTATATATGTACCACTGTAGATATGATGGTATGTGGCACTGTAACTATGTCCACTTTATGTATGGATATATGTGTATTCTGTGTGTTTGTGCATGTGTGTGTATGTATGTCATTGTCTGTAACTATGTCCACATTATGCATGGACTTGTGTGTGTGTGTGTACATGTGTGTATGTTACTGTGTGTATCTATGTCTCAGTGTGTGTGTGTGTGTGTGTGTGTGAGTGTGTGTATGTGTGTCATTGTCGATGTTTGACTGTTTGCATATATGGCCTTGTGTATCATTCTTGTATCTGTGTAACACTGTAACAATGTGTATGTCGCTGTATTCGTGAACTATTGTATTTATCATGGTGAATGTATCACTGTGAGCAGATGTAGTGCTGTAGAACACATACCTATTCTGATCACATGAATGACGAGGTGCAGGTCTCTCTTTACATCCTTACTACTTAAATCCTGTTTAAAAAGAAGCACAAAGTCATCCCTCCCACCACTGGGAACTCACACACACACTCACAGTGATAGTGCACATATGTGCAACCCAAAATAATGTACACTCTATGATAACACACATATGCACAAACCATAAATAAGGTACACACATAAACACTCTTCAAAAATACATACGTGTACAGTATAAATAAGGCACACACATTATGGATGAGCTATTGTGCTGCCATAGTACTAGATCAAATGGGACGGTGTTAAAGATTGATTTTCACATAACTTTTAAATGCAATGACTGATATATACATACGGAACACATAAATATATGTATACTATAATCATGTATATCTATATATATATATATATATATATATATATATATATATATATATATCCTATATAATAATTAGCTAAAACGTGTGTAACGTCACGTCATGCACAGTAGACACTGCTGCGCGTGCTGCAGTCATGCACAGTAGAGACTGCCCACGCCGCGGCTGATACAGAGCTGGACGCTCCTTCAGCCTTCGTGTGAATAGTGCACACATGGTATAGTAACATACACACTATACACTGTGAATAGTGCACACATGGTATAGTAAACATACACACTACATGCTGTGAAGAGTGCACACATGGTATAGTAACATACACACTACATGCTGTGGAAAGTGCACACATGGTATAGTAAACATACACACTACATGCTGTGAATAGTGCACACATGGCATAGTAACTTACACACTACATACTGTGAGTAGTGCACACATGGTATAGTAACATACACACTACATACTGTGAATAGTGCACACATGGTATAGTAAACATACACACTACATACTGTGTCTAGTGCACACATGGTATAGTAACATACACACTACATGCTGTGAAAAGTGCACACATGGCATAGTAACTTACACACTACATACTGTGAGTAGTGCACACATGGTATAGTAACATACACACTACATACTGTGAATAGTGCACACATGGTATAGTAAACATACACACTACATACTGTGAATAGTGCACACATGGTATAGTAACATACACACTACGTACTGTGAATAGTGCACACATGGTATAGTAACATACACACTACTTACTGTGGAAAGTGCACACATGGTACAGTAAACATACACACTAAATACTGTGAATAGTGCACACATGGTATAGTAACATACACACTACATACTGTGAATACTGCACACGTGGTATAGTAAACATACACACTACGTATTGTCACTAGTGCACACATGGTACAGTAAACATACACACTGCATAATTTTAATTGTGCACACATGGTATAGTAACATACACACTACATATTGTGAATAGTGCACACATGGCATAGTAACATACACACTACATACTGTGTCTAGTGCACACATGGTATAGTAACATACACACTACATACTGTGAATAGTGCACACATGGTATAGTAACATACACACTACATACTGTGTCTAGTGCACACATGGTATAGTAACATACACACTACATACTGTGACTAGTGCACACATGGTATAGTAAACATACACACTACATACTGTGTCTAGTGCACACATGGTATAGTAAACATACACACTACATACTGTGAATAGTGCACACATGGTATAGTAACATACACACTACATACTGTGTCTAGTGCACACATGGTATAGTAACATACACACTACATACTGTGAATAGTGCACACATGGTATAGTAAACATACACACTACATACTGTGAATAGTGCACACATGGTATAGTAAACATACACACTACATACTGTGTCTAGTGCACACATGGTATAGTAACATACACACTACATACTGTGAATAGTGCACACATGGTATAGTAAACATACACACTACATACTGTGTCTAGTGCACACATGGTATAGTAAACATACACACTACATACTGTGAATAGTGCACACATGGTATAGTAAACATACACACTACATACTGTGAATAGTGCACACATGGTATAGTAACATACACACTACATACTGTGTCTAGTGCACACATGGTATAGTAACATACACACTACATACTGTGACTAGTGCACACATGGTATAGTAAACATACACACTACATACTGTGTCTAGTGCACACATGGTATAGTAAACATACACACTACATACTGTGAATAGTGCACACATGGTATAGTAACATACACACTACATACTGTGTCTAGTGTACACATGGTATAGTAACATACACACTACATACTGTGAATAGTGCACACATGGTATAGTAAACATACACACTACATACTGTGAATAGTGCACACATGGTATAGTAAACATACACACTACATACTGTGTCTAGTGCACACATGGTATAGTAACATACACACTACATACTGTGAATAGTGCACACATGGTATAGTAAACATACACACTACATACTGTGTCTAGTGCACACATGGTATAGTAAACATACACACTACATACTGTGAATAGTGCACACATGGTATAGTAAACATACACACTACATACTGTGTCTAGTGCACACATGGTATAGTAAACATACACACTACATACTGTGAATAGTGCACACATGGTATAGTAACATACACACTACATACTGTGTCTAGTGCACACATGGTATAGTAACATACACACTACATACTGTGAATAGTGCACACATGGTATAGTAACATACACACTACATACTGTGAATAGTGCACACATGGTATAGTAACATACACACTACATACTGTGAATAGTGCACACATGGTATAGTAAACATACACACTACATACTGTGTCTAGTGCACACATGGTATAGTAAACATACACACTACATACTGTGAATAGTGCACACATGGTATAGTAACATACACACTACATACTGTGACTAGTGCACACATGGTATAGTAACATACACACTACATACTGTGAATAGTGCACACATGGTATAGTAACATACACACTACATACTGTGAATAGTGCACACATGGTATAGTAACATACACACTACATACTGTGAATAGTGCACACATGGTATAGTAAACATACACACTACATACTGTGTCTAGTGCACACATGGTATAGTAAACATACACACTACATACTGTGAATAGTGCACACATGGTATAGTAACATACACACTACATACTGTGTCTAGTGCACACATGGTATAGTAACATACACACTACATACTGTGTCTAGTGCACACATGGTATAGTAACATACACACTACGTACTGTGACTAGTGCACACATGGTATAGTAAACATACACACTACATACTGTGAATAGTGCACACATGGTATAGTAAACATACACACTACATACTGTGTCTAGTGCACACATGGTATAGTAAACATACACACTACATACTGTGAATAGTGCACACGTGGTATAGTAACATACACACTACATACTGTGTCTAGTGCACACATGGTATAGTAACATACACACTACATACTGTGAATAGTGCACACATGGTATAGTAACATACACACTACATACTGTGTCTAGTGCACACATGGTATAGTAACATACACACTACATACTGTGAATAGTGCACACATGGTATAGTAACATACACACTACATACTGTGAATAGTGCACACATGGTATAGTAACATACACACTACATACTGTGAATAGTGCACATAGCCGCTCCATCTTCTCTGGGTTCTTGGGTGCTCCATTTTTGTTCAGACGCACCATAAACCTCTCACTAGGGCAAAGAGACAGCATTTAGGGCCTCATACATCAGTGGTTCTCAACCAGAGTGCCGTGGCACTTTGTTGTGCCACGAACATGCCCTTAGGGTGCCCTTTTTTCTTCTAAGACTAATAAAAATGTAAATTTACTATTTCAAATGTTTATTTAAGGAAATTGTTATTCACAATATGTTTACTCTTGTTGTTATGATTATGAAAACTAAAATTAACTGTATATTTATGTATTCTACTTTTCATTACGCCCTTGATAAATCCCATAAAATATGTTAATTCTGCATTTCATGTTAGGGGTGCCTTCAGAAAAAATCAATCTGCATCAATCCAACTGTAATGGGGAACAAAAATAAAAAATGCCAAAATTCCTGCTGATTTAAATGGGTCTTTTAACCCAGTAAAAGCTAGCGTGGCCTCCAATGTATTGTGAAGCTATGAGATGGAGACCTCTTGCATTCAACGGGTAAAATTACCCATTTACATTAGTTTTGAGTTTTTATCTGTCCCCTATTGTGCAGTTGGTTTGATCTAGAATGTTACCTCTTTTCTTTTGTGGTAAAGGCCCATGAGGTGCGATTATGGAAGCTAAAGACATACGGTTCTGGCAAAACCACTTCACCATAAGGTTAAAAGCACCATTTAAGCCTTTGAGTGCCAGAGGGGGTGTCCAAAGCACTGCAAAGCAATGCTTTGGACATCCCTTTGGCGCTCAAAGGGTTAAACCGATGACAATTTTCAGTTGTCCCAACTGGTGCAGATTGTTTTGGGCCAGAACTGCATATCTCTAGCTTCATCTGGCACTAAAAGGGTTAAGGTACAATTTGGGAACGAGTGCAGTTCTGGAGCAAACCACCTGCATCACATGAGACAAATAAAAATGGCCACTGTTTTAACTGCGTCTTTCAGCCCCTTGAACCTTAGATAAGTCTCCAAGGCATTGCAAAGTCCCATTTAAATCAGTGGCAATTTTAGGAATCATTTTATTTGTCCTCTACGGTGCAGTTAGTTTGCGGCATTTTTGCCTTTGTTTAGCTTCCAAAATTGCTCCTGTGGTTTGACAAGAACAGGATAAAAGAATGTTGACTGTGACTTGAGGGTGAGAGAGTGCGGTCAAGGACAATGAACGCAGAGGCAGTAAACAGGGCTGGCAGGGAGGTGATGGAGTGCTAAGAGTGAGACAAGTTACCTGATCTGACGTGCTTCCCTCATGTCATAGAGAGAAAAGAAGAGGTCCACATCTTCACCAATGTTATTATGTGTGAAGCTCTTGAGGTTGAGAAGCAGGTGGTGTGGGACTGGCGCACGTGGCTCCTTGTGTCGCTGCCGCAGGGTGTCTGCCTGTGACAGAAAACCAGGAAACGTGTCATCTACCTGTCTTTATGAATTCATTAGATTTCATCTAGACTTCTCCTACTCCCAATCATATCATCTTTACAACCTGCAGCTCTTCAACTGTTGCTAGGGCCCAAATCGCATTATCTATCACAGGCTGGAAGAGCATACAGAGGGGCTGGACTACAACAACACCTGGAGAACTGCATGTTGCCCAACCCTACAATACTGAAAGGTGGATGCACAAAGCATAACAGGAATAATTCAGGGGTAAACCAACAGCACCACAGGGGAGAAATAATATTCCCCAAATGTCCACTGATTTAAATAGGGCCTTGAATGATAAAGAGATTAATTAGTTAATTATTAATTACACACAATATTATATATATATATATATATATATATATATATATATAACAAATGAAAATTCACATTCATTTTATTGTGTTTTTTTAACCTTGTGCATGTTAGAGAGTAAAGCTCTGTGTTGGCGACCTCTCTAGCATTCAAGGGGTTAAATACTCCATTTATATCATACGTATTTTTATTTGTCACCCATGGTGCAGTTTTTTTCCCAGAATTCCCTCAGTTCATCTCAGTACATCTGCCCCTGTGTCTCTCCCCTACCTTTGGGGCTCATATTCTAAAGACTAGAGTAATTCTAGGGTCAAACAGCTGTGTCAAGGGGAACAACTAAATATTCTGATTGGTTTAAATGGGCTTTTAACTCACTGACTGCTAGAGAGGTCTCTAATACATTGTTCTTCAAGGACCTAAAGAGATCTCCAGGGGTTTTAAGCCCCCATTTACATCAAAATGGATTTGGGAAATTTGTATTTGTTTGTCACCTATGGGCCAGAATTGCTTCACTTTTGCTTAGCTAATCAGCCCCCTATCTCCTCTCCCTCCCCAATACCTGCCTTGCCCCCCGTCAGCCTGCCTCCACAGAACTTGATGCACTAAGGAGACATTCTGGGGCAATCCATTTGCACCACAGGGGCCAAATGTAAATTCTCATTGATTTAAAGCGGAACTATCATCTTCATAACATTGCCCCCCAATACATTACTACTATAGCGACAGGCAAAGCAATACTTGTATTATGCTGAATAAATCCACATTACTGAAGTAATCCAGCTTCTTCTGCAGGCATCCAGGGCACAAAGCTTACAAGAGAAGCCCTGTGCGCCTGGGTATTCAGCAACTTCTGTTACCTTAAGGTATCCAATGAACATCACCACCAATCCGGGCAGTGCATGGGACAGACAGCACAGACTCAGATGTAACTTCCCTCCAAGATGTCTGTGCTGTTGTCCACTGGATGCCTGCAGAAGAAGGTGTATTACTTCAATAACGTAGATTTATGTAGCATAATACAAGTATTCCTTTGCCTATCACTATATTAGTAATGTATTGGGGGGTAATATTATGAAGATGAAAGTTCCACTTTAAAAGGGGCATTGAAGCCTTTGAATGCAAGAAAGGTCTCCAACACTTTATGTAGCAATGCTCTGGAGACCACTACCATTCAAAGGGTTAAAACTCTGTCCAAATCAGTGGAGCTTTGGGGAATTGTATTTGCTTCCTATGTGGCATTTGGTTTGCTCTAGTATTACTGTGTCCATAACAGATTCAATCTATAATTCTTCTCCCTCCTCCTCTACATCATTTGAGATATTTACTATGGTGGTTGATTTCTTTTTGTTTTGTGCCTAAAAGTGACTTTATCAAATTTACTAAAGTATGAATTGGAAATAATGATGTGCGTATGATGCACAGGGAAATGACTGGAGACCCATGGCTTTTATGAGTCAATGTGTAGATTACAAGCACAAAAATACCATTTGATTATATTTCACCCGTTTATGCTAATCTCCCACAGAGACGTAAAAATGAAAAATGGAAAATGACCACAGAAAATCCACTGATAACTTGGTAGGTTGTAAAATTAAATATTAAGAGTATTAAAAATGGTAGATAATGCACATAAAAAGACATTTCTTCTTTTAGTAAATGTCAAAAAATGTCTACAAATCCCTTATCGCAATCCTTCACTTTTCTCTCAGATGCTGATGTACCAAACAGAACTAAACTGATTATGTAATAGACCACCTGGACCTGAAAGGAAACATGAACATACTCAAAATTCCCATTGATGTAAAGGGGGGTGTTTAACCCTTTGAGTGCCAGAGAGGTACGCAATGCATTGCTTTGCAATGCGTTGCGTACCCCTCTGGCACTCAAAAGGTTCATTCCGTGCATTTGAGACCTCTCTGTATAGCTGGGAAGTCTCAAGATATAACACAGAGACTCCGGATTTTATATTTAATTGCTGGGTCTCTGGGGGCAGAGGTTGATTCTCAGGGCTCAGTGAGGTTTGTGTAGCTCCGCCCACTTTATGATGCAAATTGCATCACTTTGACACTCCCACAGCTGACATTAGTGGGCTTGGAACAAGAAGGTTCCCAGGAATGCCTCTCTATTACTATTAAACATCCCATTTAACTTCAAAGTAATTCTTCTATCTCCCCCATGATGCAGTTGGTTTACTCCAGAATTACTCCCCTCTCAGTCTTTCACTTATTTCTCAGTCTCTCCCCCTCCTGCCTTTCTCTTATCTACCTCTGTTCTGTTATGCCCAAAACAAAAGTGGATTAATTCTGAGGTAAAACCAACTTCACCACTGACAAAAATCCAAAAATTCCATTGCTTTAAATAAAGAATTGTGGGGATTTGTATTTTTTCCTGTACAGTGTAATTTAATTGCTCCAGAATGCCTCCACTCTCCTTTTGTACATAAACCCTTTGAGTTTCAATCCCCTAAAGGAGGGGTGGGCAACATGAGGCCCTCAAGCTGTTGCTGGATTACAATTCCCATAAACTGCAGTCCAGCAATAGCTGGAGAACTTCATGTTGCCCTTAGAGTCAACAAGAGAGAGTGGGTTCCATCCATGACTCTAATGGGCAATGTAAACATTTTCAAGGTAGTAAAATGTCCCTCTTCAGTTACGGACTATAGCAGAGTTTACATGCAAAGCATAATACATATAAATGACTGCTTTCTGCATGACATATCTAGGTAAGACTCTATTAAACAAATCAAGAGCCACTTATTCCAAAAGTAAAGCTTCTCTGGGAGAGATGTATTAAGTTATGATAAAGCATTAATAAACAGGAGACAACTTCTCCAGTCAGATCAATGTTCTAATTCCTATGTTATTCTATAGAGCCTATGCACTAAGTGGGAGAGATTCTAGTGCATAGGTTCAGTATAACAACATAAGGCTTGGATAATTAATATAATTTCTCTCATATTTGTATCTGCATTCCTTTATCTCACAACAGTCAACCCTGTCACCTTACCTGGTTTGTACTTTGCTGAACACTGTGCCGGCTTGACAGATGCTGCAGAAAAACAAGGATTCAGTCAATTAAATACATGCCCTTAATCAGAGTCACATTTTCCACTCTACAGGCAACTGCCTAAGATGCACTATTTTTTAAGTTTCCGCTTGCAGTTGCACCTCTTTATTAATATGATTGATTACATTACAGTAGGGGTATCCACATTTTTCCAGTCATCTGCTATATAATCAGAAAGCCAAGTGTGAGGGACGCATTCATTTTTTATTAATTTCATATGTGAACGAGCCTGTCAGTTATTACAAACAAAAAAGAGCATTTTAGTGAACTTAACTTTAAATTCATCTCTCTTAGTTCATGTGGAACACAGGAACCATGGGGTACAGTCCCGTCCTCCAGAAGAGAGGTAATTTCAAAACAGGTATGGCCTCTGAGGCAGAGACTCCCATCTTCCCTTCACTTTACCCTCACCTCCTACTTCCTGTTTCAATGTACAGAAAAGCCAAGTTAAAACAGAAGTGAGAGAAAAGAAGGAAATTCCCTGTACAGAGAACCCAAGAGGACTCCTCTTCCTGGAGACTCAAACCATAGGGATTTTTTATCTGGCTGGGAGTCATGTGTTCCACAAGGATCAAAAGAAAAGGATTTAATGGTAAGTTCACTAAAATCCTCTTCTCTCTGTTATGCAATGTGGCACACAGGAACCATGGGTATATACCAAAGCTATCCACCAAGAATCCTGTGTGGGAAAAATAGAAAAAAAAACTCCACTGAACACCAGTTTCCACAAGATTAAACTGGTACAACATAAACCTTGGGTGTCAACGGACACCAGACTTCCACACCAAACAACAGGGTTCTGATCTTCAAAGAAAAAAAATAAATTTAGAAGGACCCTTATACAGGGACCCCAGCGTGAAGGACCTTCTGGCCAAAGATGGACTCAGCTGAGGCCAGGACATTCACGAGATAGTGTTTGGTGAAAGTGTGCAGAGACAACTATATGAAACCTTACACAGCTGCTCAGCAGTTGCCTGATTCTTGTAGGCCCAAGAGGTGTCCACTGATCTGGTGGAGTGCACCATGACTCAAAAAAAAAATGAACAGGTTTGTTCCTGAAGATGTATGTCTGGAAGATGGCGGACTTGATCCAGGAAGCGAAAGTAATCTTAGACTTAGCCTGTCCTGCACACTGGCCCTCAGAGATGACAAAAAGAGAATCAGATTTCTGAAATGGCTTTGTGCAATAAACATAGTACTTCAAGCAATGAAGTTCCTGCTCTGGTCTCTTTGATGGAGCTGAACAGAAAGAGGGAAGGGCAATTTTCTTGTTAATGTGGAACTCTGAAACAACCTTGGGCAAAAAGCCCCTAGGAGTTTATAAAACAACTGTATCCTGGTGAAAAATCAGAAAAGGGTATCTACAGGACAAAGCCTGGAGTTTGGCCATGCACTGAATCGACACAATGGCTGGCAGAAAGGCTGTCTTGAGCATCAGCAGAAGTAAGGAATCAGAAGAATGAGTTTCAAAAGGAGGCTTCTAGAGCACTCCTAGTACCAGGTTCAAGTCCTATGGAGGAGTGAGAGCCTGAAAGACAGGGTAACCATGAGCTGCCCCTTGAACAAAAGTCTTTGCATGAGAGAGCAAAGCAATGCGCCTATGGAAAAGAACAGATAGAAACAGATACAGCCAAGATCTGCACCTTGATAGATCTAAGGTTAAGACCTTTCTGAGCACCTTCTTGAAGAAAAGCCCAAACCACTGGAAGCCTGAAAGGCCATGGCCAAGAACCATGACTGACTCACCACTTGTAGAGTAGGGACCAAACCCTTTGAGAGGGCTTAGAAAAAAGAGGATTTTAGTCTTACCTGTTAAATCCTTTTCTCTTAGTCCATACAGGTTACTGGTAACTTTGGGTAGGAGATCCACCCCTTTAATTCTAGGCAGCAACAATTCTAGAATTGTATGCAGGAGGTGGAGCCTACCTTCCCTCCTTGGTTGCAGCTAGCCAACCAGCTCCAGAAAGATTTGAGACACTAACTATTGACTAGATAGTGGAAGGGGAAGAAGACTCCTGTGAGCATGACCCCGAAGGACCCCCATGGTCTGCCACGGGAGAGCCAAGCATGGTCCCTTGACAGGGTGGGAGACAAGTAACCTGTATGGACTAATAGAAAAGGATTTAACATGTAAGACTAAAATCCTCTTTTCTCTGTCATCCAATACAGGTTACTGGTAACTTTGGGATGTCCAACCATTGAGTTTCCCAGAGGCAGGAAGGAAGACAAGGACCAGGTGCAAGGGCCCCAAAGCCACCAGAGCAGATATGAACCATCAGATCAGAGATAGCCCAACAAAACAATGAAGTGTCAAAGGACACTGAACAGGGGTAACAACACCCCAAACTGTTACACAGCACACTGAACTAGAGCCAACAGGGCTCAAAAGTGAAGGAAGCACCAAGAACCGAAGAAGATCCTAGACAGGCAAAACTGCCTCCAGGATCTTCCTCCCAAAGCTAGCATCAGCCAGTGCCAGCACATCAACACAATAGTGCTTCGAAAAGGTGTGCACAGACAACCAAGTGGCAGCCTTGCACAACTGATCAGCAGAGGCCTGATTCTTGTAAGCCCAAGGAGCCCCAATAGATCTTGTAGAATGAGCCATGACCCGAAAGGGGACAGGCTTCTTCCTCAGCTCGAAAGCCTTATGAATAGTGGACTTGATCTAAGAAGCAACAGTCACTTTGGATGCAGGTCTTCCTGCCCTGGGGCCCTCAGGAATGAAGAGCAGCACATCAGATTGCCTGATAGACTCATTGCGATGTACATAAAACTTGAGACAATGCACCACATCCAACAAGTGGAGATCAGGGCAGAAAGGAGGCACCACAATCTCCTGATTGATGTGGGACTCCAAAACCACCTTCGAAAGAAACTCCTGAGAAGTGCACCGGCTTGTCCACCAAAAAAGGTGGTTTACTGGACAGAGCATGTAACTCCGTGACACGGCAAACGGACACAATTGCCAGGATAAAGGCCGTTTTCCACGTCAACAAGCGTAAAGGAATAGTAGCCAAGGACTCAAATGGAGGGAGCTGAAGATCACCCAAAACCAAGTTAAGATCCCACGGATGAAAGGGATTCTTGAAGGCAGGACGAGTATGAGCAATGCCCTGGAAGTAAACCTTGACATCAGGAAGGATGGCAATGCGCCTCTGAAAGAAAACAGAGAGAACAGAAGTCTGAACCTTAAGGGAACTCAAACTGAGGGCCTTATCCACACCATCCTGCAAGAAGGCCAGGACCGTAGGCAGATCAAATTCCTGAGACAGGTCCTTGTCAGCACACCAAGATAGAAAGGTCGACCAGACACGATGGTAATCTTGGAAGAAACAGGTTTGCAGGCACTGAGCATAGCAGCCACCACCCCAGAAGAAAAACCCTTCTTCTTCAATATTGAGGATTCAATTTGCAAGCCGTCACAGCTAGCTGATGAACATCCTCCTTCCACAGGTAACCCTGTAGAAGAAGATCCAGACGGCAAGGGAGCCGGAATGGCTCAGCCACTGACAAATTCAGCAACTCCGGAAACCAAGCTTGGCAAGACCAGTAAGGAGCAATCAGAATGACTGGACAGCGTTCCAGTCGCAAATTCCAGAACACCCTGTGCAACATTGGGAGGGGAGGAAAGATATAGGCCAGAGGAAACAACCAAGGAATGGACATTGCATCCACCGCCAGAGATAGAGGGTCCCTCCACCGAGAGCAGAACCTTGGAACCTTCCTGTTGTGTCTTGTCGTCATTAGGTCGATGTAAGGAAGACCCCACTTCTGAACAATAAGGGTGAACACCTCTGGGTGCAGTTCCCACTGTGTTTCGACTGAGGAAGTCGGCCATGATGTTGTCTATGCCAGGAATGTGCACCTCCCTGCTTGTTGATGTAAGCCATGGCCGTGGCTTTGTCAGACTGTACCCGAACTGGACAGTCTTCCAGCTGAGATGTCCAGTGACGAAGGACATGAAATATTGCCCGAAGCTCCAACACGTTGATGGGAAGTACAGATTCCTCTGGAGACCACCGACCTGAGCACTCAGGTGACCCAGAACCGCTCCGTCGTCTGGCATCCATCGTCACCGTGGTCCAGAAGGATACCAGGAAGGACTTGCCCTTCAGCAGACTGGAGAGGTGGAGCCACCACAACAAACTCAATTCCACATGAAGAGGGAGAAACACTGACATCTTCAGAAGGTCCGGCTGGCCTTTGCACACCTGGATCACAAACCTCTGGAGTTCCCTGATGTGTGCCATGGCAAACAGGACCGCTTCTATGGTGGAGATGAATTTCACCACTAGAGAGGACAGCTTCTTGGCTGGAACTGGATCTTGATCCAGGACCGCAGAAACCCTGTGGGCGTGAGAAACACCATGCTCTTCTGAGTGTCGAAGAGAAGGCCCAGGAAGACCAGATGCTGGGATGGGACAAGATCTAACTTGTCCATGTTGATGATCCACCCGTGATGGGTGAGAGCGTGAATGCATAGCTGAACCTGCTGACGAAGAAGTTCTGCAGAGGGGGCTTTCAGAAGCAGGTCGTCCATGTATGGAGTAACACTGATGCTGTCCCAGTGGAGGATGGACACTAAGTCTCCCAGGACATGGTTGAAAACTTGAGGAGCTGTAGTCAGACCAAAGGGATGAGCTGAAAACTGAAAGTGCCCTAGGTTGCAGACAAATCTGAGATACTGCCAGCTCTCTGGATCAATGGCGATGTGTAAATACGTGTCATGAAGATCCAGAGAAGCAAGGAATCCCCCCAGGGACATGGCAGCAATCACCGTCTGTAGAGACTCCTGGTGATAATGAGTCTGGATCACAAAGGAATTGAGATCCTTCAAATCCAAAATAGGGCGACAACCACTGTCCTTTTTGGAGACCACAAAGAGGTTTGAGTAAAAACCCATACATCTGTCCTGAACTGGAACCGGCTCTAGAACATCCTTGTCCAGAAGAGCCTGAATAGTGCCGTTGAACAGCCGGAGTTTCTCCTCTCCCTGAGGCGTATGAGAAGGAAAGAAATGAAAAGTAGGAAGAGAGACGAAAGGGATCCTGTATCCTTCCGCCACCACCTATAAAACCCCCGGGTCCACCACTGAATCCTCCCAGACGCTGTGGTAGCGATGCAGACGGCCACCCACAGCAGAGTGAGGACCTGGGTTCGGTGAGTCATGCTGAAGAAGGCTTGGAAGAGACCTTGGGCTTCCATTGCTGTTTGGGCTTGGAGGAGGCAAGCTGAGCTAAGGGAACCGTCTGGTTCTTCGAACGTGTCTCAGTCTGAAAGGAACGAAAATACCGATTACACTTAAGCGGCATTTTCTTCCTGGGGACCAAAGGTAGAATGGTACTCTTACCCCCAGTGGCCTCACTGATCAGATCTTTATGATCTGGCCCAAACAAAGAAGTACATTGAAAAGGTAAAGAAAGCAATGATTTCTTGGAAGCAGTGTCAGCAGACCAGATCTTGAGCCAAAGAGCCAGTCTGGTAACCACAGACATGGTGGAAACCCTGACCACCAACCAGATGGCATGAAATAAGGCAGCAGAAACATAGTGCTGTGCCTCAGAAATGTTGGCAAGAAGGCGCAACATATTCGAAGTAGGAGCACCCTGACAGCCAGGGTGAGCTGTTCAGTCCAGACCGCAATGGTCTGGTTCACCCATGCTGCAGTGAATGCTGGATGCATGGCAGTACCAGCAGTGGCAAAAATGGACTTGAGGGAGACCTCAAGTTTCTTGTCAGTCCAGTCTTTCAGAGCGGACGCATCAGAAACTGGCAAGGCAGTAGACTTAGATAGCCTGGAGATAGGAGCATCCACCTTGGGAGGATGAACCCGCTGAGCAAGCGTTGTCTCAGAGAAGGGATAAAGCTTGGCAAATTTCTTGGACACAGAAGGTTTCCGGTCAGGAGATTTCTACTCTTCAGACACAAGGCGGTCAAGAGTGGGGTTAGGTGGAGAGCAAGTAAGGGGCTTTTTAGGCTCCTGAAACACATCAGAGGGATCAGAAGGAACCTCCTGAACTAAGGGAATATTTAGGGTAGTCAAAACAGCCCTGATCAGGCCCTCAGCCGAGGGCTCAGGATCAGCCTCAAAGGAATCCCCAAAAAACTGAGAGGAGCCCACAGCAGAACATTCCTCAAAATCTGAATTCACCAGCAGATCCTCCTCAGAGGAATCTGATACATCAGGCACTCCCTGTGGCTTTGGCAGGGAAGACTTGATGGACAAGGGGGTCTGCCAGGAATGGATGACCCCCTGTAACTGGGATGGAAAGAGTTGCAATGTAGACCTAATGTCCCTAGTAGCAGCCTTGAACTCTTGCACCCAAACTGGCTCTAATGCATGGCTGGAGGTCCCTGGGAGGCTCTCAGGGACATCAGAACATGCTGGGCATAAATTACCTGAGAATTCTCTAGGTAACCCTGAATGACAGGAAGAACAATGCGCAATAGGGGATACAGAGAACCCAGCATCCTTAGTCTTAGGTCTGGCCCCAAGCTCCAACGATATAGACATTCTCGCAGTGTCAAATAACCTTATAATAAAAGATATCACCCAAGTACAGTGTGTAGGATTAAAGTTTCACCTCAGAAATCGCTAAACAAGACTTATCTGGCAGGCGAAGGGTTAATCAGCAGAGGAGAGAAGGAGAGTCCAAGCCCTGCGTAGGATACTCGTTCTGGAAATAGCACAAAATGTCTGCCGCGGCGGAAGCCAATCAGAAAAGAGCGTGCAAAGCAAGCGCTCATGGGAAATGTAGTTTTCCCAGAAAAAGTACCCAAACAGTGCCCAAAGCCCCCTGAGCTCCCCAACACACTAGAAACATGAACCGGATGATAGAGCAAGAGCAGACAAGAAAAATGAGCCATCTCTGAAGTTGGTAGGTTAAGCGGTTGCAGAGATATGTCCCATACTGTACATTCCCATAGGAGTGAATGGAGCAATGGTGCCTATACGGTAAACCGCGCCTTAATGGCACGGAACTCAAAAATTTTACAAAATTGAAACAGTAAAATAAAAATGCATGAAACATCACTAGAACATGTTAGAATACCCAAAAAAACACTGAACCAGTAGGAAAAGTGTCAGAACCCCCCCCCCCCAAAAGATGCAAAACCAGCAGCTAAAGGGTCACAGTACCACAAAAGCCTGCTCAAAAACACCCAACAGACATACAGATAGACCCAATGAGTGCAGGAGTGTGCAATAGGAACTCCAAATGAAAACCCCTGTGCGGAGGGGCACTGTGGGACATGTGGACCTGCAGCACTCAAAGGGTTGCTCACCTTTCCTGCAGATCTTCTGTCTTCAGACTACCATGTATTAAGAAGAAGCCTCGGTGGGCAACTCCTGAGGAAAGAACTTGTAGCCAAGATTCCGCCCCCCCCCCCCAGGGCTTAAGGTCCGCAAAAAGCACCTGGTTACTGAGCTAGCCACATCTAAGGGCATTGTCTTCACCAAGGAACAACTCTTTCTGGAGCTGGTTGGCTAGCTGCAGCTAAGGAGGGAAGGTAGAGTCCACCTCCTGCATACAATTCTAGAATTGTTCCTGCCTACAATTAAAGGGGCGGATTGCCTACCCAAAGTTACCAGTAACCTGTATTGGACAACAGAGAAAACTGATTTTCTAGCTTAGCGCATGATAGAAATGACAAAGTACAAAAGCCCTTTTTTCCCTCGAGATGCTGGCTTCAAGAGCCAAGCTGTCTAAGCCAGCTTCTCTACCTGACGGTGGCATACAGGACCCTGGGTCAGAAGGTCCAGCCTCAAATGGGAGGGGAAAAGACTCCACTATGGATAGACTGAGAAGATCTGAAAAACAGGCCCAACAGGACCAGAATGGAGAGATCAGGATGACATGAGTCCTTTCTATCCTGCAAAAATCAATCCTGTGCTAATCTGTACATATTACCCAAAATTAGGAATCCTGTGTATAGTATATATTATATCTATGTGTTGAATTTATTTAAAACAAATGAGGGTTTTGTTGCATAATTTGGCCAAAGTATGTCTAAGCTTGTTTACCCCACCAATGCCTATTTCAGAGGAGTCCTATCCAATACATATAAACATCATATAACTATTAAAGTTAAAAATGATCCCTGATGAACCTAGTTAAAAACATCCAACCCACCACTCAAATATATCAAGTATATTTCTGATAAGACTGGCTTACTTTCCAACAGGAAACATTTGCGGTAGGTGGGTGTGGACCCAAAAGGACTGAACACTACCCCAGACATTTTATATACGTCTATTCCACCCACCACAACAATGAGACCGCTCCAGCTTACAGACAGAAGCCTCCATCATTGGAGGAGGCTGGCTAGAGGGACGGGAGCAGAGGCAGAGTGATAGACTGTGGGTAGAGAGCTGTACCTGCAGTCTATTCGGAAGCAGGTTGCAAGGCACTCTTTAAAAATTAATTTTCATACAAATAGAGTATTTAAAATGGAAAATAATAAAGAAATACTCAGATTCTCTATATAAGCTATCATTTAAGCCAAACTTGTACAGGGGTGATAGATCCCCTTTAAGGAGCATATCAAAATAATAAAATCACCAGTTTTAGCTAATTGCACCTCATTCATACATCTATAGAGTCTAATGCACAGGAGGAGGTAAACACCAGTGGTATGTGGTGCTTGGTTATTACAGTAGCAGCTGGGTCACATGACTTACCATCTTGTATAAGTCTGAGACGCTGATCTGGTCTGAATCTACAACCTCAAACTCCTTGCGGGGAACTAAGTCCAAACCCAGGTGTCTGAAGTGGAAGAGGATAAAAAAATTGCAGATACATATTAAAGACAAATTGTGCAGACTGTGGCTCTTCCATTGTTGTTGGACTACAATATCGATATTCCTTTTGGCCGGCTGAGGATGATTGGAGCTGTAATCTAAAAACAGCTGGATAACTGCAGTTTAACTGTTTGAGTGCCAGAGGGGTGTGCAACTCATTTCAAAGCTCAAAGGGTTAAATTCACACTCTGCTCCACAGAGGACAAATAAGAATTCCCCAAATTCCTATTGATTTAACCCCTTGAATGCGAATATATCTCCAAGGTATTGGAAAGAAAACCTCTTCAGTATTCAAGGGGGATTAATTCCTCATTTAAAGTGCTGGGAATTTGGGATTTCCATTTGTCTTCTATGATTCGGTTGGTTTCTTCCAGAATTGCTCCAGTTCAGCTTTCTGAATAAGGCTCATAGTTACATAGTTATTTAGGTTGAAAAATTGCCAGCTGATACAACCCTTTACATATTATTACATTGTATATCATGATTTGCTAGAGAGAAGTGCAAGGGGGGAGATTCACTAAAAGGTGATATATCCGTGGGAAATGTAAAGAATTCTGTTGGGACCTTTTCATTACGAGGGCTGTTCACATTACAAGAGGTCATTCAGAGAGATTTGAGGAGTGGAGATTTCCCCTTCTGAAAAGGAAAGGATATTTTACTGTAAGAGCAGTAACAATATGGAAGAAGGTGTTGGCAGATACAATAGAAATACTGAAGAAAGGCTTGGGTGGAGATTTACTAAGAGGTGATAAAGTGGAGACGACTTGTCCAGTTTATCAGTTCTCCAGTTCCTATGTTATTCTATAGAGCCTATGTAATAACATCTTCAAAGTTGAAGAAATTTTAGTGCATAGGCTCTGTGATAAAGTGGAGATGATTTCTCCAGTGATATCACTTCTCCAGCCCTATGTTATAATACAGAGCCTATGCACCTCTCAGTGAATCTCCACCCAAGCCTTTCTTCAGTATTTCTACTGTATCTGCCAACACCTTCTTCCATATTGTTACTGCTCTTACAGTAAAGTATCCTTTCCTTTTCAGAAGGGGAAATCTCCACTTCTCAAATCTCTCTGAATGACCTCTTGTAATGTGAACAGCCCTCGTAATGAAAAGGTCCCAACAGAATTATTTACATTTCCCATGGATATATTTGTAAAATCATTGTCGTCATCATCATGGGCATCGGCTTCTGAAGTATTTACATGGACTGTTAGAACATGATGGTGTTTGTGTTTGAGCACATTGATACTTAAAGGGATAGTAATACTTAAGATGTAAAAAAATATATGTTGTAGGGTTTATGTCCCCGACTAAAACAAGGGTACTCCCACTGCTGAGAGATATTTTATTAAAAAATTGTAACAGCTCAAACTTGAATTTTTTAGGTGCAATATCACAGTGGCCTGAAAATTTACAGTGGTGCTGTTGCTACACCATCCTATGGAGATTTATGGTCTACAGACCAGAGCAGTCCATAGGATGGTGTAGCAACAGCGCCACTGTAAATTTTCAGGGCACTGTGATATTGCACCAAACAATTTAAGTTTGAGTTGTTATAATTTTTTAATAAAATATCTCTCAGCAGTGTGAGTTCCCTTGTTTTACTCAGGGGGTTGAACCCTACAACATATTTTTTTTACATTTTAAGTATTAATGTCCCTTTAAGCACAAATGGAAAGAATGACAAACCATCTGATTCACAGGGGACAGAAAAACATTCACAATTATTTAAATTGGAGATTTAATACCTTGAATGCTTGAGGGGTCTCCAGTGCATTGCTGAGCATTCATATGGTTAACCCCTTGAGTGTCAGAGTGGTAGGGAATGCATTGCAATGCAATGGGGATTTTTATTTCTCCCCTGTTGTGTAATAGTTTGCAAAATAATTGCTCCACTTTTCTTTTGTGCATGTAGCTTTTATAGCTACTTGTTTTTAACCCTTGGGTTAATGTTCCTAGTTCAAATACATGTTGTACATTTACTTGGAACGTGCAGTAGTCTGTGTTTCTTTACCTCCTTCATCTTAGTTTGCTAATCCCTGGCTGAGAGACTACAGGAATCTAATAACCAAAGCACATGTAACTCACTATTCCAAGCGAGTGCCAGCTTAGTGCCCACGCACTCCAGTGAAGCAATGTACCAACTCAGCATACAACTGAATATGGACTGAGCCTTGCTAGAGGAAGCCGAGCTGGAAATGTGTGATGTCATATCCTGGAGGATTCTAGTGATGTATGATCTGGTCTGCATATCTTTGTTATACCTTATGAAGGGCCCTCCTGAAATTGTCCGGTACAGCAGCATCAACAATATATGCACTGCATAGATCAACAATATTTGTGTGCCTGCATTCAGTATATACATTTGTGTGTGTGGTTTGAGTCCTTGCATCTAAGCTGAGTAAGCTCAACTGTGGTTATACTGCGGGTCTACACTCATGCACAGTTGCCAGAACACCCTTAACCTTTTCAGTGCATTGCGTTAGATACCCCCCCGGCACTGAAAGGACAAAGCATGTAAGTTGACATTACTATAACTTGTTGATAAAGGTGCTTTATTGTGACTGGTCTAATTCCACACACACACTTTAATCTTTTAGTGTTCTCTGTGACATGTCAGTACTGACTCATGATGCTTTGTGACGGGATAATACCCATGCTATACTCACTCATTGCCCCAGTCCAGGCGCACTGTCAGATGTCTCTTGACTTCTCGCACCTGGTCCTGTGTGAGGTGACCTGATAGCAGTTGTCTGCGCAGGTCAATGATCTCGTTCATCACATGTCGCAGCTTGTAGAAGAGGTCCACCTTGTGCTTCTATAGTCAGAGTGACAGCATTGGGGGGTGAGTGAGGAGAGACATAGGGCAGGAGAGCAAGAGAACGAAAAGACAATAAAAGACACCAATCAATGGACTATATTTTTCATAATATACATTAATGCTAGACAAACATACCCATCAGTAATGTTAAAACACATTAACAGATTACGCACAAAAAGAAATGAGGACTGAATCTGTAGCAAGCCAGCTGCACCACAGGGGACTAATAAATGGTGGTTTTAACCCATTGCATGGCAGATAGGTCTCTATTGCATAGCACTGCACAATTCAAAGGGTTAAAATCCCCATTTAAATTACTGGTAGTTTGTATGTATGTATATCTTTAATTATATGGCGCCATACAGTGTACGCAGCACCTTACAATAGTAGTACATTGTACTGTATTGTATTTTATATTTTATTTATATAGCGCCAACCATTGTACTTGGCACTTTACAGTTTACATTTAATATAGAAGGGGATAATAAGTGCGGTGATTAAGTGCTTATAAAGACAATCATAAGGGGAACAACAGGTGAGTATACGTGAGGATGAAAGGTACCTGCCCTGTAGAGCTTACAATCTAAGTATATGATGGGTGACATACAGATACGATCTGGTAGAGGAGTAAGTGCAGTTTTTGACATATGAGATTCTGTTTTCATATTACATTGTTGATATATTTAAAAGGTGCTATTTTAGCTTAGATTTAAAGTTGTTGAGGGTTGATACTTGGCAAATACTGGGTGGTAGGGTGTTCTAGAGGTAGGGAGCAGCAAGGGAGAAAGCCTTCCGCAGTGAAATATGTTACAATAAATAAATGGAGATAAAATAAGTGTCACAGTCATATAATCAATAAGAGAGAGGTCCCTGCTCCAAGGAGCTTACAGTCTAAATGGGTAATAGGAGACAGACAACAGGGTATGAGGGTGTAAAGTGCTGTGATTTCAAATGCTGAGTTTGCCAAAAGGTGGTGTATGGTGCTAGTGTCCCAGATGATAAGATTTCAGGATAGACTTATAGACAGAGGGGAATATTCTAGATGTAGGGAGAGAGGCATGCTGTTCCATAGGTAGAGAGCGGAAAGTGAAAAAGGTTTGAGACGGAAGAGGGTGCAGATAGAGTAACAAGAAGGGTGTTATGTGCTGAGCGAATGAGGCGTCCGGGAACATAAATGGAGATGAGGGAAGAGAGGTAAAGGGGGAAGGAAGTGTGGAGAGCTTTAAAAGTAAGTATAATTACTTTGTAAGTAATACAGTACTGAATAGGGAGACATATTAGATGTCTAAGAATGAGGAGGAATGTGGTGATTCGTGCAGCTGAGTTTAGGACTGATTGCATAGGGGAAAGATGGGAAGCCAGAAAGCTAGTTAGTAGTATATTGCAATAGTCTAATTGGGACAGAATGAGGAATTTTTACTTGTCCTCCAACAGTGGATTTTGGTGTGCACCAAAAGAATGAGGGATTTTTACTTGTCCCCCAACAGTGGATTTTGGTGTGCACCAAAATTACTCCACTTTGTAATTATACATAAGGCCTATTCTCTCATCGCAGCTTTAGCATTAAAAATCCTCTTGGATACTAAAAACATCTCTAACACACTGCTTCACAATGCATTTGAGATATCTACTCATACTCTCAACATTTCAAATTGCCAAAGAGGGACACTTATGTTTTAGGGTGTGTGTCTGGGGGTGTGGCTGGTGGGCAGGGTATTACCAAGAATTTTTAAGCTATTTCATGACCTGTTGACAGCTCCTTGTATAACCTAATAAATTACTTATAACAAGACCAAAGTATTTTATTTACACAGACTAATTTATAAACACATATATGGATGTTTAAACAAACAATAATGTGAGTTTTATTGCTGTAGAGCAATGTGATACACTTATATACACACACCACACATTGTGATTTCCTAAAAAGAGGGACATCAAGGTGGGAAAGAGGGGCAGAGGGATTTGGGTCTTAAAGAGGGACACTTGGGAGGTATGTCTACAGCTTCTGGAAGATTAAAGCATAATGGACGCATGTATATACATTACGGTAAGCATGTACAAAAATAAAAGGTCATTTTATTGTCTTATTAGCTTTGCATTGCACTAGTGCCTATGTATTGACTCACAAATGTATGTCTGGCTAGTTGTGATGTACAAATCATGCAGAAAGAGCAAACTAACGGGTAGTTTTTCAGTTGCCTAAATACTATTGCCTCATCAGGTCAGGGAAAGAGACACAGCTGTTGCCCCATCAGGTCAGGAAAAGAGACAGCTTAATCACCACAACAGTGAAAAATATTTGACACCTCTGTGCCTATGTCAGGGATGAGAGACCTGCAGCTGTACAATTCACATAATCCTTTGCCAGCTGTTGGCCAGCTGAAAATGATGGGAGATGTAACAACATCTGGACAAGGACCTCAGATTGCCCACTTCCTGGACTATGAGTGGGAAACCGCAATGGTCTTTCAATGCATTATTATTATATAAAAGCAATTCTACATAATGTTACTGTACACTGTCCCTGTTCAAAGTCATTTAACTCTCACTTAGGTCCACATGACCAGAAAGCCATACATGTGAGGATTTCAGTATTTTTTATTTATAAAAATGGTGAATTATACCCTGTCAGATACTCAAAAATACACATTTATTTATTGATCAAGTCAATGACAATACTGATATTTAATAGTTAAAGGGATGTTTAAAATTAAAAGCAGCTCCAATTAATCTGCATAGTGTTTGAGCCATAGAGAGTGTTATTTCAATACTGTCAGCGTTGTAGTTCAAGAGAAATTGAATGATAAAGTTTCCCCCTCCCGCCCCTTTTATCTAGTGTAAGCCACCTCCCCTCAGATGTGGGATCTGGTCTTGAGACCAGACAGCTTACAGCAAGAGACAATCTTCTTACTGTGAGAACAATGAAAGCCCTGCCCCCCTTGACAGGTTTTTCGTTATGCTCAATGAAGTTTGTCCCGCTCTGTGATCCACCCGAACAGTGTTGCTGCTCTGAGGTGAGAAGAGTTACATCAGTAAAAGGGGAGGGAGGAGGATACTTTATCATTCAATTACTCTTGAACAACAACTCTGACGGTATTGAAATAACACTCTTCATGGCCCAAATACTATGAAGATTAATTGGAGTTGCTTTTATTTTGAAACATTACTATCCCTTTAACTATTCTTGAACTGTACGGTAGTGGCAGGCAGATAGGCTTTACTCACTAGTTCATGTGTGCTAGTTAATAAAAAATTTTTTTTTTTTTTACAAATTTCAAGAGGGCCACACCCTAGGGGTGGGCGGGCCGCATTTGGCCAAGGGGCCTCACACTGGATACTCATGACTTAGGGGGTATATGGGAATCTCATGGCAGAAATGATTCGCTCAATCACAATCAGAAAAAGTTGACAATAAAAGTGTTTTATTTCTATTGCTATGATGGAATAAATACAATGTATAAAACATTTTAAGAAATCTTTCATTTTAGTTACATTAACTACTCTTATTGATATAATGGTATTTGGGATACAATATTCTAGTTATTCACGTTAAGGCTTTAGTCCAACACAGAGATATAATGCTCACAAATGTTGATAAACTGTCTGGGGATGAAAGCTTGGAGCCCAATGTTCAGTCAGTGTGGTTTAACCCTTTGATTACCAGAGAAGCATGCAACACATTGCCAAGCAATGCTTTGCATACCCATCTGACGCTCAATAGGTTAATATACAGGCAGTGAATGAGTGTGACATACTAAAACAGATTTTAGAAGTGTTGACGCTTCATACATGGGGAAAATAATTGAGTGTTTTTTTGGCAAAAGGAATGTTGTTAGGTGGAGTGCACGAGCAGAGAGGGCAATTAAATATGTAATTTTAAATGCAACAGAACTCATGCTTCAGGCATTTTAGAAAAGAAAAGGAGCCACTGATTCTCCAGAAAGGCAGCTGTTATTGTGCATTTAAAGGATGCTTATAAAAAATGCATGCAGACTGTTGTATGAAGACTGTAACGTACATATTGATAAACAGAGGGAGGCAAAGCACATTACCAGATATGCCAAAGCTTAGGCAGAAGAGAAAAAACTAAAGAAATATATGAGCTGAGCCGTTCAATATTACATAATTACAGTGTGCAGATATATATTGTAGTGTTAGTATACCCCCTTCCTACTTTAAACATAAGAAATTTGGTGCATTTATGAAACCCAAAATATATGCAAAAAAGGAAAAACAAAATCAATGAGTCTAATACTCTAGAAAGAGTTGGGATCAGGCCAGATTTACATATCAGTCACCCCTTGGCTAGGCATCCTGGAGGCACATAGATCCACCCATGGCCACATTCTACTCCTCACATGAAAACCCCACCCACTGTCATACAAAATACCCGCACAGATAAGTGATAAGCACAAAAAGCTCTTACCCTATTGAATACCTATCAACATTTGAAATGGCCAAAGGGGGACACTTTTGTTTTAGGTGGTGTTTATGGGGGTGTGGCTGGTGGGCGGGGCATTGCCGAGAGTTTTTAGGTTACTTCAAGACCTATCAACACGTCTTTGTGTAACTGAATAAATTATTTACAGTAAGACTAAAGTATTTTATTTACACAGACTAATTTAGAAATCCATAGATTGAAAATTAACTACACGTTTATGTGAATTTTATTGCTGTGGTACAATGTGATATACACTATTCATTCTGATCTCCAAAAAGAGAGGGACAAAAGGGTAGAGAAGAGAGAGAGAGGGATTTGGATCTCAAAACGAGACTGTCCCTCCTAAAAAGGGACACTTTGGAGGTATGCAATTGTTTGCTTAGCAACGCATTGGAGACCTCTACAAGGGGTTTAATGATTGCCAGTAAAGGGGTAATAAAACCAGCGTCCATAATCTATAAAGGGTTGTCTATGACAGTGGGGACAGGATTGCCATGGACACACCCACTAATCAAACTGTAGGTGTGGCCATTGCATCTGAGACTAGGGTTGCCACCTTTTCTTAAAAAAAATACCGGCCATGGCATTCCCTCCATAGACTTAACATTGGACAGAAGCCAATTTTTTACCGGCCTGCCGGTAAAATACCGGCTGGGTGGCAACCCTATCTGAGATTCCCTTAAAAAGATGGTATTCTGTGTGGTTGCCTAATTTGCCTAATGGCTGATCTGTACTGAGTAGTGGAATTTCAGTTGTAAATCAGTAAAAGGATACAATAATTGTTTGAACTTTACCATTTGCTGCTGGGACTTTTCAGTCCCCAGTGCTAAACATGTTTTCACACTTTTGTTTCAGTCCAGTGATACTTTTTTGGTGATTTTCTGTGAATGACCCACATGTCACACACTGTTTTGTTCAGCAGACCCTGAACTTTCAAAAGACACTACTAACTGGTGGATATCTCCTTCATGACCAAAAACTTTATCCAGAATGCAAAAATAAGTTTTTTTTATTATTGAAATTTTAATAAAGTGAATGATAGTCGACTGTTCTGGAGTGTATTTTTCTATTTTCCACTATGCTTCTTTTTATGTTCAGGTCTTCCTATAAAAACTAGGAAACATTTTTTCCCATTTTGTACTATTTGGAATTTCAGGCACAAAATAACACTAAATGTCATGTGTATTTTAAAAGCATACAGATTTTAAATTTCAAAGACCAGTCATATGCATTTCTAATCCCTGCAGCTTTCCTATGACATTGCCATAATATGGTGCTACAACAAAAAAAGTGTTTTGTTCTTTAAATACATTTACACAATTTCAAATATACTGAAATCACTGAAGACCATAGAATATCATATTAGGTTAGGTACCTAGAGGGCTCATGAATAAAATGGTAGTCTATTAGTATGAGATGACACACCGCATGGGTGCCACGACCACAAAGATGCAAGGACCAAAATCTGTTTTCTGGCTTTTATATAAGACATACCTGCATTTAACTTATTAACGAGAGGTGACATGACAGGACCATCACAGGAATCTGTCCTTTAAGGATGGATGATGGTCCTGGCACGTCAAGACTTTCATGATCACAGCATGCCTCAGGGAGGCTGTGATCATGCCAAGGGGGCTGTATCTGATGGCTCCAGGACCGGAATGATCAGTTTCAACCTCTCCCTGGTGTCTCCGCACGTGGTTGGTGCTACAGCAAACACATATGTCTGGGGGAGCCACATGGCACAGGAAATGTAAATATATATTGCCTTTTTCAGTATTCTCTGTTTCTCTCTTCCTCACTGAGAGAAGCAGAAACCCAAGAACCCCAAATGGCTAAAGAGGGGGGACTCTTAATTTAAATGTAGGAGCTGGGGGCAGAACTAGGGGTACAGCAGATTTGTTCACTTGAGTACCTGCAGCCCCCACTTTCTGTTACCGAGTAAATGATTTACAGCAAGACCAAAGGGTTTTATTGAAAGTGTTAGTAATGTCTAAAAAAAGTTTTTTGCATTTAGAAGAGCTTAAAAAGCTGATCTAAATGCAAAAAAACATATCTCTCAAACCGATATGGTTTAAGAGATACGGACGTTTAAAGTTCACTGTTTCCTATTGACAGCTGTAAAGCTGTCAGCAGGAGATTCGTGTCGGTCGACACTGTGGTGCTTGAGAAGTGCTGAGATCTTGTTACTTACAAGGAATCCCTTCATTGGAATGGTCTAAAACGTGTGCCTGGTGTAGGAAACAGCGAACTTTAAACGCCCGTATCTCTTAAACCATAGCAGTTTGAGAGATACTTTTTTTTGCATTTAGATCAGCTTTTTAAGCTCTTCTGAATGCAAGAAAAAAAACTTTTTTTTAGACATTACTAACACTTTAAATAGATCAATTTTAAAAAAATATATATACTGATTTTTAGACAAACAGTTATGTTGGGTTTATTGCTGTGGAGCAATGTGATACACTTATATACACACCACAATGTCACTCCCAAAAAGGGACATTTGGGAGGTACGAACAAATGTTCACACCTATTATTCAGTCCCTGTAAAAACTGAACCAAATGAGCACACATTTCAAAGGAAAATCTATAAAAAATGTGTGTTTCTTTTACTTTTTTTTCCATTATATTTAAATATTGTTATCAACTTAAAGGGGAACTTTCACCCCGCAATAACTTAAGGCTAACTTATTGCACACCTGGCGACTAGCTGCTTAGTAGCGCTAGTCGCCAGCAATATTACCCGGTTCTTCAGATATCGGCGTTTTACAGGAGCAGGAAGCACGGACGTCTTTTCACAGTGACGTCCGTGCACCTGCGCTGTCAGTCCCTTTTGCACCGTACGGTGCAAAAGGGACTGACAGCGCAGGCGCACGGACGTCACTGTGAAGAGACGTCCGTGCTTCCTGCTCCTGTAAAACGCCGATATCTGAAGAACAGGGTAATATTGCTGGCGACTAGCGCTACTAAGCAGCTAGTCGCCAGGTGTGCAATAAGTTAGCCTTAAGTTATTGCGGGGTGAAAGTTCCCCTTTAAATGATGGGTTATACATATAAGTGTGGTATCAAAAGAAAGCCCTTCTTATCCTTAAAAAATGGTATATAATTTGTGTGGGTGAACTAAATGAATTCAAGGAAAAAATGGTTGAACAAAGGCATACTAAAAAGGCAAAAATTGCTCTTATCCTCTAGTGTCAAAAAGCCCTCGTTACTGAGGGATTACATGTTTATAACAACTACAGACAAGAAGAAACAGGTAAACAAGGCCTATAATTTTGGAAAGAAGACATCCCCCACATCAGTAAGGGGAAATTTGCCTTTCTAGCCCTAGCCTGTGGAGCACAAATGCTTCTAGAAATGGCACTAAAGGAAAAATGTTTTAACCCTTTGAGTATCAGAGGGATGTCAAATTAATTCCTTCTCAATGTGCTGTCTACCCCTCTGGCATTCAAAGGGTTCATATATACACCAAAGACACTAAAATCTTTGAAAACTATGAATTTTCTACTGAAGTACCTACTGCAAGTTGGAGGAAAAATAGGTACCACTTTGGTATGGTTTGACATAGGGGATGCCAAGAGAGCTAAACTATACCTATCATTTTTATTTCCTACTAATACCTGCCCTCACTAAAATGGTCATAAAAATATAAATGTGGGCATGAGTATGTGTATACGTGTGTATGTATGTGTGTGCATGTGCACAGATGCATGTTCATGTGTCTGTGAGTGTGCATGTAAGAATTGGTTTACCCCCGCCAACCTGTTTATGAAACAATTACATGATCACTAGCTCACCTCACATACACGTTGTGAAGCAATGCACTGTTCAACCGCTGGCACTCAAAGGGTTAAAGACTACCGTGAAATGAAAGAGGATCCCCCCTCTTACATAAAATGACACCCTATAATTTTTTGAACAAGAGGTAATAAGGGCTCCTTAAGAACCCCTCACTCACACCTTCCGTGGTCACACTGTATACATTATATACTTATATCTAGTGTCATGTACATTTTGAAGCCTCCTCTTGTTTGAAAGAAGGGGCCCACCTCTTTCAAATAAGGATAGTTCTAAGGTTTTAGTTGCAGGGGGAGCTAAGATTGGAGCTCTTAAAAAACTATTCTCTCCCCCACAATCTTCAACATCCTTAAAGGGATAGTAATACTTCGTTTTAACTTTATTTTATTTTGTAGGCATTAAAAAAACATGAAGAATGATATAAGTCTTATCTCTCAAACCTTTATGGTTTTGTGAGATATTCACAAACAAAGTATCTCCGTCGTTCAGTCAGATCAGAAGGGAGGTGCCCAGGTAGACTGCAGAGAGGGACAATCTTCAATTAAGATAATGGAAAAAGCTGAAAAACTTGTCAAGGGGGGAAGGGCTTTCATTGTTTTCATACAAAGAAAATTGTCCCCTTCTGTTATCTGTACTGTCATACAACCTGAACCACATCTGAGAAGAGATGGCTTACACTAGGTAAAAGGGGCGGGGAGGGAAACTTTGCTTGTGAATATCTCCTAAACCATAAAGGATTGAGAGATACGACTTATATCATTCTTAATGTTTTTTTAATGCCTACAAATTAAAATAAAGTTAAAACGAAGTATTACTATCCCTTTAAACTGTATTACAATGGCAGTGATTGTAATATCACACAACATTAAAATAATAAAACCTAAATGAATCTGGTTCTCTGTCAGGGAGTGTGGCACTCAAAGGGTTAAAAAACCCCAAGAAGGTTGACAGCATGGGTATAAAGGTATAACAGCATTTGACAGACTCTGATCTGCTATGGACCAGGGAGGGCTGAAATATATGCTCTTAAAACTTTGTTTGAAAGAATAGCACTTGGTTGTCCAGTGGTGCTGGGTGTCGAGTAAACTACAACGTCACCCAAGAGACAGATACCCCATTGGAGATGAACAACTGGTGTATGAAGAATTCCACACTGGTAAGTCACAGTCCTTGGCAGTAACCCCTTTAGTAATAGAGTGCAATACTGTTGAGATCTAGAAATGTATTCAATACATTTTGAAAGCATTTGTACCATCTGCAAACAAAGCCCCAGAAAAGCAAAGAATTCTGCAGTCTTACTGCAATTACTGTAAAAAATCCTTGCCTTTGTTTCAGTCTAAAGCATCTTTACTCTAATCTTATTGGATGCCCCTTGTTCTTTGATCAGTTCTTTAAGTAAATAGTTCCCCAGACAGTTCTTTGCATTGACTTTGAATGTATTTGGAAACAGTAATCTTTTTCCAATATAGATTTTTAATGTAAACAAACCCATTTTGGCTAGTCTCTATTTATAGAGACTTTGTTGCACATCTGCATTTCTTTCAGTTCAATAATGTATTTTTTTTATGAACTAGGCCTCAAAACTGTACTTCATATTACTGAGAAGGCCTTATCAAGGATTTTAAAAGATATATAATTATGTCCCCATCCCTTGCACTGTAACCCTTTTAATAAATAATAGCACCCTACTGGCTATTGTAGCTGAGTGACATTGCATTGTCTATACATCTAAATCTTTCTCTAAGAAGGGTCTTGATTCAATTTGAGATGTTAAAACATGTGGCAGGGCCAAAGAGTTCTGGCTGGTAAATACAGAGTTGTACATTCGGAATTCAATTGCCCTACCAACATCAACTACAACAAGAGTTTGGCACCAGAACATAACTTACGGCCCAACTTTCGTCTTAGGTTTTGTTCCCACAATGCACGCTAAATAGTGTGAATAATGGGAACATCAAAGGAAACTAGCTAACACTTGATGTTTGACATAGTGTTAAACATCGAGAGTGAGCTAACAAGAGTCACCTTTCCTACCCTTCCAGACACTAACTCTACCCCTGGACCTACACACACACACTGGGGCACTGGATTTACTGATAAGTCTTGTTTTGTAGGGGCACAAGAATCTTTAAAGAAGAAGAAAGAAGAAGAGGAAAGGAGAAGGAAAAGAAGAAGCTTAGAGAAAATTACTTAAAGAGGAAGACCTGGGTGCAAGACCATGCTGGACCTCAGACTTCCTGGCCAGTGTTTGATGTTAATGTTGTGTGGAACGGGACATGGGATGTTGTTAGCTTTAGTGGGATTAATTCCTTGAGTGCAAGAATGGTATGCAATGCTCTGTAATGTGTTGAATACCTCACTGGCACTCAATGGGTTCATTATTTTCTGATTTTTTTGTTTCATTCATGTTTTTGCTACCTTGGATGTATTGATATGGGGCTTAGGGCCCCATATCAATACATCTACAGGTCACTAGCGTAGGGATTTTTTTTTTACACTGTCAATTACATGTCGGTGGTTATTAACACTTGTTAGGGACTCTACTCCTGTGTTTGCTAGGAGATAGTTTAACACAAAAAAGAGAGTCCTTAACCTATTGTAGTAGCCGCTGAATGCAACTGAATAGAAAATGTATCTGCTGTTTCATTGATTTCAATGGGTGCTAATTTGGCAACCATTGTGCATTTTTACTGGTCAGTAGTATGTCACAGAGAGCTAATAGAATACCAAACTGTGACTTAAAACTACCGATGTTACTTTGGCTTCCCTAACGGAGGTAATTGAATTGAGACCAAGGATTCTCCAAATAGTTTCCTAAAAAGTCTCCTATTCAGTATATATATATATATACACACACACACACAAGTTGAAAGGCCCGTTTACACTGGTCACAGTTCCACCTCTGTAGGCATGAGCAGTAGCGCAAAGCGCTCCAAATTCAGACCGGAGTCCTCTCTGTGCGACTCCGGTCTGAATTCGGAGAGCCCTCCTCCGTAACAGCCATGGCGCGTGCAGTCTGTACTGAGCATGACTAAAGAATGCGCAGCTGTCTCTACTGCTCATGACGGTTTCTGACAAACCTTAGCAAATTATTATATAGGATATATATATGTGTGTGTGTGTGTCATGTTAGTTTCTGCAAACCAAATACATAACCTTACATTTATCTATATTAAATCTCATCTGCCATATTTCTACTCATTCACTCAGTTTATCCAAATCTTACTGCAGGGAAAAACATCTGCTCTCTACAGTATATATTTCCTTACACAATTTAATGTCATCTACATAGACTAAGACCCTACAAAACTGTTTGTAATGGCGCCCTCCAATGGTTTGTTAAGTCACTGTGTGTGTGTGACATCTTGATGTCGCTTTAGAATGAGCAGGTTATTTTAACCCTTTGAGTGCCAACTCTGGCATTCAAAGGGTTAAATGGTTCTCTTGGATAGCTACTAAATGTAATCTATTTTGGGATAATCTTAGCTTGATTGTATTGTTAATTGTGGCTTACTGTGTCAGTCTTGTATTAAAAGTTATATCTGGTAATAACATGTCTTTTTACAGATTCAGTCTGTACATTCAATTCTTGCGTAATCTTTTTTTTTCTAATCAAAAATAGATATTGATGTCAAAGTTATAAATGGATTACAGGAGTAGGGATGCAGCAAAGTTACATTTTTAGGAACTGGAAACATTTCGGATCATCTTAACAAAAGATTAGTCTCAATACTGAATTGTGGAAGACTTGGGGAAAAATATTTAACCTCTCGTATGCTAGAGAGGTCTCCAATGCATCGCTTCACAATGGGGACTGCTGTAGCATTAAGGGGTTAAATATTCCCCGAGTCTGATATACTAAGGAGAACTGGAGCATTCCCGAGCAAATCTACTGCAATGCAGAGGACAAATAAAATGTGCCTTTAATTTAAATGGGGCTTTTAACCCCTGAATGCCAGAGAGGTATCCAACGCATTGTTTTGGAATGTATTGGAGACCTCTATAGCGTTCAAGGGGATTAAAGCCCCATTTAAATCAATTAGAATGTTCCGGATTTTTATTTGTCCCCTATGGTCATAACTGGGAACTTTCAAAATGATCTGACCATTAGATTTTTATTAAGTTAACCCTTAACGTTTCCCAGAATGTCAATTTATTATATGTCCCTGCTTCCTATAACCGAGTGGTTCTTCAGTCAGTCATCAAATAACCTCTATCTTGCTATAACTTAGAGATCTTACAATTCTGAACACACAAGACCACCAGGATGTCTCTCTGTGCCCTTTCTGGTAGCAATGGCACCAATTTATATATCAAAGAAGCAGTCGGTTTGCACAGATCATACAATAGGAAATACTGAACTCTCTCACCCTGAGACCCTGAGGTTTGTGTCTAAACCCTGCCTATGGTGCAGTTAGTTTGGTACAGAATTGTTCCAGTCTTTCTTAGTACAGAGGTCTATGAGGGTTATTATAAGAAGGTCTATGAGGCTTATTATAAGTAGGTCTATGACAGAGGGACCTACATACAATGTCAGATTGGGCAAACATATGGAATATGAAGTTTAATGTGGGGAAGTGTAAAGTCATGCATTTGGGAGGAAACAATCCCAAGGCTACTTATAAACGTAATGGAATAAATTTAGATGGCTCACTGCAAGAGAAAGACCTGGGTATCCTTGTCAACTACAAACTTGGAAACAGTGACCAGTGTTAAACAGCAGTAGCAAAGGCAAACAAAGTCCTGTCTTGCATAAAAAGAGGTATTGAAGCAAGAGTAAAAAATCATTGGTAAGACCTCACCTTGAGTATGAAGTGCAATTTTGGGCACCGGTTCTGAAAAAGGATATACTAGAACTAGAGTAGGTACAACGAAGAGCAACAAAATTAATTAAGGGAATGGAGGACTTGACGTATGAGGAACGACTAAACAAACTTGGTTTATTTACTGTAGTGAAAAGACGACTAAGAGGAGACCTTATCACATTGTACAAGTATATGAGAGGTCAATACAAGGATCTCTGCAGTGAGCTATTTATTCCAAGGCCTGATCAGGTGACCAGGGGACTCCCCTTGAGATTAGAAGAAAGGAGGTTTAAACTGCAGCAGAGGAAGGGGTTTTTTTTACGGTAAGGTCTGTTAAATTGTGGAATTCATTGCCCAAGGAGGTGGTTATGGCAGATACAATGGATACATTTAAGAGAAGATTAGATACATTTCTTTCAAAAGGGAACATACAGAGTTATACTGTTTATCAGTAGGCAGATCAGGAAGGTCTGATAAAGACTAACTTAATCGGTAGCAGGGAAGCTATAAAATTCTCAGTTACTGGGGTATGAGGAGAAGGTTGAACTTGATGGACTTGTGTCTTTATTCAACCTAATTTACTATGTTACTATGTGAGTTATTATAAGAAGGTCTTTGAGGGATATTATAAGAAGGTCTATGAGGCTTATGATAAGAAGGTCTATGAGGCTTGTAATGGGACTATGCCTGTTACTTGGGGACTGTATTGAAGGGCCAAAGGCATTTCTAAATGGCTACACCAAAGAAAGCCAAGGACTGATTTCACGGAGTCAACTGGACAATGGAATACTGGGACTGCATGTTTAAAAAGGAGGCGGGCCTGTGGTTGGCCAGGAGGATGTGGACTAAAAGTAGGCTGCTTCCTGATTGGCCGCCTACCCTCCCATGTTAAACACTGTTGTACAGAAGATGCATTGGACAGGTAAGCATCCTCCTGATTGGTCACCACCTGTCCATCTAGTATGTAGCTCTAGATCCTATTGGTTGAGGAACCGGAGTGACATAATTGCATTAGTTGAACATTTGACAGACCTGGGTAATTTCATCTCCTATCGAGAACAATGGCCTGGGTCCTGATTGGTTAGTTGCTGCTTGCTGCTCCAACTCCCATTGGCTGGGAATTAGAGCTGCAAGATTAAATTATGTTACCATTGTTCCACTGTTTATGCTTTTATTGTCCCCATGTCCCTGTCCCATTGTGTGTCCCTACTATGTTTACACAGACATTCTTTCCATGCCCTTGCTCCATTGTTCTATTGTGTGATGTTTTGCTATAAAATAACTCTGTGTGTTACAATAAACTGACCTACCCTGACGTATGCCTCCCCAGCATGGATCACTTGCCATGAGCGACACCGGAAGAGTCCTCAGAGAGTCCAGAACAAGGCCCTGCGGATATCGTCCGGAGCTCCAAGCTTCGTAAGGACAGCTGACCTTCACAGGGAGCTGGACATCGAGATGTTGGACGAACACCTAGAGAAGCTGAGTAGGAAATTCTGCCAAGGACTGGATCAGAACCCAAACCCTCTGATCAGAAAACTCACTGCCACCACTGCAAACCCCTTCGACCGCTACCCGCGGCCCATCACAGCGAAGACCCTGTGAAACTTACCCAACTGTGACAAGTCAACACAGATGAAGAGTAATCCAAACCTGTGACTTAAAACCCAACCCGAGAATATGGAGTAGTGAGGCTCAAGCCTCGGTATCCAGAATCACCGCTGATGGATAAAATCTATCAGCAAGAAGCAGACGACTGGCAATAAACTGAGTTCATTCTGGAACTGAAAGAGTTTCCTGTCCTTTTGTTGCAGAATGGTATCAAGGGTCTCCTTTTGACCCCCATTCTAGGAAGAAGACCTGCAGCATACCGGCACAGCTACCCATCTTGTAGCCGACCTCAGGAGGGAGAAACCAGGCATTACAGACCAAGTCAGCAAGGGCACTTGGGTTTCCGTTACCCTGGTGGCAGTGGTGGTATTGTCTGCCTCCACAAATTGGATTACGCGAGCAAACAACATGGCAGAAACAACGGCGCACACAGATGCATTTAGCTCTGCAGCATTAGAGCTGTGGTGCTATATGGAATTATGGAGATGGTGGAAGCCCCTGCTAGGTGGATGTCCTTTGGCGGAATGGGAGGACGAACTGGACAGTGCATCCAAACAGAGATGGTAGTACAGGATGGGTACTGGGCTCTGTACAGACAAGAGGACCTGGAGTTTTTCTACTGCTCACCAAGCACCAGCCCCCCAGCCATCTTTGGATACGATGGTCGAGGGCTAGTACGGGATGCGGTGTCCCATGAGGTAAATTTTGGCTGCCGAGATTGCAGCCACTACTGGGAGATCAGGAACATGAGAAAGTGTGTACTGGGTCCTGCAAACTCCCAGACCTACAGGTGGAGTTGAAGCAGTTAGTCACCAGGGAATGGACTGTCGAGCAGAGGTAAGCAGCTCTGCTACACAGAGTGAGAGAGTACTGCCTTAACCAGTTCCTCCCCACTAGCTATGTTGTCCCTGGCCTGGGGAGCAAGACCAAGGTCCTCAACAGTCCCTGTGTTGCCCGTGCCCTGGAGAGTGGGACCAACGTCCTCTCCAGTGGCTCTGCTACCCCTGCCCTGGGGAGTGGGACCAAGGTCCTCCTCAGCGGCTCTGTTGCCCCTGCTCTGGGGAGTGGGACTGAGGTCCACCCCAGCGGCTCTGTTACCCCTGCCCTGGGGACTGGGAACGAAGTCCTCCCCAGAAGCTCTGTTGCCCCTGCCCTGGTGAGTGGGCCGATGTCCTCACCAGTGGCTATGTTGCCCATGGCCTAGTGAGCGAGTCCAAGGTCTTCACCAGTACCCGTGTTGCCCCTGCCCTGTGGAGTGGGAAAATCATCCTCCCCAGTGGCCTTGTTGCGCCTGCCCTGGAGAGTGGGACCAACATTCTCTCCAATGGCTTTATTGCCCCTGCCCTGGGGAGTGGGACCAATGTCCTCCCCAGAGGCTCTGTTGCCTCTGCCCTAGAGAGAGGGACTACCGTCCTCTCAAGAGTCTCTGCTGCCCCTGTCGTGGTGAGTTGGATCGAGATCCTCCCCAGTGGCTCTGATACCCCTGGCCAGGAGAGGGGGGGAGTGCGATCCTCACCAGCCCCTCTGTTGCTCCTGCCGTGGTGAGTGGGAACAAGGTCCTCATCAACGGCTCTGTTGCCCCTGCCCTGGGGAGCACGACCATCGTCTTCCCCAGCAGCCTTGTTGCCCCTGCCCTGGAGAGTGGGACCAACGTCCTCTCCAGTGGCTCTGTTGCTCTTTCCCTGGAGAGTGGGACCACTGTTCTCTCCAGCGGCTCTGTTGCCCCTGTCCTGGGGAGTGGGACCAGTATCCTCCTCAAAGGTTCCCTTGCCCCTGTCCTGGGGGGGTGGGACCAGCGTCCTCCTCAGCAGCTCTGTTACCCCTGCCCTGGAGAGTGGGACCACCGCCCTCTCCAGCGACTCTGTTGCACCTGCCCTGGAGAAGGGGACCAAAGTCCACTCCAGCGACTCTGTTGCCTCTGCCCTGGGGGATAGGATGGAGGCCCATGCCAGCTTCGATTTTTATCCTGACACGGCAGGTGGGACCATCGACCTGTTGGTGGTCTGGTACCTGGATTGTTACTGCCGGGAGAGGAGCCAATGCTCCAGTGGCAATTATCAATTTACCAAACGACATACTCCCAGAGAGCAGCAGTCTGTGGTTGGTTCTGGGCAGTCCTTTCCTGTACAACCTGTTAAGATCAATGTTCTAAGCAAGACAGACGATATGGCCTTAATGTACACCATTTCCCAGAGAACAGTATGGGACTGACCTAAGGGACTTGCTCACATTTAAGCCCTTTTGAGTGCCAGAGAGGTATCCAGCACATTGCAAAGAGCTAAGTCCAGTGCTGGCAGATTGCGCCTTCTGTTATGCAATACAGTGGTCATACACAATAGTGCACACTCTGAAGGGCAGCTTCTGATGATAGAGGCTAAAGCCATTCGGGCTGCACTGGCGAATATGTACATTCTCTCCAGTGTTACTAAACTCATATGTTTTTCTGACTTGTCATCTGTGTGAACCCTGTGTGCTGTCATTGTAAGTCAGGAGGTTGATCACACAGTCAATCACCCATCATAGACAGAAGCAGCATGCTGCACTCTGGTTATACAATGGAAAAACCCTTTGAGTGTCAGAGAAAATAAGGATATTACAATCAAATGGATAGCACAAAATACAGGCAGATTTTAGTTTTAAATTAAATTAAATTTATGTTAAGGTGACAGGATCATTTGAACTGATTCTTCTGGATGCCAGAGGGATGTATGTTGCATTGCTTGTCAATGGGCTGTGAAAACCTCTGGAACTCAAAGGTTTTAATAAGTGATTCATTTATTTTAACAAACATGTTTAAAGATGAACTGTCACAATGATATGTTTAGTTAAATTTACAAAAAATGTGCTAACCATTATTTTATAATTTTTTTTAGAATTCATCTTTGTTTGTGGCATAGTGTGGCACTTTATGCTAATTAGTTGCACTGCTCTGCCAATAATACCGCACACTGGGGGCATATCTAATAGCACAAGTGATAAGTTTGACCTCAAGCAGAACCCATTAACACACTGTGCAGGGAATCTGCATAAAGTGTCACAGTGTGCTATTAAAAAAATGGTTAATTTCTCAAAAATTATTTATTTTACAGAAAAAATGACTAGTGCAACACAGGTAGATTTTAATGCTATGTAAAACAAGCAAAATTGCTTCACAATGGGTTGCACACCACTCTGGCACTCAAAGGGTTAAGGACCAGTGGAGTGCGTAGCAGATTGCGGAGAAATATGTTGTGAACTTATCTGGTTCTTCAAGGGTTAATGATGCTCCGTGTAAAGTATAGTTACATAATGGCTTAGTCACACAGATGACTTTAGCACAGTATTTTCAGAACATGAAAAAAAAATAGGATTTTAGTCTTACCTGTTAAATCCTTTTCTCTTAGTCCATACAGGTTACTGGTAACTTTGGGTAGGCGATCAGCCCCTTTAATAGGCAGGAACAATTCTGAAAAAGGAAGAGGAGGCCCAGAAAGTCCATCTTCTGAGAAGGAACAAGGTCTGACTTGTTCAAGCTGATGATCCACCCGTGATGGGAGACAGCATGAATGCAGTCCTGCTCCTGCTGGCGAAGGAGTTCCAGAGACAAGGCCTTCAGGAGGAGGTCGTCCATATATGGAGTCACCCTGATGCCGTTCTGATGTAGGACAGAGATCAAGGCTCCCAGGACTCTGTTGCAGACTTGAGGAGCCGTGGTCAAAGGGGAGGGCAGAGAACTGGAAGTGCCCTCTGTCGCAGGCAAAGCAGAAATACTGCAGCCTCTCTGGATGAATGGTGATGTGCAGATAGGCATCTTGAAGGTCCAGAGAGGCCAGAAATTCCCCTGGAAACATGTCTGCTATCACTGTGCGCAGAGGCTCCTGGCGGTACTGGGACCTGACCACAAAGGAGTTGAGGTCCTTCAGATCCAAAATGGGATGACAGCCCCCATCCTTTTTGGAAACCACAAAGAGGTTGGAGTAGAATCCCAAGCCCCTATCCTGAGGGGGAACTGGCTCCAGGACCGCCTTGTCCAGAAGGGCCTGAATAGCTTCCTCGAAAAGGCGTCTCTTTTCTGCTCCCAAGGAAGAACGAGAAACAAAGGTCCTTGGAGGAGGAAGAGAGGTGAAGGGAATCCTGTATTCCGAGGCCACCACTTGTAAAACCCATGGGTCCACCACAGAGGCCTGCCAAGCTGAGAGGTAGTGGCATAGGCGGCCACCCACCTGCTGGTGGGGAACCGGGTTCGGTGAATCATACAGAAGAAGGTTTGGAAGCCTTGGGCTTTGTGGAGGACTTGGATCTCCATTGCTGCTTAGGCTTGGATGAGAAGTGCGGAGCCTGAGGGACCGTCTGGGTCACTTGGCGCGAGTCTGCTTGAAAGGAACGAAAAAGCCGGTTCCTTTTAACAGGTGCCGTCTTCCTTAGGACCACTGGCAGGTGAGAACTTTTCCCTCCAGTGGCCTCATTGATGAGATCCTTAAGTTCAGGCCCGAACAGGGAAAAACCCTGAAAAGCAAATACAGGAGAGACTTCTTAGGGGCCGTGTCAGCTGACCAAATCTTAAGCCAAAGAGCCCGTCTGGCTACCACAGACATGGTAGATGCCCTGGCTTCCATACGTACAGCATCAAACAAGGCAGCAGAGACATAATGCTGAGCCTCAGCAATGTCAGCGAGAAGACACATGTCAGAAGTAGGGGCTCCCTGACGGACAGCAGAATTAAGCTGTTCAGTCCAAACAGCCACAGCCCTTTTTACCCATGCAGCAACAAAGGTAGGGAAAAGGGCAGAGCCCACAGTTGCAAAAATAGCCTTGAGAGAAGTCTCAAGCTTCTTGTCAGTTCAGTCTTTAAGAGCAGAGGTGTCAGCCACTGGCAAAGCAGTTGATTTAGAAAGCCTGGAAACTGGGGCATCCACTTTAGGGAGATGAACCCTCTGAGTAAGGGCCATTTCAGAAAACGGATAAAGTTTAGCAAACTTTTTAGACACAGATGGTTTCTTCTCTGGAAATTTCCACTCCTCTGACACCAAGCAGTCAAGGGTGGGATTAGGTGTAAAGCAGGCATGGGGCCTAACAGGCTCCTAGAAAACATCAGAGGAGTCAGAAGACGCCTCCTGCACCAAGGGAATGTTCAGGGTGGACAAGACAGCCCTGATCAGGCCCTCAGCCGTGGGAATGGGGTCCACCTCAAAGGGGTCCCCAAAAAAACTGAGATGAAGGAACAGCTGAACAGTCATCATCACCAGAGTCCACCAATAATTCCTCCTCAGAGAAATCAGACACATCAGGTACACCCAGTGGTTTAGGCAGGGAAGATCTGATAGGGGTGGGGGTCTGCAACGAATTGAAGAACCCCTGTAAAAGTGGATGGAAGGAGTTGTAAGGTGGACCGGAGGTCCCTTGTAGTAGCCTTAAACTCTTGCATCCATATTGGCTCTAGTGCATGGCCGGAGGCCCCAGCAGGGGATTCAGGGGCAGCAGCACATGCTGGGCAAACATGACCTGAGAATTCTCTAGGTACCCCTGATTGACATGAGGAGCAATGAGCAATGGGGTACAAAGACAGCCTAGTATCCTTAGTATTAGGTTTAGCCCCAAGGTCTAATGGAATAGACATTCTTACAGAGTCATAATGGTCAAAGTATCAAAACACCCACAATAAAGCATGTATGATAATTAATGCACCCCAGAAACACTAAATTAAGACTTATCTGGTAGGCAAAGGGTTAAGATTTGGAGAAGAGAAGGAGAGTCCAAGCCCTGCATTGTGACAAACATCCTAGTGAATTCACTACAATAACATAGCACTGCAAATGATTATTACATTAGCGATATGCAACACACTTATGTTTATTTTCAAGTATAATTGCTCCTTTAGTGAAAAATATAACCTTTCATGCAGACACGCACCGGCTGGGATCTTGCTGTAGGTTCTCTCTGTGCCTACGCTGTCAGATCCTTCCGGTGCCTTTCGGCACAAAGGCATTCAACTCACCAATCGTGGACGGACAGTGCAGACGCAGAGATTCTCCCTCTGCAAGATGTCTGCACTGTCCCTGGTGCCTGCCTGTATGAAAGGTTATATTTTTCGTTAAAGGAGCCATTATACTTGTAAACAAACATAACTGTGTTGCATATCGCTAATGTAATAGTCATTTGAAGCTCTATGTTACTGTAGTGAAAGTTACGCTTTAATGTTTCTTTACAAGACTGAGATATATGGGCATCTCAGAGTCACTATTAAAAAATGCATTGTAATAATTTGTGAACTTTTGGTGAGTCATTGATACATATGCCCCATTGTATTTATTGTATCTGATCTCAATGACAGAGTGACATCCCTGGGTTCCTTCTCAGTTCAATCCTATGCAGCTTTGGTATTTTCACAGAGAGAGATTAACATCCTGGATCTATGTCTCTCCATTCATAAGAAAAGGTCTAGCCGTAAACCATGTGACTGTTGCATTCAACTGAATGAATTAAGTTAATCCCATTCATTTCTGGAAGTTGCGGTAAGAGCCTGGTGGGTACAAACGTTTGGTTCACTAGTTATGCTGTAACCAAGACAAGAGAATCATTTGGGGGAGACGGACCATTCATGATGCAAAGGCATGTGTGGAATGTAGGATGCAGATGGAGGAAGAATGAAGGATCCTGTTGAGGGAATGTGTCTCTGTGGGCAAAATAGGATTTCTGGGTGGGGTGGGAAATATTTCTGGATCCACCATGCTGGTGGGGGAAGTGTTTGTGTGTGTGGGAAGCAGCTAAAGCTTTGATTATTCAGATGAAACAGTGGAATTAGCAGTCTGAATGCTAATGCTGAAGTACCTTGTATTCAGTAGCATTTATTTCCCCTCACTTAACCCTTTGAGAGCCAGAGGGGTACGCAACACATTGCTTAGGGCTTTCAGCCCTCTAAATGCTAGAAAGGTGCCGAACACATTGAAAGCAATGAGATTTTATCTTTGAGAAACATGTTACACTTTTGACACTGAAATTTTTGCTTTGCCATATATACCTCTGTGTTTGATGGAAAATAACTAGTATGTCTGTGAGTGTGTATTTATGTGAATGAGATTTGTGTGCATACATATGCGTACATACATGTGTGTGTGTCTGTATGTGTTTATGTGTGCGTTTTCCACTGAAGTCCCTCTAACATTGGTTCTGATTATATGAAGAAATAGCAGAAGTTACAAGAAGAGATTATATAGGATAATAGGAGACTTGACCATGCAGAATTATTTAATTTCAGAAGTTGGAAAAGATTAGTTATAATGACCTGCATATTAAATTAGAGAGAGGATATCTGGAGCAATAATATGAGTTATCGGGGAGGGGTTTATGGAGAATTATTAAGAACTAGTTGAAGAGCCCGTTACACAGGCCACAGTGCCACTGCCAGCCGGTCGCAGGGCAGTCAAGCGCAGTAGAGACTGCCTGCGCCGCGGCTGATACAGAGCAGGTGTGGGCAGTCTCTACTGCGCATGACTGCGTCGATACACGCATTTTAGCAAATTATTATCTAGGAGATTATATGGGACCTGTGTGGATACACAGTAAACCAACAGTAAACCAACTGCACCATAGGGGACAAAATACATATTCCTAAATTCCCATGCACTTGAATAGAGCTGTTTAACCCCTTGAATGCCAAAGAGGTCTCCAATGCATTGCAAGCATTGGAGTCTTCTCTAGCATTCAGGGGGTTAAAAGCCTAATTTAATTTAACTGGAATTTTTATTAGTCCCCTATGGTGCAGTTGGTTTACACCAGAGTAACTCCAGTTATAAATCTAGGTCATGAGATCTACCCTTCACTGATAATACATTTCATTCTCTTAAAGGGATAGTGATATACACAATAAAGTAGATCTCTGAGCCTTCTCTATTGTAAACATAACACTTTACACTATATTTAATAACTTACTTTTCTGTAGTTCAAGAGATATTAACTGTAAAATGATCCCCCTCCCGCCCCTTCTGGCCACCTCCCCTTAGATAGGGAATCCAGTCATGGGACGGACAGATGCAGCAAGTGACAAACTTAAGTCAGTAAGTGTAAGGAAAACCCTGCCCCTTGACAAAGGAGGGCACAATTTACCTTTGCTTACTGAAGTTTGTCCCTCAACGCTCTCCATCTGGACCACAGTTAGAGGAAGTGTGACGCAGCCAGAAGGGGTGGAAGGGGATCTTTTTACATTTAATATCTTTTGAACTACAGAAAAGTAAGTTACTAAACATAGAGCAAAGTGTTATGTTTACAACAGAGAAGCCTGAAATCTACTTTATTGTAGACATTACTATCTCTTTAACCTCTTGGCACCTAGCGACATCTCTAATATATACTTTTACAATGTGCTGAACAGATCTCTAGTATACAAAGAGTTGAGCGAGTACAGAGTCAGACCAAGAAGGACATGATGGCCTCTGAGTTCACTAAAGGGACAGTAATGTCCCAGAAAAATATATTTAGTATTTTGTAGTGCTCAAAAAGTTGATCTGAATGCAAAAAAGTATCTCTCAAACTGTTATGGTTTGAGAGATATATGCATTCAAAGTTTGACTGTAAAGCTGTCAGCAGGAGATCCATGTCGGCATACACAAGGACGCTCTTCAGCAGAGCCGCGTTATTTAAAATGAATGACTTCATTGGAATGGTCAACAGGGAAAGGGGAGGGAGGGGGGAACTTTGAATACATATATCTCTCAAACCATAGCGGTTTGAGAGATAGGGTTTTTTGCATTCAATTCAACATTGTCTTTGTAGTGGGGGTGTCCTGTTAATTTAAAGGGGAACAACTAAGTCAGTGGTCAGAGGTCCTGCACCTGTTGAAAGACTACAGCTCCCATCATCCCCTGTCAGCTGTTGGAGCTGAGAAAATAAAATCTTAAATAAGGTAAAATGGAACAATACATAGTGATGAAGTACTAAAGAAACATTCTGCCTTTCATCCAGTGAAATAGGGGAGTAATTCAGCGGCAGACCAATTGCACCATAGGGGAGGAATATAAGGTCTGAAATATCTTTTTGATTTAAATGGAGGCTTTAATCCATTGATTGAAAGAGAGGTCTCCAATGCATTGATTAGCAGTGCTTTGAAACCCCAATTCAAGGGGTTAAAAGCACAATTTAAAGACATAAGAAGTTTTTTTTTGCTCTATGGTACAGTTGGTTTGCTCCAGAATGTTTCCTTTTATAAACGAGGCACAGTGCTGCCCAGTGCTAACTCCTTTTTAAATCTCCTTGCCAAATACCTGTATATCAAGGGCATCCGGTAGGTGAAGGGCACCTCTCCCTCCCCCCATCTCTCACACACACACACACACAGTCACACTTTCTCCCTCCATATAAACATAGGAGCTGAAAGGGATGGCCTGGGGGTCATATTCTGGCTTTTCCCCCCCACCCCGGAAAATTTCTGCAGATGCCCATGCTCCATATACCTACTTCTTGGCCCTCCCACTTCAAAAGGCCACAAAATAAGCAAATACTCTGCTTGCAAGCTAATTTATATATTGCTGTCACTATCCATAGGCTATTCCAACTGAGATGCACACAAGACTTTGCGACACCCAATGCCCTTAAAATACTTCCCTATAAGGCAAACATCTCTGCTTTTTCTACAGTATGACAGAGGGATCAAACGGACTCCTACCACGCTGATTTCTTCACAGCATCTCTGCTGGTCTACAATTATGTGCTATTTAAGTGTGAAATGTGTGAGGCTGTAATGACAGTGAAGGATGGATTAACCTTTTAAGGATAAGAGGATGTACAATATATTGGATAACCCTCTAGTTCTTAAAGGGTTAACTGCGATGTTTGTCTTTATTTAACGTTACAAAAAAGGAAAGCTGGATGTATGCAATGCCTTGTTTGTCATTATCTAAGAATCAAAAGAGCAGATTATATACTGTTTGTGACCAATACGATTCACAACCCTCAAAGTAGGTTCCGATCCTGTACACCAAAGGCAGGATGCAATCCCGCACCCGTAATATACAGGCTTACACACTCTGCTCTTGCCTATGCTTTCATCATAGCAGGAAGGCAGACAGAGGCTATTATGTATATGCACCGGGAGGTTAGTTTATTGATTGGCTAGTCTAGCACTTCCATAAACCAGAGAAGAGCCATGGCTGGAAAAGAGTACCAGGGCTCAACTTTGGTCCCAATACTCCCCAATCTATTAATTTGGTTTTTAGCTTGTGTAACTCTTTGAGGACCAGAGGGGCAAGCAACAAACTGCAAAGTAATACCTTGCATATTCCTCTGATCCCAAGGGGCATGATAGAAGAATTTGCCTAAATATGTGTCCATTATTTTCAAAGGCTGGTGTAACCATTATCTATGTATGTCTATCTATCTGTCTGTCTGTTTATCTATCTATTTGCATAGTTGTCTGTCCTTACTAATCTCTGCTGAAGTTTGTATTTCGTTCGCAGTTCCTAACAACATTATACAATAGGCATCAACACTAAGAATGAGAAATCCCACTGAAAAAGGTCTCACCTACAGTTCTGCAGACCTACATAAGAGAATCAGATAGTGAAACAAAAGTGGCCAAATAAGTGTCCCAATGCAAAATATATTCCTGACTGCAGTTTAAAGTGTGACTACTTTAATAAGCTAGTTTGCTAAATAAACTGCTCACTCAGAGCACAGTGCCAAGAAGCCAGTACAGAAGTGGGTGAATGGCCAGAGGGATGGAGGTGGGAGAACTGTGTTAGCTATGGAGGGAAGTATCAATAACTAATAACATGTTACTATTTACATCTACCCATCACATATACATATACCACTGCTGATGCTGAAACAGTGAAATACCTCTGGGAGGTTCAATTAACCCTTTGTGAGTCAGAGGGGTGTTAAACACGTAGTGAAGCAATGGGTTGCCCACCAATCTGGTCCAAGATCCATCAATGCATGGATAATACAAGTCAAAATGATTTATTGTGCTAATCTGCACATATCTATAGGACAAATTAAAAAAAACAGACCTGCTGGGGGGAAGTTGATTACTACTAACGCATTTCACTCATCCCAAAGCTCGTAATCAGAATATATTATCAAGTGCTTTAGGAAGCATGAAACATGGTATCAGTTCTTCAAGTGGGGGTTTGTCTTGCATTCTATAGGTACAGTTTATCTTTGAAGCCCTCTTTGCCTTTTATATAGAGACTTTCTTTTGTCAAACAAGATAATATTCAGCTCCATAAAATAAACCCAGGAGTGATTTTTCATTGGAAAGATTTTAGCATTAATTAGCAGAGGTTTGAAGTTGGCTGGCTAGGGATGATGGGGCTGTAGTCCAACAACAATGGGTTTGCCTCAGGATGCTCTCCCCTGATTTACAGCACATCCCTTTAGTCTTACATATAGCTGAACATTTGCTATGTTCTCATTGAAGTGTTTTAAGTTAATGGGAGTCTATATTTTGTTGTCATCAATAAATCAGGGAGGGTCTAAACATGGGAGTTCCTGGCTGTTGTTAAGCTACTAAGCGCATCGTTCTAAGCCAGCCAATGAATGATGAGAATTGTAGTTCAACTGCAACAGGAGAGCCACATATTGTCCATCCCTGACCTATAAATGAGGACAACTAGAAATCTAATAACATGGATTCAGACTCTGCATTATTTAGGTTATTTGCTCAAATCTTCCATACAGAACTCACAACAGAAAAAAAGCAGGCAACATTTGGCTTTCTAGCAGTTGGAGACTACAACTACCATCATCCCCAACCAGCCAACATCTGAAGAGAGGGATGTTGCCTACTCCTGTTCTAGAACAATCTGATTAACTTTCAAAAACTGCACCAAGTTTGTCACGGACCTTCCTTCCCTTAATGTTCTCAGTCGCACTCAGGGGAGGAGGGAGTAGGAGGTGGAGGTATAAGAGCATAATGTGTGGGAAAGAAAACTGAGAGACAGAGAGAAAAGGAGAGAGGGAGACAGAGAGAGAGAGAGAGAGAGAGGAGGAGAGGCTGCGTGGGAAGTGCGGAGAGCTCTGCAGAGTATCCATGGGAACTCACAGCACGCAGCAATGTCACACCTCCCTAAGGGGGGAGGGAAGAGGTTAAGTGACTGTAATCTGCAGATGTGGGGGTACAGAGACAAATATGCGTTCATCTCTCTATCCCCAACAAATGAGAGAAAATGTCTGAGTTCCAGAATGGAAAATACCTCTACAGTTTGTATGCCTGGAGAGTGGACTGTAAGCCAGGGGTGGGCACCCTGTGGCCTTCCAGCTGTTGTTGGATTGCAAGTCCTAAGTATCAGGATGGGAACTGTAGTCCAGTGTCAGCTGGGGGGCTGCAGGTTGCCCACTGTGGCACAAGCAGGGCTCTCATAACCACTTGTTTCAGTCACATAATACAACGGACTGCAGCAATTCTGTACTCAACCAACTCCAACACAGTCGCCACATTCCCCCACATTTCCACTGATTTAAATGTGACCTGTAACTTCTTCAATGCGTTGTATACCTCTCTAGCATTCAAAGGGTTAAATAATCCATTTAAATCAATGTGAATTGTATTGTATCCCCTAGGGTGTCATTTGTTTGACCCACAATTGTTCCAATCCTTCTCTGTCTGCCCATTTCAACCTTATGAATGTGGGATGTGCCGTTTATAAACATTATTATTATTATTATTATTATTATTACTAACCCTTTACATGCCAGAGATGTATCCATGTGTTTCATACCTTTGGCATTCAAAGGGTTAAGAGTTGGAAGAGCGAGAAAACTATGAAATGTGGGAGGGAGAGAACCAGTAAAAGATAAGGAAGGAGAGGGAGAAGGAGTAACCCTTTGAGCGCCAGAAGGGTATCCAGCGCATTGCTTTGCTTGGGCATTCAAACGGTTAAAGGAAAACGAACACATAAAACACAATGGCCATAGATTCAAAAGAATAGTGGTACAATTTGGGGACAAACCAACTGAACTATAGGGGGGGAGCTAAACATTTGCATTGAATTAAAAGGGGCTTTTTACCCCTTGAATGCTAGAGAGGTCTCCAATAACACTCAAGGGGTTAAAACTCCTTTTAAATCAAAGGGCATTTGTGACATTTTTATTTGTCCCTTATGGTGTATTTGGTTTGATTTAGAATTACTTCAGTTTTTCTTTTGAAAATAAGGCCCTTGGTGTTGTCTACATATATATATATATTCAAAATGCGAATTGTTTCTGATTCGCTGTCTGCCCTGCCCCGGGGCAGCAGGGGGACTGAGATCAGCGGCAGACAACAAATCATGGAAGGTGATTTTCACAGGAGTGGACAATGGGAGGAGCCCCCATGAACACTCCCGTGAACATCGCTGCTGCGTGACTCACCGTTAAAGAGGTCCAGCGGGCCCCCGAAGTGCACAGCATGCCCAATCCTACGGGCAACGTGGTATACTAATTGCTAGTGGGAAATATTATTACAGCTTTCACAGACATGCATGCATACTTCCCAAGGGTCACCCTTTAGGAGGGACAATCCCTCTTTGGGATCCAAAACACTGTCTCTCATTCCTACCCTTCTGCCCATCTTTTTAAGACTTAAGATGTATAGTATGTATATAGGCGTATCACACTGCTCCTCTACAATAGATATCACATTCATATTTGTACAAACATCAGTATATGTGTTTATAAATCAATGTGTCTTGTTATAAATCATTTATTCATTTATATAGGGCATTATTAGATCATTATGCAATAGGTTGGGTAAAGGTAATTATCCTCGCACTCATCATTCCTTCATGCTACATATTACATAGCAGAGTCTCTTGACCAGCAATCTGGATATCACTCCAAAAACAGAGCAGAAGTGATAGTGCTCTATTATCTGTAAACAACCTGAGATAAGGTAATAGCCTTCTAGAATACAAGAGCAGTGTGTAGTAATCTCAGTTAAATGCCTTCATTCTTGTCTTATATAACAACCAGCACAAAAAAATATAACCAAATGGTGTCTGAATTGGACTGTCTAAAACGGGTTTTATATATATACTAGTTGAACAGCCCGTTACACGGGCCACAGTGCCTCTGGCAGCCGGTCGTGGGGCAGTCACGCGCAGTAGAGACTGCCCACGCCACTGCTGATACAGAGCTGGATGCTCCTTCGGAGCTCCTTCGGCGCGGCCAGTCTGTACTGCGCATGACTGCCGCACGCGCAGCAGTGTCTACTGCACATGTCGGGCGTTACACACAACTTAGCGAATTATTATATAGGATATATCCAGACACCCAGACTTGTTCCACTGTCCACTAGTAATGATGAAATGACAAATACATTCTGTGACCGCTGGCCTTGCTCCACTGTCTACTGGTAATGACGGAATGACAAATACACTCTGTCACAGCTGGCTGGCCTTGTTCTAGTGTCCACAGGTAGTTACAGAGTGCCACATAAACTCCTGACACTGAACTCTGTGGGAAACTATGACAATAGAGAAGCTCTTTATAGTTAAATAATTTGTTACAGATTCTATTGCAATACATTACTTGTGAAAGCTACAGCAGATACATATTGTGTTGGTTATAACTGACCCCATAATGCTTTCCTATTCTCAGTGCAATACATGGCAAGTCCTACACTTATTAATGATTAATATAAAACACAACGTACACTGGGGTAAAAGTCACAAAATAGACAAGGAACCCAAAAGGAGGATATCAAATTAGCCAAAATATAGAGGTATCTTACTCTTTGCAATAATAAATAAAAAGAAAGACAAATTGGTCAGGAAGCAGTCACAAGTCTATGAAGTGGTACAAATTGGTTGGCTACATATAATTGACTTGGGTGCAAAATAAGAAAATAGGCAGACAGGCTGGGACCAGAGCACAAAGAGAGCAATGAAGAGTGCAAATAATGGAGCATTGATATGGAAGATAATATGAGATGGAGCCAGAGGAAAAGAAGAGGCACTGGCCTGGCACACGGGAACTGCGGGGGGTGAACCTGACTGTGGGCAGTGGTACAGTAGTTATACAGCAGTGGGCACAATGACTAGCGGGCCTCACAGAGGTAATGTCAATGTGACAGAAGGAGCCGCTCGGGGGCAGCCATTCCAAACACACAGAAACTGGGTCACTGTATTAAGGTCAAATCAGCATACGGGCAGCTGATGTTGTATACAAACTAATACACACTGACTGTATATATATAAACAAATCAATCCTTCTATCTATACTGAGACTAATGTATTACGCCACTGAATGGGTTAAACATTCAATTTAAATCAAGGGAATATTTTTTACTTGATTTGCACCACAACTGTTCCACTTACCAGTAAGTCTCAAAGGATCTTATGTATAAAAGTAAACAACAAGAAATTCTGGGGCAAACCATCTGCAGCACAGGGGACACAGAAAGTGTCCCATTGATCTAATTGGAGCCCTTACTCCCTTGAATACTAGAACTCTCCACCTCTCTAGCATTCAAGGGGTTAAAAAGCTAATTTAAAATGTATGGGGATTTTAGGAATGTTTATTTCTCCCCTGTAGTGAAGTTGGTTTGCTCCATTTGTGCTCAATTTCCTTTTATACATAAAGCCTAATGTCCCTTCCACATAAAGGGCAGTCAAACCACCCAGCTGTTGCTGAACTACAAATGCTTTGCAATGTACTGGAGAGCTCCTAGCATCCAAAAGGTTACAAGGAATTACTCAAACTTACTAGCTTCACCTAATTTTAAGCTTATATCAACCCTCTGAGGTAAAATTAAAGGAGCACTATATTTTTAAGAGAAAATGCATATTGCAAGGCTTTTTCTGCTGAGTACATCCACTGCTGGGAAATTATTGGTCAAAAATTATTACAGCTCCAACTGTCAATGTGAGTTGGTGTTGTGACTATCTTAATACCTGGAGAACTGTATCCTAAGGTTTACTCTTCCATGGACAGCTGTTTAAAAGATGTACCATATGGCCACCAGGTGGCACTGCTACTATCCTTTGAATTGAAAAAGAAACAGATTGAACTGTAAAAACATTTGAATGAAACATTGGTCAGTAGTGGTAGTAACGTGATATATCTTTTTACATGTTTAGCATGCTCTATACAATACGTGGGCCGTACAATACGTCCGTTAAAGATGCGTATTAGAGAACATTTAAGTCAAATACAAAAATCTGAAGTAGATTCTGCTATAGCTAGACATATATCTATGGAGCATAAAGGGGATCTAGGTGTATGCAGTTTTCAAGGAATAGAGAGGGTTTTTCTACCCTTTCGTGGAGGTGATCTGATGCGACTTGTAAACCAGAGAGAGGCATTCTGGATTTTAAAATTAAAAATTCAGAGTGGGACATCAGTTATGTTATGTAGAGTTTTAATCATAACTTTTGATGGTCCACATTTGGATTTATTATAGAAAGTCATGTTTGATCAGTGGATTTGGACTGCAATTTTGCAATTTGTCTAAGGACTTGGTTGTAAACCAATGTGGACCGGTCTCAAGTTCACTGAAAGGGTTAATTTAGCTTTGTTGCCTAGAAAAGTTTTCACGGGCTATTGGGGGTGGTCACGCCTTCAGACAACCTCAGACAGGTTGTTCTAATTATGTTGATTTTAAAGGCTTAAATTCGGAATGATTTTAGTTGGTTGTTTGTCTATGATTAAGCGCTATACCAGTGCGAAACGTGTCAGACTATCTGTGGGGTTTATGTCTGAATAAGAAGCATTATTTGTCACGACTCTATCCTGTGTAATAAGCCATACGTTTTTAAGAGCTATAATAAAGCTGGATTTTTTTATTGAAGCTGGAAGTGCCGTTCAATCATTGTCTGTATGCTGGAATTACCAGGGGTGGAGATCCTGTGGAGAGCGTGCACCCAACCATGTATCAACAGCGGTGAATTAGCAGTGGTGAGTCCCGTGAATAAGTTATGTTTGCACTTTTTATGAACGTTGAAGCACCCGTTACTTTTCATTTTTAGTAGTGGTAGTACCCTACAATACATGGGGGTGATAAAAAGGTGATAAAGTGGAGATGACTTCTCCAGTGATATCACTTCTCCAGTTCCCATGTTATTCTATGGCGCCTCTTCACTTAGAAGAAAAACCACATCCAATAATGACTGTAAATGACTAAAAATGAAGTCTACAAACAGTGATAAGCTTTCTCACAATTAAGGTAGTTGTAAGGGCATACTGGTAAAAATATGCTACTCCAAATCTTTGATTGTAGAAAAATTGTTTAATAAAATAAAGAATATAATAAAAAACAATTAAAAGAGTATGCCAACAATATATCTGCCAAACAAACAACGTTTTGCAGGGTAACTGCTTATAAAACAGTTAATATGTGAAACGTTGTTTGTTTGGCAGAAATACTGACAGCTTGCACATTCTTTTGTTTTTCATTATATTTTTTATTTTATTAAAGGGGAACTTTCACCTCTAAAATACTCTTTCACATTTGTTTAATCTATTAAAATTATATTTGGATCAGTGGGTTTATTTAATCTACTTACATACTTTTTAATATATTTGATCTTTGATTTCCACTACATGCTGAGCACTACCGCATTCTGTCACAGTGTAACTCTCCTTCCACCTCTCTCCCAGCTGTCCCAGTGAGCGCGTTCACGCTTCCCTTCATAGTTATGTGCATCTGGTCTATCGTTATTGTGTGTTTTTCTTCTACATATCTCTTTCTGGTGAATGCGTTGAGGAGCAGATCCAACGGAACTGTGGTGGGGACAGTCAGGGCCGGCATTAGCATAAGGCAGGATAGGCAGCCACCTTAGGGCACCGCAGCGGAGGGGCACCGAAAAGGGGGGAGCCGTGAATTGTTTTTTTTTTATTTATTTTTTAGATATATATCTGCAGCGAGGGAGAGCTGATTTACTCTACCAAGCGCTCCCTTGTGGCGTCTATGATGTGACACACTGCAGAGCGACCCAGACTCTGACAGTTGTGGCAATACAGCTGATCACCTGGCGGCTGGCACTCTAGTAATACAGAGTGCTGGGAGATGACATAATCTCCCAGCGCTCTGCATTACGTGCACGGGAGCTTCAGCTCTGTGCCGAAGGAGGCAGAGATCACTCTCATGCCATGCCACTAGACCACCAGGGACTCGAGGTAGGGGATCAAGGAGCATTGTGGAGACAAAGTGGCAATGTGGAGATGAAGGGGCTTTATGGGGCATTGTGGAAGGGGCAATGTGGAGATGAAGGGGCAATGTAGAGATGAAGGGGCATTGTGAAAGGGGCAATGTGGCAATGAAGGGGGCATTGTGGAAGGGGAAATGTGGAAGGGGCAATGTGGAGATGAAGGGGCATTGTGGAGATGAAGGGGGCATTGTGGAAGGGGCAATGTGGAAGGGACAATGTGGAGATGAAGGGGCAATGTGGAAGGGACAATGTGGAGATGAAGGGGCATTGTGGAGATGAAGGGGCATTATGGAAGGGACATTGTGGAAGGGGCAATGTGGAGATGAAGGGAACACTGTGGAAGGGGCATAGTGGACATGAAGGGGGCATTGTGGAAGGGGCACTGTGGAGATGAATGGGGCATTGTGGAAGGGGCACTGTGGAGATGAAGGGAGCATTGTGGAAGGGGCATTGTGGAGATGAAGGGAACATTGTGGAGATGAAGGGGCATTGTGGAGAGGAAGGGAGCATTGTGGAAGGGGCAATGTAGAGATGAAGGGAACATTGTGGAAGGGGCAATGTGGCAATGAAGGAGGCATTGTGGAAGGGGAAATGTGAAAGGGGCAATGTGGAGATGAAGGGGCATTGTGGAGATGAAGGGGGCATTGTGGAGATGAAGTGGGCATTGTGGAAGAGGCAATGTAGAAGGGACAATGTGGAGATGAAGGGGCATTGTGGAGATGAATGTGCATTATGGAAGGGACATTGTGGAAGGGGCAATGTGGAGACGAAGGGAACACTGTGGAAGGGGCATAGTGGATATGAAGGGGCCATTGTAGAAGGGGCACTGTGGAGGTGAAGGGGGCATTGTGGAAGGGGCACTGTGGAGATGAAGGGAGCATTGTGGAAGGGGCATTGTGGAGATGAAGGGAACACTGTGGAAGGGGCACTGTGTAGATGAAGGAAGCATTGTGGAAGGGGCATTGTGGAGATGAAGGGTGCATTGTGGAAGAGGCAATGTGGAAATGAAGGGGCATTGTGGAACGGGCAATGTGGAGATGAAGGGGCATTGTGGATATGAAGGGAGCATTGTGGAAGGGGCATTGTGGAAATGAAGGGAGCAATGTGGAGATAAAGGGGGAATTGTGGAGATGAAGGGCGCATTGTGGAAGGGGCAATGTGGAGATGAAGGGGCATTGTGGAGATGAAGGGAGCATTGTGGAAGGGAGCAATATGGAGATGAAGGGGGCATTGTGGAGAGGCATTGTAGAAGGGGCATTATGGAGATGAAGGGGGCATTGTGGAACGGGCAATGTGGAGATGAAGGGGCATTATGGAAGGGGCAGTGTGGAAGGGGCAATATGGAGATGAAGGGAACATTATGGAAGGGGCATTGTGGAGATGAAGGGAGCATTGTGGAAGGAGCAATGTGGAGATGAAGGGAGCATTGTGGAAGGAGCAATGTGGAGATGAAGGGGCATTGTGGAAGGAGCAATGTGGAGATGAAGGGGCATTGTGGAGATGAAGGGAGCATTGTGGAAGGGAGCAATATTGAGATGAAGGGGGCATTGTGGAGATGAAGGGGGCATTGTGGAAGGGGCATGGTGGAGATGAAGGGAGCAATGTGGAGATGAAGGGAGCATTGTGGAGATGAAGGGGCCTTGTGGAACGAGCAATGTGGAGATGAAGGGGCAATATGGAGATGAAGGGAGCATTATGGAAGGGGCATTGTGGAGATGAAGGGAGCACTGTGGAAGGGGCATTGTGGAAGGGGCAATGTAGAGATGAAGGGGCAGTGTGGAGATGAAGGGGCATTGTGGAAGGAGCAAAGTGGAGATGAAGGGGCATTATGGAAGGGGCACTGTGGAAGGGGCAATATGGAGATGAAGGGAACATTATGGAAGGGGCATTGTGGAGATGAAGGGAGCATTGTGGAAGGGGCAATGTGGAGATGAAGGGGCATTGTGGAAGGAGCAATGTGGAGATGAAGAGGCATTGTGGAAGGGGCATTGTGGAGATGAAGGGGCATTGTGGAAGGGGCATTGTGGTGATGAAGGGGGCATTGTGGAAGGGGCATTGTGGAGATGAAGGGAGCATTGTGGAAGGGGCAATGTGGAGATGAAGGGGCATTGTGGAAGGAGCAATGTGGAGATGAAGAGGCATTGTGGAAGGGGCATTGTGGAGATGAAGGGGCATTGTGGAAGGGGCATTGTGGTGATGAAGGGGGCATTGTGGAAGTGGCATTGTGGAGATATAGGGGGCATTGTGGAGATGAAGTGGCATTGTGGAAGGGGGCATTGTGGAGAGGAAGGGAGCATTGTGGAAGGGGCATTGTGGAGATGAAGGGGACATTGTGGAAGGGGCATTGTGGAGATGAAGGGGCATTGTGGAAGGAGCAATGTGGAAATGAAGGGGACAATGTGGAGATGAAGGGGCAATGTGGATGGGGCAATGTGGAGATGAAGGGGACATTATAGAAGGGGCAATGTGGAGATGAAGGGGCATTGTGGAGATGAAGGGGGCATTTTTTTTTTTTGGGTGGGGGCAGCATTTCATCCATGGACCCAGGCAGCATAATGCCTTGCGCCGGCTATAGAGCTGGGGTCTCTGACAGATCCGGCAGAATGGGGAGGTGAAAACAGTAAGTCTTTTGATTTTAACCTTAGGGGCATTTAGGATGATGCATAACGTGATGTCTATGTACCAGGCCCCACCTACAGTCAGGAGAAAGGGGAAAACATATTGTTCTCTTGGTGTGATGGATGGTAATCCTACGTACTTTCAGATAGGCAAAATTATTTCCAATTGGCTGGCTGAGTATTATGGGATGTGTAGGCCGGCGTACAATACATGGGAGAACTGTATACTGTCAAAGTATCCTTTAAATCCATGGGGTAGCTGTATTTGGATATAGAACTGCCCTGGGGAAGCCAATAAGTGTCCGATGAGTGTACACTGTAGCGAAGGTGTTAAGTGTTCTGGCAGGCTATATTTTGGTTCCGCTATTCTATGTGAAAAGTCAATCAATGCCCAGTTGGCGGGTGAATGGGTTGACACTGGAGCTGTCAAAGCAGTCAAACTGGAGGCCACTTAGTATTTCTAGAAGTCTGGTAGGTCAAATCCCCTTAGACTGAGTGAGAGAGAGAGAGAGTGTGCTTAGTCAGAGAGAGAGAGTGTGCTTAGTCTGAGAGACAGAGTGTGTGCTTATTCAGAGAGAGAGTATGTGTTTAGGGTGAGTTGGGCAGTGTGGACAGTGTGTAGAGGTGGGCAATACGGAGGTGGACAGTGTGGGCAATGTGGAGGTAGGGAAGAGGATGGGGTGGGCAGTGTGGAGATGAATATGTGGGCAGGGGCAGGGGATTGTGGCAAGGTCGGGAGGGGGGGCAGGGGATTGTGGCCGGGTCGGAGAACACATTTGTGTTGTTCTGGACACTCCCTTTGTGAGTATAAGTTCTAATAGCAATTCAGTACAGAGCAAAATCCAATTGTGATTGAGGATAATACACTAGAGCACCTCCTGTTGTTTTCTTCTCTTCGAAGCACTAAGATCTCTCCCACTTGAGAATACTTTTTTTTCATAATTAATCTTTACTTTTATGTTGTATGCTTACATTTGAGCTCATCCAATGTTACAATCACAAGTAATGAGGGAATGCATGATTAACCCCATCCCAACAATTGACTTACCAGGTACGTCCCGCAAAAACTGTCGCATATTGACAGAGGACGTACCTGGTAAGTCCCGGAAGTCCGGGTCTCCGTGCAGCTGCACGCCATTCGGGGACTCCGGAATCATTTTGAAAAAAAAAAAAAACATGTTAGCCGGGCATTAAGGTGACAGCCACGTATGCATGCGGCTGTCACTAAGGGGTTAAACCAGTACATGTTAAAAAATGAAAAGTGGATATATGTGTAGGACTATTTTCTCCTGAGATCCAGGTGAATCCAGAAAGAAGTCAATGTTTTTAATGACTGGCTTGTTGAACTGTCAGTGCTTAGCCTTTTTAGCTTCAAAAAGTGGTGTGATGCATTACAGAGCCCTGTGTTACACAATTCTCCAGCAGTGTATAGTGTTTTGATTATTGCTGTGTACTAGAACAGGACTATCGAGTAGGGGCGCATTATCGATTCACCTGTTCTATGCAACATGCCCTGCTGCACGCCTATGTACTAAATGCTCCCTTAGACCCTGAGTACTTTGGAGGATTTCCTGCTCAAGACTGGCTGCGCCTTGCTGCTGGAGGAGCACCAGCCTGCCCTGCTTTACTGAATCTGGTTGAAAGGAAACAGGCAGACCACATGTCTGTTCAGTTGCCCCTGAATAGGTCAGGGGTACCTAAGGGATGAAAAACCATTCCAGGCCCCTGTCTAGCCCCACAGTGACCCGCCTGCCCCCAAAACATCCCCACCTCACATACAGAATTGCTGAGTCATATGTTGTGTTCCAATTGTACCAGCAACAGAAGGGTTAAGTCAAACTAAAAACCCTACACAATCCCTCCCATCTTAACCTGACCTCAGATTTTTTTTTCTGTGCCTCTAGGTAGACACATTGCACTGTGCCTCTAGGTATATACTGTTCCACACCTCTACATATTTACTGTTATGTAAACCTCTAGGTATACACATTGCACTGTGCCTCTAGGCATATACTGTTCCATACCTCTAGGTACTTACTGTTATATACACCTCTAGGTATACACATTGCACTGTGCCTCTAGGTATATACTGTTCCACACCTCTACATATTTACTGTTATGTAAACCTCTAGGTATACACATTGCACTGTGCCTCTAGGCATATACTGTTCCATACCTCTACATATTTACTGTTATGTAAACCTCTAGGTATACACATTGCACTGTGCCTCTAGGTATATACTGTTCCACACCTCTAGGACTAGGTATTTACTGTTATGTACACCTCTAAGTTTACACATTGCACTGTGCCTCTAGGTATATACTATTCCATATCTCTATGTATACACATTGCACTGTGCCTCTAGGTATATACTGTTCCATACCTCTACATATTTACTGTTATGTAAACCTCTAGGTATACACATTGCACTGTGCCTCTAGGCATATACTGTTCCATACCTCTAGGTACTTACTGTTATATACACCTCTAGGTATACACATTGCACTGTGCCTCTAGGCATATACTGTTCCATACCTCTAGGTACTTACTGTTATATACACCTCTAGGTATACACATTGCACTGTGCCTCTAGGTATATACTGTTCCACACCTCTACATATTTACTGTTATGTAAACCTCTAGGTATACACATTGCACTGTGCCTCTAGGCATATACTGTTCCAGACCTCTACATATTTACTGTTATGTAAACCTCTAGGTATACACATTGCACTGTGCCTCTAGGTATATACTGTTCCACACCTCTAGGACTAGGTATTTACTGTTATGTACACCTCTAAGTTTACACATTGCACTGTGCCTCTAGGTATATACTATTCCATATCTCTATGTATACACATTGCACTGTGCCTCTAGGTATATACTGTTCCATACCTCTACATATTTACTGTTATGTAAACCTCTAGGTATACACATTGCACTGTGCCTCTAGGCATATACTGTTCCATACCTCTAGGTATTTACTGTTATATACACCTCTAGGTATACACATTGCACTGTACCGCTAGGTATTTACTGTTCCATACCTCTAAGTATTTACTGTTATGTACACTTCTAGGTATACACATTGATCAGTACTTCTGAGTATTTACTGTTCTGTAAGTCTAGGTGCACAGGGCTCAAAATTCCCACTCAGCACTAGCCAATGGCGAGTGAAAATGTAGCCCTGGCGAGTAGAAATTCAGCCCTGGTGGGTATGTTATGGCTTGCAGTGGCAAGTAACTTTTCAGGTCTGGCTAGTAGCAAAGGACTTAAATTATAAGCCCTGCTGTGCACCTCTGTACGCCTCTATGTATAAACATTGCTCAGTACCTCTGGGTATATACTGTTCTGTACATCTAGGTATACACATTGCTCAGTACCTCTGGGTATATACTGTTCTGGACATCTAGGTATACACATTGCTCAGTACCTCTGGGTATATACTGTTCAGTGCCTCTGGGTATATACTGTTCTGTACGTCTAGGTATACACATTGCTCAGTACCTCTGGGTATATACTTTTCAGTACCTCTGGGTATATACCGTTCTGTACGTCTGGGTATATACATTGTTCAGTACGTCTGGGTATATACTGTTCTGTACATCTAGGTAGATACATCGTTCAGTATGTCTGGGTATAGACTGTTCTGTATATCTAGGTATATACATTGTTCAGTATATACTGTACACCTCTGGGTATACACATTGTCCAGTACCTCTGGGTATATACTGTTCTGCACCTTTAATATATCTGTTCCTCTTTCTCTACAGGTATATAAACTACTCTTTACTTCTAGGTATATAAAGTGCTCTGTACCTCTAGGACTATATTGTTCTATACACCGATAAGTATATACATTGTTCTCTACCACTAGGTATTTACTGTTCTGTACCTCTAGGTATATACATTGTTCTGTATCTCTAGATATATATACTGTTCTGTACCTCTAGGTATATACATTGTTCTGTATCTCTAGATATATACTGTTCTGTACCTTTGGTGTACACATTTCTCAGTACCTCTGGGTATATACTGTTCTGTACCTTACATATATATGTTCCTCTTTCTCTACAGGTATATAAACTACTCTTTACTTCTAGGTATATAAATTGCTCTGTACCTCTAGGACTATATTGTTCTGTACACCGATAAGTATATACATTGTTCTCTACCTCTAGGTATACACTTATCTCAGTACCTCTAGGAAAATACTGTCCTGTGCTTTTAGGTGTATACATTGCTCTGTACCTCTAGATGTATACTGTTCTGTACAACTCTAGGTATATGCATCGCTCTCTACCACTAGGTATATACTGTTCTGTACCTCTAGGTATACACATTGTTCAGTATCTCCAGATATATACTGTTCTGTACCTTTGGTGTACACATTTCTCAGTACCTCTGGGTATATACTGTTCTGTACCTTACATATATATGTTCCTCTTTCTCTACAGGTTTATAAACTACTCTTTACTTCTAGGTATATAAATTGCTCTGTACCTCTAGGACTATACTGTTCTATACAACTCTTGCTCTGTACCTCTAGGTCTATACTGTTCTATACAACTCTTGCTCTGTACCACTAGGTCTATACTGTTCTATACAACTCTTGCTCTGTACCTCTAGGTATATACCAATTGCTCTTCGTAGTTTTCCTGCTATTTCCATCTCTGAATAGAATTTGCGTTTCTACAGCAACAGCTGGTCTGACTTAAAGAGACAGAGAGGCTGAGGTAATAATGAAGTAGATATCCTAAGAGGTACTGGAGCAAGTCTGGAGCAAATCAATTGCACCACAGGGGGAAAATAAAACTCCCTAATTCCCATTCACTTACATTGGCTTTTACCCATTTTATGACACAGAGATCTCCATTGCACTGGAAATCAATGCATTGGAGACTTTGCTAGCATTTAAGGGGTTAAAAGCCTTATTAAAATCAACAGGGGGGATTACTCTGTCCTCTAGGTTTGCCTCAGACTTGCTCCTGTTCTTCCTAGTACCTTTGCCTCAGTAAAATGCCAAATTCACACCCACTTTCAGGGCAGGTAGAAATCAAACTTTCCCCAGCCCCTGTGGAAAAGGTAATTCATATTTTAGGATATATAACTGATCTGCACATAAATTAACGCTTTGAGTGCCAGAGAGATGAGTATTGCAGTAATGCATTTCAGAGCAATGCATTGCTCAATCCTCTGGCACTTGATTAAAGAACAATGCCCACTTAAAAGCCAGTAATTCCACAGTACACTATAGCCCCCTTCCCACATCACAGCCCACACCATATATACTGTGAATGTTTACTTACCACGTACAGCTGCTTCCAGAGAGAGGCCCATTCTTGCAGTGTAGACGTCACCTCTGTGACAAGAGGGTCTTCCAGAGGAGCCACTGTCTCATACTGCCTGCAGAGGGCAAGAGTGAATCACATGAGGAGAGGAGCTAACACGGACAGCAATGCCTTACTGATTAATACTACACACTGGCACATATTCATTCTGTGTCACTCTGCAGAGTGAGAGATGGGAGAGACTAGTCAGAAGGTTCTGCTCTTAACCCTTTCATCATGGAATACAGAAATTATGAACTGGTTTTGTAAAATTCTTCACCCAATACAGCTGCTTTTGTATAGGTCAGGAGGGCAAAATCTACATCCACCAGCTGTTATTGAACCACAACTACTATGACTCTCAGCTGGGTAATGACTGGCTGAGCATGATAAGAATTGTAATTCAGAAACAGTTGGAGGGAAGCATGATGCGCCCTAGTGTACCTACATGCCCAACAGATGCAAACCTTTTCATTATTGGGGTTCTAAAGTTTGGTATCTCTCTGATCTGATACATTCCTCCCAACATTTCAAATTGCCAAAAGAGGGGGTGTTGCTGGGGGCGTGGGCAGTGTGGGGGGGGGGGCATTACCGATAATTTTTAGGCTATTTCATGACCTATTGACACCTCCTTGTGTAACCTAATAAATGACTTATAACAAGACCATAGTATTTTATTTACACAGACTAATTTATAAACATATATACTGACATTTAAACAAACATTAATGTGAGTTTTATTTCTATAGAGCAATATGATACACTTATATACACATCACACAGTTTCCTAAAAAGAGGGACATCAGGGTGGGAAAGAGGGACAGAGGGATTTGGGCCTAAAAGAGGGACTGTCCCTCCTAAAGAGGGACACCTGGGAGGTATGCTGATAGGAACAAAACAGTACAAGGGAGGGGTTATTGAGCAATCTGACACTTTCTCTTGGTTGCTGTTGCCATTGGCTGCCAGAGGGGTGCCCAACACACTGCAAAGCTATGTGATGGACACCCCTCTTAGGGACAACCCCATATTTTCAAAGAATTAACCCTTTGAGTGCCAGAGGGTTACACAACGCATTGCTTCTCAATGTGTTGTCTACCCCTCTGGCACTCAAAGGGTTAAATTACAATACCTAAGATGTTTATGTGTATTTCTGCATGGAAATCACACAGCAGCTACCTGAACACAGAGAACAACTAAGCAACTGGACAACCTGCTTCATCTTTTGTTGGACTAAAACCCCTGTGGGATTATGGGATTTATAGTGTAACAACAGCAGAAATAATGTGAGTAGGCTACTCCTGCCATAGTGGCATCAAAGTATTACTGGCATTACTGGTGTGCCAAAGATCCGTATCTGCTGTTATAGGGGCAAAAGAGAAAAAGGGGTGTTATAGGGAACTGAAAAACCCTTCTTGTTGTGTTTTTGCCTGTGGCATACTAAGGGTTAACCCTCTGAGTGCCACAGGGGTATGCAACGCATAGCGAAGCAATGTGTTGCATACCCCTCTGGCAATCAAAGGGTTAAAGGGTTGTGTTGGTGAAAGAATGTTATGGGATAAAAGTGAAGAAATAATGACACAGACTGGAATAAATCAAAATTCCACAATTTCCAACAATTTAAATGGGGCCCTTAAAAGTTTTGTCTGCTCTAGTACAAAGGTTTGAGATGTGTTGGATGGATTGCTAGCATATATAGAGTTGCCACCCAGCCGGTATTTTACCGGCAGGCCGGTAAAAAATTGGCTTGTGTCCAATGTTAAGTCTATGGAGGGAATGCCATGGCCGGTATTTTTTTGAAGAAAAGGTGGCAACCCTAAGCATATAAGGAGTTAAAAGCCTAATCAATGGGAATGTCTATTTATGTGCTATGGTTCAGATGTTTTTCCCTAGAAATGCTGCACTTTTGTCCTTGCTATAGCCCATCTCTCTTTTGTCTGTGTCACTATGTAATGCTACAATGGAAGAGCAGGCACCATGTGACAGAGTGCCCTGTCCTGTCTGTCTCTGTGTAATGCTGTAATGGGATGGGGGGGGGGGTGCAGACTCTATGTCACATAGCTCTCCAGTTCACTTAGTACCCTCCTCTCTGTGTCCCTGTGTAGCACTGTAATACAAGGGGCATTCTACATGTCACATAGTACCCTCCTCTCTGAGTCACTGTGTAATGCTGTAATAGAAGGGGCAATCTCCATGTCACATAGTACCCTCCTCCCTGTGTCACTGTGTAACGCTGTAATAGAAGGGGAGGTCTCCATGTCACATAGTACCCTCCTCCCTGTGTCACTGTGTAACGCTGTAATAGAAGGGGAGGTCTCCATGTCACATAGTACCCTCCTCTCTGTGTCACGCTGTAATAGAAGGGACAGTCTCAGTGTCACATAGTACCATCCTTTCTGTGTCACTGTGTAAAATTGTAATAGAAGGAGCAGGCTCCATTTCACATAGTTCCCTCTTCTCTGTGTCACTGTGTAACACTGTAATAGAAGGGGCAGTCTCCATGTCACATAGTACCCTCCTCTCTGTGTTCTTGTGTTACACTGTAATAGAAGGGGCGCTCTCCATGTCACATAGTACCCTCCTCTCTGTGTTCTTGTGTTACACTGTAATAGAAGGGGCTGACTCCATGTCACATAGTACCCTCCTCTCTGTGCCACCATGTAATGCTGTAATAGAAGGGGCAGTCTCCATATCACATAGTACCCTCCTCTCTGTGTCACTGAGTAACACTGTAATACAAGGGGCAGTCTCTGTGTCACATAGTACCCTCCTCTCTGTGTCACTGTGTAACTTTGTAATAGAAGGGGCAGTCTCCATGTCACATAGTACCCTCCTCTCTGTGTCGCCGAGTAACACTATAATAGTAGAGCAGTCTCCTTGTTACTTAGCACCCTCCTCTCTGTGTCACCGAGTAACACTGTAATAGAAGAGCTGTCTCTATGTCACATAGTACCCTCCTCTCTGTGTCACTGTGTAACTCTGTAATAGAAGGGGCGGTCTCCATGTCACATAGTACCCTCCTCTCTGTGTCGCCGAGAAACACTATAATAGTAGAGCAATCTCCCTGTTACTTAGCACCCTCCTCTCTGTGTCGCCGAGTAACACTGTAATAGAAGGGCAGTCTCCCTGTTACTTAGCACCCTCCTCTCTGTGTCACCGAGTAACACTGTAATAGAAGAGCTGTCTCTGTGTCACATAGTACCCTCCTCTCTGTGTCACTGTGTAACTCTGTAATAGAAGGGGCAGTCTCCATGTCACATAGTACCCTCCTCTCTGTGTCGCCAAGTAACACTATAATAGTAGGGCAGTCTCCATGTCACTTAGCACCCTCCTCTCTGTGTCACACTGTAATAGAAGAGCTGTCTCTGTGTCACATAGTACCCTACTCTCTGTATCACTGAGTAACACTGTAATAGAAGGGACGGTCTCCGTGTCACATAGTACCCTCCTCTCTGTGTCACCAAGTAACACTATAATAGAAGGGCAGTCTCTGTGTCACTGTGTAGCACTGTAATAGAAGGAGCAGACTCCATGTCACTTAGTACTCTCTGCTCTGTGTCACTGTGTAACGCTGTAATAGAAGGGGCGGTCTCCATGTCACATAGTACCCTGCTCTCTGTGTCATGCTGTAATAGAAGGGGCAGTCTCCATGTCACATAGTACCCTGCTCTCTGTGTCATGCTGTAATAGAAGGGGAGGTCTCCATGTCACATAGTACCCTCCTCTCTGTGTCACACTGTAATAGAAGGGACAGTCTCAATGTCACTGTGTAAAGTTGTAATAGAAGGGACAGACTCCATTTCACATAGTTCCCTCCTCTCTGTGTCACTGTGTAACACTTTAATAAGGAGCAGACTCCATGTCACATAGTACCCTCCTGTCTGTGTTCCTGTGTAACACTGTAATAGAAGGGGCTGACTGCATGTCACATAACCATCTTTTTGTGTCACTGTGTAATGCTGTAATAGAAGGCGCAGTCTCCATGTCACATAGTACACTCCTCTCTGTGTCATTGTGTAATGCTGTGTGATGATACGGCCCTTGAGTCTCTGCCACAGAAGGTATAGAAGTTCAGACACGTTATTGTCCATGGGTTTCTTCCGCTAACCTGCACAGCTAAGCGCTATACTAAGCTTTAAGACCTGGTACTTTGAGATGTGTATCCACTGCTGCACTGATAGCTCTGGTTTATTCTATCTCTCTAGTCCCCTGGCATTTCTCTATGAGTAACTGCCCTATAGTGGATGACAAACAGCAATATACCTGGATATTTCAGGAAGAGACAAACAAGCTCCTTCTTGGTAAATCACAAACTACTTTATTTTCAACCAACACAGCATTTTAATACAGTTCAGAGAAAGGGGCAGTCACCACGTGGACAAAACATGACAAGCTGGGTTTAACATCAGGCAAAGGTTACTAAAAGGGGGGGAGGTGGACACAAGACTCTTATCACCTCCTGTAGAAATCTCTGGGGGGGGGGGGGTTAGCACAAACAGCAACCCTGTATAGATTCCCAGTGAATAGCTGTAGCCCCCATAGTACCATCAATCTCAGCTGACAGTCATCTTGCCTCTCAGAGCCTCTGAGTCTGAGTGGGGAAAGGTTGGAGTAGGCTTCCATCACAATCCCTACTTATTCTCTCTGTACCATTCAATATTAGTGTGTAAAGTTGTAATAGAAGAGGCGGTCTCCATGTCACATAGTACCCTCCTCTCTGTGTCACTATGTAATGCTGTAATAGAAGGGCAGTCTCTGTGTCACATAGTACCCTCCTCTCTGTGTCACTGTGTAACGCTGTAATAGAAGGGGCAGTCTCCATGTCACTTAGCACCCTCCTCTCTGTGCCACCATGTAATGCTGTAATAGAAGGGGCAGTCTCCATATCACATAGTACCCTCCTCTCTGTGTCACTGAGTAACACTGTAATACAAGGGGCAGTCTCTGTGTCACATAGTACCCTCCTCTCTGTGTCACTGTGTAACTTTGTAATAGAAGGGGCAGTCTCCATGTCACATAGTACCCTCCTCTCTGTGTCGCCGAGTAACACTATAATAGTAGAGCAGTCTCCCTGTTACTTAGCACCCTCCTCTCTGTGTCACCGAGTAACACTGTAATAGAAGAGCTGTCTCTATGTCACATAGTACCCTCCTCTCTGTGTCACTGTGTAACTCTGTAATAGAAGGGGCGGTCTCCATGTCACATAGTACCCTCCTCTCTGTGTCGCCGAGAAACACTATAATAGTAGAGCAATCTCCCTGTTACTTAGCACCCTCCTCTCTGTGTCGCCGAGTAACACTGTAATAGAAGGGCAGTCTCCCTGTTACTTAGCACCCTCCTCTCTGTGTCACCGAGTAACACTGTAATAGAAGAGCTGTCTCTGTGTCACATAGTACCCTCCTCTCTGTGTCACTGTGTAACTCTGTAATAGAAGGGGCAGTCTCCATGTCACATAGTACCCTCCTCTCTGTGTCGCCAAGTAACACTATAATAGTAGGGCAGTCTCCATGTCACTTAGCACCCTCCTCTCTGTGTCACACTGTAATAGAAGAGCTGTCTCTGTGTCACATAGTACCCTACTCTCTGTATCACTGAGTAACACTGTAATAGAAGGGACGGTCTCCGTGTCACATAGTACCCTCCTCTCTGTGTCACCAAGTAACACTATAATAGAAGGGCAGTCTCTGTGTCACTGTGTAGCACTGTAATAGAAGGAGCAGACTCCATGTCACTTAGTACTCTCTGCTCTGTGTCACTGTGTAACGCTGTAATAGAAGGGGCGGTCTCCATGTCACATAGTACCCTGCTCTCTGTGTCATGCTGTAATAGAAGGGGCAGTCTCCATGTCACATAGTACCCTGCTCTCTGTGTCATGCTGTAATAGAAGGGGAGGTCTCCATGTCACATAGTACCCTCCTCTCTGTGTCACACTGTAATAGAAGGGACAGTCTCAATGTCACTGTGTAAAGTTGTAATAGAAGGGACAGACTCCATTTCACATAGTTCCCTCCTCTCTGTGTCACTGTGTAACACTTTAATAAGGAGCAGACTCCATGTCACATAGTACCCTCCTGTCTGTGTTCCTGTGTAACACTGTAATAGAAGGGGCTGACTGCATGTCACATAACCATCTTTTTGTGTCACTGTGTAATGCTGTAATAGAAGGCGCAGTCTCCATGTCACATAGTACACTCCTCTCTGTGTCATTGTGTAATGCTGTGTGATGATACGGCCCTTGAGTCTCTGCCACAGAAGGTATAGAAGTTCAGACACGTTATTGTCCATGGGTTTCTTCCGCTAACCTGCACAGCTAAGCGCTATACTAAGCTTTAAGACCTGGTACTTTGAGATGTGTATCCACTGCTGCACTGATAGCTCTGGTTTATTCTATCTCTCTAGTCCCCTGGCATTTCTCTATGAGTAACTGCCCTATAGTGGATGACAAACAGCAATATACCTGGATATTTCAGGAAGAGACAAACAAGCTCCTTCTTGGTAAATCACAAACTACTTTATTTTCAACCAACACAGCATTTTAATACAGTTCAGAGAAAGGGGCAGTCACCACGTGGACAAAACATGACAAGCTGGGTTTAACATCAGGCAAAGGTTACTAAAAGGGGGGGAGGTGGACACAAGACTCTTATCACCTCCTGTAGAAATCTCTGGGGGGGGGGGGGTTAGCACAAACAGCAACCCTGTATAGATTCCCAGTGAATAGCTGTAGCCCCCATAGTACCATCAATCTCAGCTGACAGTCATCTTGCCTCTCAGAGCCTCTGAGTCTGAGTGGGGAAAGGTTGGAGTAGGCTTCCATCACAATCCCTACTTATTCTCTCTGTACCATTCAATATTAGTGTGTAAAGTTGTAATAGAAGAGGCGGTCTCCATGTCACATAGTACCCTCCTCTCTGTGTCACTATGTAATGCTGTAATAGAAGGGCAGTCTCTGTGTCACATAGTACCCTCCTCTCTGTGTCACTGTGTAACGCTGTAATAGAAGGGGCAGTCTCCATGTCACTTAGCACCCTCCTCTCTGTGTCGCTGAGTAACACTGTAATAGAAGGGCAGTCTGCGTGTCACATAGTACCCTCCTCTCTGTGTCACTGAGTAACACTGTAATAGAAGGGCAGTCTGCGTGTCACATAGTACCCTCCTCTCTGTGTCACCTACGTAACACTGTAATAGAAGGGCAGTCTGCGTGTCACATAGTACCCTCCTCTCTGTGTCACTAACACTGTAATAGAAGGAGCAGCTTCCACGTCACGCTATTTGGAAAAACATGACTCACAGATCAAAAATACTGTGATTTTTGGTCTAGATCGCATCTCCTTAGGGATCAAAAAGGAAGATGTAGAGACCAAGTTATTGAAAACTGAGAATAAATGGATCTTTGATCTCAGTACTTTGTGGCCCATGGTCTAAACGAAGGCATGCGATTATCAGCCCATATTTAACATTCTTACCAGAGCTCAGAATATAAGACACTGTCTAATAAATGCTTTATAATATAAGTAGTCAAAATACAACTCATCACATTCCTTGAGCTTCCATCGAGTTTATCCCTAATAATACTGGCAATACATGATACATATTATATTGTGACATACTAGGGCATACTAATATCTCAGATAATACACTTTGACCTGTAGTAAGATGACATCATCAGTGTTGATAACACATTATTTAGGGATGTAACAATTGCATCCTCTCCTTTAGATATTTTCTGTATCTCTCTTTCCTATTGTTGTTGAATGTACTTAATGGGCATCAGGTTACACTTAGTCTTTTACCCCTTGCTTTATTTTTATCATAACATATAGTCATAAAATAAGTCTTATGATGGAGTATCAATAACACTGACACTTTGTGGCTACTCAGAGACTACTATTTTGCATATATGCTTTACTTACAATGCACATTGTCTTATTTATATCCTGGATATACTCATAGTCTTCTACACAATGCTGTTATTTCTCCTTATTATGTAATAAGGGTCATCTGAGTAACAACTGCATTACTCCTTTTCTTTCACATTGTAAAATTATGGGAAGCTTTGGCAGCATCATACGGCCAGCATGGGGTTAATCAACCACTTTTTTATTTTAACTCTTATATGGCCCACCTATGATGAATGGACCTTAATTTCTTGTGCCACAGACATATTTTTCAGAGCGTTATATGGTTTGAAGATGTGGTTTACACTGTAGCATGATATTATGGTACTGATACATTAGGCCAGTTAGTGACTGTTTTGCTCTCATCGCCACTATATTTTATATACAGTATTACATGTGCCTTAATAGTCTTTTGGCTATATCAACATATTAGTATATAGAACTATCATTTTCTTCCACTGCTAATTGTTTGATTTTATGTGTAATTAACGCATTATTCCCCCTTTTATTTCGACTATAACGGAAGTATTTGGAAGGAATACATGTCCAGGATTAGACACAGCACCATTTTATACACCTCGGGATAACCTAACTTATTATAAGAGGATTTGAATTCTCTGGTACAACAATTAATCTTGAGTATTATTTATTTTAATACATGAGACGCACAGGGGAATGACTATATGGCAAGGAATAGGTTAAATATAGGTGTGTAACATTATTGACTAAGTTCCTTTACTTCCAAGGTTCTATATATCTGACATATTTGCCTGAGCTTATTTCCCCAGGTACATCAGGGGTTAAAATCTGTGCCAATTAAGCACAACTTCCAATTGCTGGGGAAAGTGTACAAGAGTATAAAACCAGCTTTTCAGAGCCGGCTCTTCACCCTTTGAAAAAGCCAACATGGCAAAACGATTGTCAGGGTCTCTGAGCACTGACTGTGTGCATCAGACAGTTTACGATCCTAATGCATCCTCACTAAATACTGTGATTTAGATACTTTTGTAACTATCTCTCTCTTGTATTTTTTTGGACTTTACGGATCACTTGCCCAGCGGGTCCTTTACCAAATTATTTTTGTGGATAAGAACTCTGGGGTTCTGTTAGGGAGCAGGAACCAGAGAGACACAAAAATGTAAAGTGCAAAATCGTAATCCAGAAGCGTAAACCAAAAGAAAAGCCGGGGTCAGGAACCAAGACAGGTACTCAGCCAAGCCGGGGTCAGGAATACGGAGTTCAGCGATGTTAGGAACAAGCCACCACTCAGGAACCAGAAGGGATGCCAGAGGAAGCCAGGTCATGCATAGGAAATCAGAAACGCCGTAGAACACTCTTGCAGCCAGAAGCAAACACAAGGGTATCAGGAAGTGAGCCAAGCTACTTTAAATACCCTGGGAGGGTTGGCTTATAGCACTCAGGTGAGCAATCACAGAGAGGTCAGCTGATTCAGCCAGACTCAGAACAGGGAAGGCAGTAGCAATAGATAGCAGAGCACTAGATAAGCTCAGACAGCAGAGTCAAGCAGCAGAGAAAGAACAGCTTAGCTAAACCTTGACAGGTTCCTAGTAGTGAGTGTCTCGCTGTTTTTGAGTGATTAACTTTTGCACCAATTATTTCCTATATTTAAGCATAACAGCTGATCATAAGCAGGCAAGTAAGATTTGTCCATACAGGCTTATCCTGGCTGATACAATATAGGAGCATACATTTATCATCTTATTAGTTTATTGCAGGCAGGCAGAAGTAGCTACTAACAGCCTCTATTCTGCAATACAACAGTTGTGTTTAAAAGAGGATTTTAGTCTTACCTGTTGTGAAAAAGCCTACTAACTAGGATAGAAAGAAGGAAGAAAGGAAGACTCCTGTGAGCAATGAACCCAAAAGGACTCCCACGTCCAGCCACAAGAGACCCAGCATAGTCCCTTTCACTGGGTGGGAGACCTGTATGTCATATGGACTAGGAGAAAAGGATTTAATAGGTAAGACTAAAATCCTCTATTCTCTGTTGCCCAATATGATACACAGGTACCATGGGGGATGTACCAACATTGAGGTCCCCAGGGTGGGAAGAAAAGGAAATGACCAAGAGCCGGTCCCAATTATATCAGAGTTCCATGGAATATCCAAGACAAGGAACAGCCCAAACTAACAAAGCGTCAATGGACACTGATAAATATAACACAGCACACAAGAAGAAGAGCCAACATGGCTCGAACAGTTAAAGAGCTATAAGGCACAGGAACGATAAAGTCCTAGACAGGCAAAACTGCCTCCAGGACTTTCCTGCCAAAGCTGGCTTCAGCTGAAGCCAGAACATCCACACGGCAGTGTTTGTCAAAGGTGTGCACAGAAGACTAAGTGACCACCTTACACAGCTGTTTAGCAGAGGCCTGATTCTTGTAGGCCCAAGAGGCCCCCACAGACCTGGTGGAGTGTGCTGAAATGCGGAAGGGAACAGGTTTCCCTCTGAGCTCATAAGCCTTGAGAATGGTAGACTTAATCCAAGATTCGATAGATACCTTGGATGCAGACAAACCAGTCCTGGCACCCACAAGGATGACAAATAGTGCACCAGTCTTATGGAGAGACTCTGTGCGGTGCACATAGAACTTGAGTCAATGCACTACATCCAACAAGTGGAGATCCCTCTCCCTGTCAGATTTAGGTTCAGGACAAAAGGAAGGCACAACAGTCACCTGATTGATGAGGAACTCAGAGACCACCTTAGGAACAAATTCCTGAGAGTTACGGAGAACAGCCTTATCCTTGTGAAGCAACAGAAAAGGTGGTTTGCAGGACAAGGTCTGCAGTCCAGCAACTCTGCGGACAGAGACCACAGCCAAAAGAAATGCCATCTTCCATGTCAGAAGACGTAGAGGAACAGTAGCCAAGGACTCAAAAGGAGGCCGCTGCAAAACACCCTGAAAGAAGACTTTGACATCTGGCAAAATAGCAATGCGCCTCTGGTAAAAGCCAGAGAGTGCTGAGGCCCTTCTTCACGCCACCCTGCAAAAAGGACAAGGTGGCCGGGAGGTCAAACTCTTGTGAGGAAAGATCCATGTCCACACACCAAGAATGAAAGGTAGACCAAACCCTGTGGCAGGCCTTGGGAGAGACCCTTCCTCCTTAGAATGGAGGCTTCAACGGTCATGCAGTCAAAGCTAGACTCTCCACGTCCTCTCTCCAGAGGTAACCCTGGAGGAGGAGATCCGGGCTGCATGGCAGAGGAAATAGATCCTGAGCCGATAACGGAAACAGCTCTGGAAACAAAGGTTGTCTGGTCCAATAGGGGGGAGATCAAGATGACTGGCATTCCTCTCATCCGAATGTACCTCAACACCATGGATATGAGGTGAAGGGGAAGAAAAATATAGGCTAGATGAAAACGCCAAGGAATGGACAAGGCGTCTGTTACAAACGTCGAAGGATCCCCCAGCGAAAGCAAGACATCGGGACCTTCCTGTTGTTCCTGGTAGCCATCAGGTCTATCCACAGGGCCGGACTGGCCTGCCAGGATACCGGGAAAAATCCCGGTAGGCCGCCAGCACTGGGCTTCCCAGGGGCCGGCCGAGGGCTTCTTCTATAATTATTCTCTCTCCCCTTGTGCCTCTCTCCCCCATGTACTTCTCTCTTTCTCTCCCCCTTGTGCCTCTCTCTCCCGTACCTCTTTTTCACTTTCCTGCACTGCCGACATCCGGAGCGCAACCACTCCAAATGCGGAGACGCCGCGTGGAGCGTGCAGGTATTTTCTTCCTCTGTTCTGAGGCCAGTTTAAAACTGGCTCCCAGACAGAGGAAGAAAACCCCTGCACACTCCATGCGGCGTCTCCGCGTTTGGAGTGGTTGCGCTCCGGATGTCGGCAGTGCAGGAAAGTGAAAAAGAGGTACAGGAGAGAGAGAGAGAGAGGCACAAGGGGGAGAGAAAGAGAGAAGTACATGGGGGAGAGAGGCACAAGGGGAGAGAGAAGTACATGGGGGAGAGAGGCACAAGGGGAGAGAGAAGTACATGGGGGTGAAAGAGGCACAAGGGGAGAGAGTGAAGTACATGGGGGTGAAAGAGGCACAAGGGGTAGAGTGAAGTACATGGGGGTGAAAGAGGCACAAGGGGAGAGAGTGAAGTACATGGGGGTGAAAGAGGCACAAGGGGTAGAGTGAAGTACATGGGGGTGAAAGAGGCACAAGGGGGAGCGAGAGTGAAGTACATGGGGGTGAAAGAGGCAAAAGGGAGAGAGAGAGAAGTACATGGGGAGAAAGAGGCAAAAGGGGGAGAGAGAGAGAAGTACATGGGGGAGAAAGAGGCAAAAGGGGGAGAGAGAGAGAAGTACATGGGGGAGAGAGAGAGAAGTACATGGGGGAGAAAGAGGCAAAAGGGGAGAGAGAGAGAAGTACATGGGGGAGAGAGAGAGAAGTACATGGGGGAGAAAGAGAGAAGTACATGGGGGAGAGAGAAGTACATGGGGGAGAGAGAGAGAAGTACATGGGGGAGAAAGAGAGAAGTACATGGGGGAGAGAGAGAAGTACATGGGGGAGAGAGAGAGAAGTACATGGGGGAGAGAGAGGCAAAAGGGGGAGAGAGAGAAGTACATGGGGGAGAGAGGCAAAAGGGGGAGAGAGAGAGAAGTACATGGGGGAGAGAGGCAAAAGGGGTGAATCAGGAAAGGGGGAGAGAGGCAAGAGGGAGAGAAAAAGGCAAAAGGGGGATGAAGACAAGAGTCAAGGCTGGATTAAGGCAAGAGAGGGATCAAGAGGAGGAGAATGGCGAAAGAAAAATCAAGAGGGGTAAAGAGAGGCAACTTGACAAGAGGAGGAAAGAGGCAGAGGGGGGTCAAGAGTGGGGAAAAAAGAGGCAAATGGAGGGGGGATCATGAGGTGAAATGAGGGGCAATCAAGAGGCAAAAGGAGGGAGGGACCAAGAGGCAAAAGAAGGGGGGATCAGGAGGGGGAGAAAGAGGCAAGAAGGGGAGCGAGGCAAAATGTGGGATCAAGAGTCAAGGAAGGGGTGAAAGGGGGATCAAAAGGAAGAGAAAAAGGCAAAAGGTGGGGGCTAGAGTCAAGAGGGGAGAACGAAGCAAAAGGTGGGAATGAAGAGTGGGAGAAAGAGGAAAAAGAGGGGAATCGAGAGTCAAGAGGTGGTGTGTATGTGTATATCTATATATATATATATATATATATATATATATATATAAAAATGTACTCAGCCTAGGGTATCCCCAACAGCAGAGAGGAACAGCTGTTGGGGATACCAACTGCTGTTGGGGATACCCTAGGCTGAGTACATTTTTATATTTACCTTTATGGGACGTGCACTGCCATACTATAAAGTGTTATATGATTTATTTTAAATTTCAGTGTGTGCCACTGTCAACCATATATATATATATATATATATATATATATATATATATATATATATATATTAATAAATCTCTATTGTTCTGGTGGCATTCAGATGTCTTTTAAAATGCGTGTTTTCCCCTTTTATAAACAAGAAAAAAATGCCATTATGCTATGGGACTAGTATAATGACGCAATGCTATGGGGCTGGTCAGCAATTTTTTCCAGGGCTGGTTTTTATTCCCAGTCCGGCCCTGTCTATCCAGGTGTCACCTCCCGTTTCCGCACTAACAGGTTAAAGACATCCAGATGGAGCTCCCACTCACCAGGATCCACCATCTGGGGACTGAGGTGGACCGCCAGAACATTCTCTACACCTGGGATGTGCACAGCGGAGATGGAAGGAGCGTGTTCTTCCGCCCAGGCTAAAATAGCCTTGACCGCTAACCAAGCAGAAGCACTTCTTGTGCCTCCTTGCTGGTTGATATAAGCCACGGCTGTGGCATTGTCTGAATGGACGCAGACTGGACATCCCCTCAGTGGACATGAAGAATCGTCCTGAGCTCCAGGATGTTGATGGGCTGGAGGGTGTCCTCCACAGTCCATTGACCCTGAACCCCCAGGTGACCCAGGACAGCTCCCCAGCAGTAAAGGCTGGCGTCCATCATCACCAATGTCCAGAACTGGATCGCAAAGGTTCTCCCTTTCTTCAGGTTGGTTAGAACTGCCCAGCCACCGAGGAGGTCTTGTCTCACTTCCTGGGGAAGAAAGGCCAGATGGTCCAAAAGATCCGTATTCAACCGGCAAGCCCGGATGGTGAACCTCTGAAGCTCCGGGGTGTGAGCCATGTAGAATGGAACCGCTTCCATGGTGAATATCAAGTGGCCCACCAGAGATGAGAACTTGCATACCGGAGCTGAGGCCCACCCCAGAGCCTGGGACACCTTGGTCTTGATCTGCTGAACAGAGTCCTCTGTCAGGAAGACCATACCCTGGCAGGTGTCGAAGCGGAGACCGAGGAAAACCAGGTTCTGAGAAGGAACTGGAGCAGATTTGTCCATGTTCAGAATTAATCCATGATGAGGAGGATCTGAGGAGATTCCTGGACTTGATGGTCCAGAAGATCCCTGGAAGGAGCCTTCAGCAGAAGGTCATCCATGTATGGAGTCACCTGAATCCCCTTGGTGTGCAGGAAGGCAATCAATGGCCCTAAGACCTTTGCTAACACCTGAGCAGCAGTGGTGAGCCCAGAGGGCAGAGTGGTGAACTGGAAGTGTCCCAAGGTGTAAGCAAACCTGAGGTACTTCTGGCTGTCTGGATGAATTGGAACAGGCAAGCATCCTGCAGATCAAGACCAGAAAATTTCCCTGTACAAATTGCTGCAATAACAGAGCGCAAAGACTCCATCTTGTAGTGAGTAGGGACCACAAAAGAGTTGAGGTCCTTAAGGTCCAGGATAGGGCGACTGCCGCCATGATTCTTGGGAACTACAAAGAGGTTTGAATAGAAACCTAAACCTCTCTCTTGCAGAGGTACCAGAGCTAGGACTCCCTTGTCCAAGAGAACCTGCTCCGCCCCATTGAAAAGACACAGATTTTCTTGACCTAGAGGGGTTCTTGAAAGGAAGAATCTGAAGGGAGGCAGGGATACGAAGGGAATCCTCTAGCTTCCTGAAATCACCAGTACTACCCCTTTGATCCACAACAGAGCCTGCAAAAAAGCTTGAAAAATGCTGCAGGCGACCACCCACAGGTAGATGCGGACTAAGTTTCGGTGAGTCATGCCAAAGAAGGTTTGGTGGAGCAGTGTCTGGACCTCTATTGCTGCCTGGGCTTGGGGGTGGAGCAAGGGGTGCTGGCCTGAGACCCACTCAGATTTGGCCTTTGCATTTCACTTTGGCGGGGATGAAAAAGATGCTGCTTCCTCACCATATTAGGGCTTTGGAGACCTGAGGCAACAGAGTGCTCCTGCCCCCCATGGCCTCACTGATGATTTGCTTCAGTTCAGGCCCAAAAAGAGATGTGCCCTGAAAAGGGAGAGAATCAGTGACTTCTTAGATGATAGGTCAGCAGACCAAATCTTGAGCCACAGAGTGCGTCTAGCAGCAACAGAAACAGAAAAAGCAGAAGCTTTAGTCTCAAGCCTGACCACATCAAAAAGGGCATTAGTAACATAGTTCTGAGTCTCTGACATGTTGGCCAGAAAGGCCAAAAGGTCCTCTTTAGGGGAACCTTTGCGGACAGCGTCAGTAAGCTGTTCAGTCTAAACAGCAATGGTTCTAGAGACTCACACAGAAGTCAAGGTAAGCCTCAAGGAAGCACCTATGGCAGCAAAGGCTGACTTCAGGACAGCTTCAAGCTTACTATCTGATAAATCCTTAAGCGATGTGGCATCAGCCAAAGGTAAAGAAGTGGATTTAAACAGACTGGAAATAGGGGGATCAGCCTGAAGAGGTGTAGCCCACTGAGCCAAGGCTGCATCAGAAAAGGGATACAGCTTAGAGAATCTCTTGGACAGAGAAAGACGCTTGTCTGGAGTCTTCCACTCATCCAGTATAACTTGGTCCAGAGTGGGATTTGCGGGAAATATAGTACAGGTATTTTTGTGCCTTTGAAAGAAGTCAGAAGTAGACTGAGTCTCTACAGGGTTAATAGGAATGTGTAGGGTAGTCAAAACAGCCTTGATGAGACCCTCTGTAGGAGGGTTCTGGGTCAGCCTCAAAGGGGTCAGCATATATATGGGAATAAGCCCCTTCTGCACACTCCCCTTCCTCTGACTCCTCAAATGAATCCTCCTCAGAGGAAGCAGAGAGATCAGGAATGCCAGGGGCCTTAGGTGCCACAAACCTGAAAGAGGTGGGGAGCTTCCAGGACTAGCGAACCCCTTGGAGAGAAAGAGGGAACTGTGCCAGAGATGACTTTAAGTCCTTGACCCAAAGTGGCTCTTGCTCAATGCTGGAGGGCCCGGGCAGAGAGACAGGGGCTACAGCACATGATGGACATAAATATCTTGAATACTCTCTTTGGCATGAGGAACAATAATCAATGGGGGTCAAAGACACCCCTACATCCTTAGACCAAGGTCTAGCCCCATGTCCCTGTGGATCCAACATCCTAACAGGAGCGTCTAAAACAGTAATAGGGAACCCAATACTGTCACCCAGATTAATAAATCACCTCAGAAAGCCCAAAAGAATACTTATCTGGCAAGCGAATTGTCAACCTGTGGAGGAGAGTAAGAAAATCCAAGCCACTGCGCAGGATACTACCAAAGTGAGAACGAAAATACAGCCCGCAAAAAGGGGCATTCTGGGTATTGTAGTTTCTCCCATTTGTAGTTTCACAGCAGCATTAGGTTTGGGTGCTACTTAGCCACCTCTTCTAACAGTTGGGACTGTAATTTTATTTTTAAATTCGCTAGTTTTTTAACAGGGCACTGATAAAAGTTAGATTTTATTTTCTTTTAACTTTATTTTCTCCTACTGACCTACACTCCAAGTTGACCCCACTGTCCCGCATATACAGGAATGGGTCTGGTGCTGCTATAAGATTTTTCTTCTGTCCTGGGTTTGTTATTTTATATATTTATATCTTTAGCACATACCTCTTATTCAGAGAATAACCTATAATCACCAATAGAACAGGAATGCATCTATTATATATTTTGGACAAATGAAATTGACTTCATACTTGCAAATAATAAAAGGATATTCACAGATTGCGCTGTCTTAAGTTGTTTTAAAAGGATAGTAATGTTTCATAATAAAAGCAGCTCTAATTAATCATCATAGTATTTGGACTTTGGAGAGTGCTATTTCAATTCTGTCAGGGTTGTAGTTCAAGAATAATTCAATGACAAAGTATCCCCCTCCCTCCCCTTTTACTGATGTAACACTGTTCAGCCAGAGCAGAAGGGAGGTGCCCAGGTAGACTGCAGAGAGGGACAATCTTCAATTAAGATAAGGGAAAAACCTGAAAAGCTTGTCAAGGGGGACAGGGCTTTCATTGTTTTCATAGGAAGAAGACTGTCCCCTTCTGTTATCTGTCTGGTCTATGGACTGGATTCCACATCTGAGAAGAGATGGCTTACATCAGGTTAAAGGGGCAGGAGGGGAAACTTTGCTTGTGAGTATCTCTCAAACCATAAAGGTTTGAGAGATAAGACTTATATCGTTCTTCATGTTTTTTTAATGCCTACAAAATAAAATAAAGATAAAACGAAGTATTACTATCCCTTTAATGTTGGAAGTGACCAGGGGCAGATTATGATGCAATCCTCTCTGGCATGCAAGGGGTTAGTAACCAATAATTTATACCAATCAAAAGCATACAGTGGATTAAGGGTTAATAGATGATAAATTATGCCTCTGATAAATTATGCTAGATATTTAGAGCCAAGAAACTCTGTCTGCTCATCATGCAATGCAGCAGGACATACACTGCAGGCAAAGTCAGCCTTGGGGGGCCAGACAGATACAGATGACAAGACCTACTCTTCCCTGCTGCACCGGCTCTGGCGAGTAAGCTGTGCCTCACATTCACAGCATTGTGGGTTGGACAGGTGAGATAATCTGATCTGCTCAATGGCCCATAACTGGGCGGCACACCAGGGGATGCCCAATCACCCAATAGTACAATCCACCCTGGAAGTGACCAAAAATTGTGTCAGTGTGCTGCATGACCTTCCAGACACACATTTCAGCCCACAATGAAAAAGTTATTCAGACTATGGTAGACACTTCTCATGCACTTGCACCTACTGTAAAACAAGAAAAACCAACCCGAATATCAAAATTGGCATAAAGAAAAAGCAATGAGAAGTTAAACAAAATGGTAACAATAGAAACAGGGTAGGGTATGTAGAAATGTGCAAGACCATAAGGAAGCGCATAAAAGAAGAAACGTACAAGTTCAGTGCTAAGCCCCTCAAGAGAACACTGGAATAAAAGGAAGGGCAAACGAAATCAAAATGAAAGATGGCCACACATGGGAGCCAAATGTTTGCATTAAAGCTTGAAGATGTTACAGCAGCAAAAACTCAAAACAAATACTAAAATTTTATTCAAAGCTTTATAAGGATGAAGGAGAACAACTGAATGAAGTTCCAGCGGCTGCAGCTGTGCCAGAAATTTTGGTAGAAGAAGTAGACGCTGCAATAAAATCAATGAACCATGGCAAAGTTAGTATTGAAACGTTGAAAGCCAAAGGTCAACCCTTATTCAATGCCCTAGCTAAACTATTTTCACAATGCCTACTACTCAGCAAAGTGCCTGAAACAGAAAAAATGCAGAAATCATCCTTTTTTGCCTTTTATATTATAGGATTAGTACAATATACGTTTGGAATATCTATTTCTAAAGTGCAGTATGAAATGACAATCTATGTGTGAGAGACGTGTAGAAATGTGCCATCCCCTTCCATAAAGGTAGTAACTAAAAACATATATATGTAGGACTTATTGCTAGACTATTTAAAATGGCAATTTAGAAGTATAGTAATACTTCATTTATTTATGCTTCAATATTGAAGGTATTAAATAAATAAACCAAAGCATCCATGTCTTTTTGTGATAACTTTTATAGTTTAAGAGTAATCTCGATGTAAAGTTTACCCCTCATGCCCCTTTTAGGTACGTCACTGCTCTATCTGTCAGGCTTGGATTCTGGTCAGCAGACCGGATGGCATTGCATATGAAGGAAATCTTCATAACAATGGTCTATAAAGTGGGTACAACGGTCTACTGCCTCAAACTATGCCCACTTTGTAGACCGTTGTCATGAAGATTTCCTGTGTATGTACTGCTATTTCGACTCTCCAGACAAGCCATATGGTCCACAGACCAGAATCCAAGTCTGACAGACAGAGCAGTGACATACCTAAAAGTGGTGGGAGGGGTAAACTTTACATTTACTCTTAACCCCTTAAGGACCAGCGGTCCCGGGGCGTGCCGTCCCTTAAGGACCACATAGGAATCTTTGACGTGCCGTCCCACGTGACTGATCATGTGGGGCGGCACGTCAAACGGGGCACTGGAAGAGATTGCTCCGATCTTGCCCGGTATTACTCACCACGCTCCTACAGGAGCGCGGTGAGTAAAAGTACGTGACGTGCCAGGACCGTCACTGGTCCTTAAGTGCTGGACCAGCGTGACGGTCCTGCCACGTCAATGGTCCTTAAGGGGTTAAACGATAAAAGTTATTGCAAAAAGACATGGATGCTTTGGTTTATTTATTTAATACTTCCAATATTAAAACCTAAATAAATTAAGAATTACTATCCCTTTAACATACATTTGTTATGAGCTGGCGGTAAGCAAGGATGAAAACTAGGCTGGGGGAGTCAGTTGTGGAACTCCAGTTGTTGGGAACTGTAAGTCCCATCATTTGGCTGGTTGGGAATCATGGGACTTGTAGTTCCAGCAACTGAAAAGCCAAAGGTTGCCTGCCTGTGAAGTAGCCTGGGTTGCTACTAGAACAAAATTCAGTCTCACACCAGCACAGGACCTTTCAGTTCAGGATCGTGTTGCTGGTAGGATCACTGAAAGTGATACACCAGGACAGATTTTGCAGGTCACATGAGACATTTATCTTGTAATAATACATGCTTGTTTTTGTTTTTTTTACACTGCGGGTATTGACCTGTTTCTTATTATGTTATAAGTTCTCTATTTATAAATTGCTTGTTACTGCGCACAGTGTGAATAATCCGTTATTCTATTATGTATGGAGCAAAAAATATTTGTGTTGATTTTACAACTTCCAGGAGTATTTGTGCAGCTAATCTTTTCTTCACAAAAGTGAAAGTACATGTATTTTCGTATTCTGGAATACATTTAAAAAGAAACTGATAATATGTAAAGTGTGCCTGATTGAGCCATACCTTCACATTCTCATAGATTTCTATACCTTGTGGCATATGCACACACTTTGTTCCACATACAGACATCTCATCACACAATTTAACACCTTGTTACACATCCAGACACTTTGTTACACATTCCTGTCATCACACAATCCAAAACCTTGTTACACATTCCTGCACCTTATCACACAATCCAATACCTTGTTTCACATTCCTGCACCTCATCACACACCCAGGCACCTTGCTACATATTCCTGCACCTCATCACACAATCCAACACATTGCTACACATTCCTGTACCTAATCACACATTCTAGCTTAGATAACTTGCTCTCATGCAATCCAATAACTTGTTACAAGTCCAGATACATTGCTATACATTCCTGGACCTCTTCACACGTCCAGATCCTTTTTCTAAACATCCAGACACTTTGTAACAAATTCTTGCATCTTATCACACAATCCAACACATTGGGACACATTTCTGCACCTCATCCCATATCCAGATACCTTGACATGCATTCCCACACCTCATCATAAAATCCAACAATTTGTTACTCGCCAAGACACCTCTTCACACAATCCAAACCCATTCCTGTATCTCATTACACAATCCAACACTTTGTTACACATTCCTGCATCTCATCACACAATCCAACACCTTGCTTACATTCATGTTCTTCATCACACACCCAGACACATTTTTACACATTTCTGTCATCACACAATCCAAAACCTTGTTACACATTCCTGCACATCATCACACACCCAGACACCTTGCTACACTTTCCTGCACCTCATCAGACAATCAAACACCTTACTCACATTCCTGTACCTCATCACACATCTAGACACCTTGTTACACTCTTAGATACCTTGCAGTCATGCAATCAGATACCTTGTTACAAGTTCAGATAAATTGCTACACCTTCCTGGACCTCTTCACGCATCCAGATTCTTTTTTAAACATCCAGCCACCTTGATACACATTCTTGCCCCTTAGCACACAATCAAACACCTTGTTACACATTTCTACATCTCATCCCACATCCAGATACCTTGTTACGCATTCGTTCACCTCATCTTGCAATCCAACAATTTGTTACTAACCCAGACACCTCATTACACAATCCAAAACACTGTTACACATTCCTGTATCTAATCACACAATCCAATATTTTTTTACACATTACTGTACCTCACCACACATCCAGACACTTTTTTTTACAATCCAGACACCTTGTTACAGATTTCTGCACATTATCCTACAATCCAACACATTGATACACATTCCTGCATCTCATCACACATCCAGATACCTTTCTACACACCAAACACCTCATCACACAATTCAACATCTTGTTAGATATTCTGACACCCTGTTACAATATTCCATCACCTTGTTACACATTCACATCATCACATATTCCAACACCTTGTTACCTTATTAGACATTCAAACACCTTGTTACATAAACAAACACCTGTACATCTGTACATATCCCTATAGCACGTTACATGTTCCAACCAGGGCCGGATTTACATCTCAGGAGCCTGTAGGCACAGAAATCTGAAGCACCCCCCCACACACAATTGGCCATCTCCACAATGCTCCAAATCTCCACATTACCCCCCATACCCATTTTGCCCTCACACTGCCCCCATCAGCTCCAATTGTCTTGCCCCATCAGCTCCAACTTGCCCCTATCAGCTCCACATTGTCCACATCAGCTCCAACTGTCTTGCCCCCATCAGCTCCAACTTGCCCCCATCAGCTCCAAGCTCCACATTGCCCCCATCAGCTCCACATAGCCCCCATCAGCTCCAACTGTCTTGCCCCCATCAGCTCCAACTTGCTCCCCCCCCCGTATCCGTTTCCTACCTCCCTGGTGGTCCAGTGGCAGGAGATGTCTGTGCTGCCTTCTGCACAGACCTGCAGCTGCTGTTGCATCCCACGCGGTCTTCTCTTTAGGAATGCAGAGCACTGGGAGATTATGTCATCTTCCAGCGCTCTGCATTAGAGCCGACGAGGGGGAGCAACAGCACCTACAGGTCTGTGCTGAAGAAGGCACAGACCTTAGCAAGTGAAGGGTGGGCCGGATGGCGGGTTACTGTGCGCAGTGCGGCAGAGCTGTAAATATATTTAAAAAAAATTATTTCAATGACAAGCTCCCCTCTGTGGGTGCGCCTGTAGGCAGGTGCCTACTCTGCCTTATGGCAAATCCGGCCCTGGTACCAACATCTTGTCACACATCTCAACACCTTATCACACATCTCAATACCTCAACACTCCCCTACACCTGAAGTTTCTTGATATTTTTTTACCATTTGTTATATATTCTGTTAAGATCCACATGGATTGTAGTCACATACCTCCAGACTAAAACATTATTCAGTCATGCAGTCAACATCTTAAATCTCTACACCATATCACACTTACTGGCATCTTGTATAATATTATGAAACTCCATCTCTGACACACTAGCCCGTGACCTAATACCCCACACACAACCAGACACCCATCATACAACTAAATACTCCAGCAAACAACCAGACATCTCATTTCAGAGCAAACCACCTCATCAAACAAACAGACAACTGGAAATCCCATCACAAATGCAAGCACTCCAACAATCAACCAGACACCCCATTATACAAACAAACACACCGTCACAAAAACAGCATATATCCTGACACCTCATCATACATAATGATACCCTAGCACACATCATGAAATGCTATTGAAAGTCCTGGCACCAAGCAAATATTGTTTTCTCTTCAATCACATCACATACTATGACCAGAAACCAAAAGCAAATATTATGTTCTCTTCACTTACATCATATACCATGACCTGAAACCAAAGATCCAGTTCCATGAACACATAGCATATACTGCTTTCTATACAGATTTATAGGCATGCTTAAGAACACACATACGCACACACACATTCAAATATGCCCTCTGCTCCTCCTACTGATACAAACACACAGATTATCTATCTATCTATCTATCTATCTATCTATCTATCTATCTATCATTTATCTCTCTCTATATCTACCTATCTATATTACAGTATACTGCATTCTCATGCAGCAGTGAAGTGGTTAACATGATAATGACGCACCCTCCCCCCTTGTCAGCAGGCTAGTAGAATATACACTGCTTGTCCCCCTGGCCTGCATGTGCCTGCTCTCCCTGTGACATATGAAGAATGTTTTACTATAACATGAAACACTCAATGAGGTGCAGAACCAAAATGGACAGAAAGGATGGGGGCAAACCCACAGAAGCTCAAGGGAACCTGAGGCTAAAACCAGTGGATTTTAGAAGGGGTCAGGTATTGGCCATAGGGAGGGCATAAGAAGGTGAGTTCAGGTGAGCATGGGGCATTAAAAAGCTCTCAGGGGCAGGAAGCAAGACACACAGGAGCTGAATGGAATCTTACCTCGACTGCTATCAGCCTTCTCTCCTCTCTGTGCAGTAATGAGGCATCCAAAAAGGAACGAAAATATAAACCTCCCACGTACCCTGCACAGATCCCTGGAGCACACACACAATGAGCACACACAGGATTACACACACATAGCATCACAAACCCACACATAGCAGCACACTGACATACAGAGGATTACACACATAAAGCAGCACACAACCACACATCATCTTGCTGACATACACACAGATGCATATATATAGCAGATTACTGAGACATACACACACAGGTTTAAACACATACAACAGCACATAACCACACATATCAGCCTAAACCCCCCCCCCCACACACAGAGGATTACACACATACAGCAGCATATAATCACACATATCAGCCTAACCCCCCCCACACACACACACAGGATTATACACATACAGCAACACATAACTACACATATTAGTTCTCTCTCTCTCTGTCTCTCTCTCACACACAAACACACATCAGCTTACTCACACACACACAACCATGCGCTGGATTACACACCCACAATGAGCACACACAGGATTACACACACGCGTATAGCAGCATGCTGACACACACATACATAGCGGCACACCACAGACACACACAGAACATTACATACATACAGGAACACAAAACCACACACAGCAGCTCACTTTACAAGAAAATAAATAGTAGCATACACAATAATACAAAAACACTGACACACACACATACATCAACACACAACCACACATAGCAGCAGACTGACATGCACATAGGATCACACACATGCAGCAGGTCATAAACACTCATAGAAGCACACTGACACACACAGGAGCACATTGATACAAACACACACATATACATACAATGAGCACACACAAGATTACATATATAAACACATATCCACACACTTATAACAACACACGGACACACACATACATATCAGCACACTAACACACATTCACATAGCAGCATACTAACACACACACACAATCAGCAGAGACAGGATTACACATACATGCACACATACATAGCAGCACACTGACACATAAACAGGATTATGCACAAAACCACACATAGCAGCTAACTGACACGTGCATGCACAGCAGCACACTGAAACACAAACAGATTATGTACATAAACACACATAGCAGCACACTGGCATACACACAGGATCGCACACATGCAGTAACACAGAACCATGGCTATCATCTCACTAATACAAATAGACATGTAATCACTCTGACACACATACATACACACACACATACATGAATAGTAGCTCACTGACACATGAACACACAGAGAAGTGTATACATTCAGCAGCAAAAAAATACACAGCAAATCACTGACTCACACATATATATCAGCTCACTGATGAGCACATATACATACACAAACACACACAAATACACACGTACAGCAGTACAGAGCAGCTCAAACCCACAATTGCAGAACACACACAGACGTATAAAATACAGGAGCAAAAATACACACATAGCAACTCACTGATGCACACACATATAGCAAATTATAGACACATCCACACACACATATACACACACACACACACACAAAACATAGCAGAACACTTACATATACGACTTGAGACGTTCAAACCTAGACACAGTAGGACATTGACCCACACACACAAAGGTACAACGAGTCATACAAACATATATAACTGCATGCTGATATACACATAATTACATACAGCAACATACAAGATTAGACACACACAAAGGTCACAAATATAAACATGCATCATCTCACTGACTCACATATACATAGCAAAGCTCTGATACACACAGGATAATAGACACAGAGCTGTACAATTCCAAAGACAGCAACATATTTACTCACATTTCACATATACACACAGAGCAGTTCAACCCAACACTTAGCAGCACATCACAAACCAACACATACAAGCACACTGACACACACAAACATAACATTGCAAATACACATATAGCAGAACACTGACACACACACAGAACATATAGCAGCACACTGACACAAACATCACAAACCGACACATAGCAGTACACTAAAACACACATGCAAAACATCACAAACACACTCATAACAGCCCACTGACACACATGCATAGCATCACAAACCCACACACAGCAGCACAATGACACACATGGATATCACACAGCGATATTACAAACCCATGCACAGCAGCACACTGACACACATGGACATTACAAACCCATATATAGCAGCACACTTACAAACATATGCATAACATCACAGACCCATACATAACAGTACAATGACACACATGCAAAACATCACAAACCCATAAATCCATCTGTATCACCACACTGTCACACAAGCACTCATAATATATACCCACACACAGCAGAAAAATGATACACAACATCACAAGCCCACATGTAGTGGCACACTGAATAAGACAAATGGGTTACTTCTGAATTATTGGGATCAGTTATTTACAGCATTAGGAACATAACTGGGAACTCTCTGGGTGTGACCCTGAGACTCAAGGTGAAAGGCCGGAATCTCAGGGTGAGGACAGTCCAGCATTTGCTAATGTATGATTGGCACAACTGACTGCATCTTTAGTCTAAAGATTGGTGCCATTGCTTCCAGAAAGACAAGGGAGGAGTCCTGCTTGTCTTGGGTATGATCAGGAAATGGTAGCTCTAAGTTAGTGGTTCCCAAACAGGGGGCATGTCCTCTGGGCATGCACAAGACTTTGTTTCAGCACTAAACGTGAGCACTGCTGTGCAACATAACAGTATCCATATTGTGATAGAACATTTACAGGCTGAAGTGTGGAAAAGGCTGAGTGAAAGAACAGATGTGAACAGCATAGTCTGCCATGTTTGTATTCCTGATAGGTGTACAGTTGGCAGTGAAACTGAATATATTGGTGCATAGAAATGTCTGAATAGAAAATGGTGAGTAGCAAATTACTTCATCAAAACATAAAGGAAGGAATTGGAGTTTGGTGAAAACCAAAAGGGCAAAGGGCACAACGTGTGGAAAAGATTGTGAACATCTGCTTTAAGTTCTAGAATGATGAAGATTCTTTCAGGATTGGAGCACATCTGGGCTGGAACAATCATAGACACGTTTAGGGAAAATGAAAGTGCTAACATTTTCAAGATATCAAGGTCAGTTTTTTTCTAGGTAGGAATATGAATGGTTACAGATAGACATACATTATAATTATATAGGGTTGTCACCTTACCCTTTAATAATGGTCACTTATGAAAGATACATACTGCAAACGTGCAAAGAAACCATTGCAACCCTAGAGCATGGTGGGCAACACTTGGGTCTCCAGTTGTTGGACCACAACTCCTGATCAGCTGTCCACCATGTGCTCCTGCACTACAATAACAGGTGGTGAGCCAGATTACTTACCTAGGTTGATTCCACTGCAGCCATGCAGTATGCAGCTTTCATAAGAGGCTGGTTAAAAAGTGGTACAGTCTAGGTAATTAATTTTATTAAATAATATTGGGACTTATACAGAGAGGGATGAATGATATACGAGTTATAGAAAGAATATGAAGCAATAGGAGTTGTTATAGTACGAGATTATATGGCGAAAAATGAGTTATAGGGAAAGGACATACTTGAAAACAAGAGAAATCTCAATGTATTCTTCTCTGTTAAACATATTCTAAATACATAGATATAATAAATATTGAGAAATAGGAGGATGTATAGATAGAGGCTATATAGAACAATAGGAGGCTTATAGGGAGAGGTCATATGGAGTAATAGCAGGATTTATAGGGAAAGACTGTATGGAGTAGTAGGAGAGGTTATAGGGAGAAGTTGTATGGAGTAGTTGGAAGAGTTATAGAGAGGGGGCTATTTGGAGAAATAGGAGGCTGCACTGGGAAAAGTTATACAGAGTAATAGGATGAGGAATAGGAAGGGGTTATATGGAACAAAAGGATGACTTATAGGAAGGGGTTATATGGAAAAACAGGAGGAGTTATAAGGAGAAGTTATATGGTGCAATAGGAGTTATACAGAGAAGTTACATGTCACTCTGAGGGGTATATGGAGCAACAGGAGGAGTTATATGGAGGGGTATGTGGAGCAATAGGAGAGTTATATGGAGGGGTATATAGAACAATAAGAGGAGTTATAAGTAGGGGCATATGGAGCAATAAGAGATGTTATAGGGAGGGGTTATTTGGAACTGTAGGAGGACTGATAGAGAGAGAGGTTATATGGAACAATAGGATAAGTTATATGGAGTTGATATATGGAGAAGGAAGAGGAATTATATGGAGAGTTTGTTTGAACAAGAGAAGGAAATTCCCCAAAACACATAGTAGAGGGGGCATGCATTTAGCATGTTTTTAGAGTGGGTTGTGAGGAAGGAGTTGGGCTTCACCTCCATCATCCACTACCTCTGATTTCGTTTCTGTTGGGCCTGGGGACTCAGCGGTTTGCACGTGGTTGCTGTGGACACAGCAGTGGGTGACTGACCTTTTTGGAGTTCCCTTGGCCCCAGACAAGATGGTAGGGCCCTTAAAGTGCTTGAGTTTTTTGGGTATAGAAATTGATTCGGTCACAGAAACCCCATGCTGGCAAATCCACTGTCCATGGGTTTCCATTGGAATTCTATAGGGAGGGTAGATGTTCTCATGAGAGATGATACCCATCAACTGCACAGCAACTTGGGAGAGAATGTTTGAGTTATATGTTGCTCTGTTCCCCTAGCTCTGAGAGTATGGCCAGATGTTTAAACAGGTTTTTTATTGACCATATACTGTCTTTAAATAGATACATACTGAAAACCTAACCCGTTGGTGTGTCCCATATACCAGAGTTGAGAATCACTGATGCAGAGGGTCAGGGTTTAGATATCTTTGCTACTACTATGAAAATATGCATATTCCTTCTGCAAACTTTGGCTTGGATTCCATTTCATATGACACCTTTATTATGGGTTTTAGCTACACTTTTTCATAGACTTCAACTGAAAGCTGATGGATAGAACCAGAGGCAATAAGTATCAACTGCAATGTAATGTAAAATAGTCATGTTTAAAATATTCCCTGATTCATACTGATTATTTTGTGCATTATTTTTCCTACTGATTTGTACTTACTTTTTGTATTGGTGAAGAATACAATAAACAACCCATATTTTTAAATTAGCGTGACCAACCCATGCAGTACATTAAATCATAGATTCTCCTCTGCGGTCCTAAAGTACCCCTAAGGGCCATATAGTGAAAAGAAAAGTGGAGGAGTTCCAGGAAAACTAACTGCACTATATAAGGAAGACCTAAAAATTCCAAAAATTCTCTCTAGCATTCAGGGGGTTAAATCCCCATTTAAATCAATGGGTATGTTTGTTCTCCCCTATAGTGCAAATGGTTTGCCCCAGAACTCCTCGGACTAGATGCACTAAAGGTGGAAGTGGTGTCGGTATGATCCTGCCGATGTGTTTGAATCACTCCGACAATTCGATCTGCACACACATCGACATATTCACCAAAATTGTCTGATGGAAGGGGAGGGTTGGAGAAGGTCCCTATTAACATACAGTATTTCCGAAGCGTGGTCAGTGTGGAAGGGCTCTCCTCCCCTCACACATCACCAACACTACGACAATTCTGTATAGCATTCTCTCTGCTTCCCTACCTAGATAGTAGGGGAATAAAGAGAATGCTTTCAGCACCATGGACAACACTGAATGCCATAGGGATGTGCATTGCTCAGACCTATGGCACTCAAAGGGTTAAAATAAAAGAAATCGAACACCAAGCACTACACAATGTGCTCCCTTTGACATTTTAACCCTTCACCTTTAAAATTTGACTTACAGTGCTCCCATGACTTTTTCTCCATTTAAATTCAGCATTGTCCTTCTTCTATTTTTATGACATGCCCTTGTTGTAGTTGCATTGTATAATTAACCCTATGAGTGTCAGAGAGGTAATATCACATTGCAATGTGTTTGCTAACCCTCTGGTACTCATGGGGTTAATCGGCAAGGTATGCAGCCGCATACCTTACCTATTAACTCATAATGTCTATTAACAGAGTTCCTGTTGAGAATTGAACTACTACAAACCTAAGAAAACGAAATTCGTAAGAAAAAAATTGTGTGAAACTAATAATATCATAAAAATGTGCAAAATGTAAGGGAAAGTGAAAATATCACCAAAAGAAACTCAACCACAAAACGAACACAAGTACCAATTTGTGGCAGCATGAATTACTATTGGGATGTTAGCACATTGCAGAGCTTTACTATTCATTTACTTTTGGTTTCTTTTGGGTTTCAACCATGTTGTTTTGCCCTGTAATAGTATTCTTTGCTCTATTTTATCATACTCCAGTGCTTTGCAATGTGCTGGCATCTCAATAGTAATTAATACAGCTACAAATCGGTACCTGTGTTCTTTATGCGGTTTAGTTTCTTTTTGGTGATATTTTCACTTTCCCTTACATTTTGCACATTTTTGTGATATTACTTGTTTCACACAATTTTTTTCTTACAAAATTTGTTTTTCTTAGGTTTTTATTCAATTTTCTTTGTTTTTCAAATTTTAAGGGATGTCAAATTGCTAGTGATGTGTGAGTCCAAGTCCAAGTGCTTTCACATTGCCAGCACTTGGACAACCCTTCATGCTACAAATTGAGTAAGGGTTTTTACTCCATAGGAAAGTAGAGGTAGATACCAACTTCACCAACCTAAGGCAGGTGAGCAGAGGCTGCTATCGGAGTTAAGTGAATGTGTGGAAGTGTCACATTAAATTATCAACACACCCCCTTGCATGCGAATGCGTCTCATTATTCAACATTTCCATAAGGAAATTAGTCATTATGCTTCATTTCCATATGGTAATAGGCCATTGTCGATGTGATGAATGAAAATTCGTAAACCTATCTGATTGATGTTGATGTGGGCATCTTTCTGTCGGAGTGCTGGTGATGTAATGTCGTAGACACTTTGGTGAATAGTGTCAATGTGCCTACAAGACTGCTCCGACATTCATAGCCCTCTTTGACCTTTAGTGAATCTAGGCCCTCCACTTTTTTGAACATATGGCCATTAAAAGGGGATCGATCACCCCTGTACAAGTTTCTCTTAAATGTTAAGATATATAGCGATTATGATGAATACTGTATTACTTTCTTGTTTCTAAAAAACTATTTGGCCAAAATGTATTTATTAAATACTGACCTGACCCTACTTCCGGACAGATTGCAGTTACCAGCTCTATACCGCAGTCTGTCACTCTACCTCTGCTCCCCTCCCTCTAGCCAACCTCCTCCGATGACGGAAGCTTTCTACCTGTAACTCCTTAAGGACCAGCAGCGCACGCATGCGGCCGTCACTTAAGAACCACGGAACTTTTTTTTTTTTGCTCATCCGATTCCAGACTCCCCGAACGGTGTGCAGCCTTGTGGGGAACCTGGAATTCCATGACGTACATGTACGTCCTTGGTCCTTTAGGGACATCCACCTCATGATGTACATGTACATCATGGGTCATTAAGGGGTTAAGAGTGATAACAGGTGTGTAACTAGTGGATCTTTCATTTCAATTAGTTGAAATAAAAGATCCACTGTGCTGAAGCAGGGAGATCATGAACGCTTTGAATGCCAGAGGGGTATATATCCACCAGGCACTCAAAGGGTTAAAACAGCATTTCTTGATGTTAGTCCTCAGGATACCATCGGCGATCCCTAAACCAGTGCTTCTAAACATTAGTTCTTGAGATATCAACAGTGCAAGTTTCCCTGCTTGTTTACCGGTGAGTGATCAGTGGGTCGGTCATTGTGATTGCTGTGAAGTATTTCCATTTAGATAGCAGTATTTCAGCTCTGCCTCGAGTCGAACGACTCTAATCTCCTTCTGTCAGCTTTACAGCTATAGTCTGTGAAAGGGGACGGAGGGGAGAACTTTATCACTGTATATATCTCAAACTATAAGTGTTTGAGAGATTGGACTTGCATCAATGGGTTTATTTTTTGAATATCTACAATATTACTTTTTATTAAAGAAGACATTACTAATCCTTTAATGTAAACTTCAGTATATGTGTTTATAAATTAGTCTCTGTAAATAAAATAGGTTGGTCTTGTTATAAGTCATATATAAGTTACACAAGCAGGTGTCAATAGGTCCTGAAATAGCCTAAAAATTCTCGGAAATGCCCCATTCACTAGCCACACCCCCAGCAACGCCATCTAAAACACAAGTGCCCCTCTTTGGCAATTTGAAATGTTGGGAGGTATGCTTCTCCAGTTTATCATGTCTCCAATTCTTATGTTATTCTATTGAGCCTATTCACTAAGCTCTCCAAAGCTGAAGAAATCTTAGTGCATAGGCTCCATAGAATAACACAGGAACTGGAGAAGTGATAAACTGGAGAAGTCATCTCCACTTTATCACCACTAGGTTTCAGAGTTAGTTACCAGGTTTTCTCTGATAGAAGTCGATTCTCCAGCTTGGTGTGTTCCCTAGTAACCCTCACCACTTCTGACCATCACATGCAGTTCTTGAATGTTTTCAGGACAATCCCCCACTTTCATTTTTCAACATTGCACACCCAGATAAGCCCAGCCCCCCCCATCACAGCCTTTCTTGGTACAGCAGGGGCTCTTGAAAAGAAGGTTCTTAATTTGTATAATATAAGCACTTACCCTGGAAGGGGTGCTTCATACAGCAGTCATGTTTATCTGTTTACTGCTTTTATCTTTGCATTTGATCTCATTGTAGTCTATGACTACTGACTAGTCACTGTTAGTTTACATTCTGACAAGGACAATAGACTCGACAGAACCATAAGAATAGGAATTTCTCATTCAGACTATTGAGACCTGTTTTGTATTATGAGGGAACTAAAGGCACAGTAAATGAAGATAATATATTTATATATAGGTACCTGTAGATCCAAAGCAGAAATATACATAAATAGATATTCCTGACTTCTGCATGAAAGACATCTAGCTAAGTAACTCCTTCAGCTATAGAATTAAAGGGGGGCTAACACTACCTTCTAATAACCCCAACATTTAACTTATTTTGGACAGGCCCTTCCAATTTTTCCTGGGGGGTGTGCAATGCATTGCTTAGATTTCCTCTTACATTCCTCTTATGCTTAAAGGGTTAAACGGATAGTAATGTCACCAGATGAAGTAATATTTGACTGTTCATTGTAATTTTATATAATATACTGTACCATTTTCAAGGTCCTTATCTTTGTTTTGTGCTTGTAATTTTAGTTGAAAGTTTCCCATTCCTCCCATTTTCCCTGTGCTACTCATAGTTCCCTCAGATCTGAAAGCTGGTCCGGATGGATCGCAACAAGGGACATTATTGTATCAGCATACGGAAATTCCTGCTCCCTTCATTATGGGGAGCAGGGTTTTCTTTATAAAGACACAGGCAATATTGCCCCTTATTGCAATCCGTACGGGAACTATGACTGAAGTAGGGAAAAGGGACAAGAGAGGGAAACTTTCAAATCAAATTACAAGGAGAATAAAATGATAAGCACATTGAAAATGGTATGGTGCATTATATAAACTTATATGACTAACAAATATTACTTTATCTCTTGACATTACTACCCCTTTAAGTATACTCATGCACTCTGCTGCTTCAGCTTTAAAAACTGCTATTAACTGCCATGCCCACCTCCATGTACCTGACATCCAGGAGTCATTGGAGAAGTTATCTCTTGAACAAAGGCACAAGGACAAAATTCATAGGGGCTATTAGAATTTTCTGGCCATAGTAATGTAAGTGTGTGGAGGGGTTTATTATTAGGTGTTACTTCCACTTTAAGAGCTACTTGTCACTGTAGGGATACTTCTCTATTTTGGTTTGGTTTGGTATGGACAGCTCAATAAAGGCCAGTAGATGAGGAACACAATGGGGGAGATGCACTAAGATGTGATAAAGTGTAGATGACATCTCCAGTGATAACACTTCTCCAGTTCCTATGCTATTCTATGAACCCTATGCACTAAGGTTACCCAAGGTAGAGAGTCATCATGCATAGGCTCCACAGAATAACACAGAAATTGTAGAAGATATATCACTGGATAAGTCATATCTACTTTATCACCTCATATTCACTTCTTAGTGTATCTCCCCCTATGTCTCAATAAATCTACCCTATATGTTGAATGTCCAGAGAGTGCCAGTCTTGTTTCTCCTAATTTTCTTTTGTATGAAGATCCCCACATGAAATAAAACTACACTAAAACCCACTTATCTTAAATCTTGTTCCAGTGATATCTGAGGACCTTAATTTATTTATTGCTCGACTTAATAACACTATGTATGCATTCCCGCATTCCCAGCTATTTCACTGAATGGCTTCTAATAAAGTTAATGGATGTCCCTCTGAGCCTTGTTTTTGTAAATGTATAAAGACAAACAGGAGGTTTCTATTTTTCACAATATATATAATGGTTTCAGTGCTTAAGGGGTAGTGTGACCAGATGGAGTGGCTTAGAGGAACTGTGGGGAAATCGGCTCGGGACAGTGTGATGACACTCTCTAAGGACTATAAAATGTTAAAAACATTGTGTTCCCCAGTTCCCCGCCCTCAACCCTGTCTGGCTCTAGTTTCTAATTTCTATGGTGCAGCTGGTGTACCCCAGGAATTACTCCAGTTCTTCTTAGTAAATCAGCCTCGCTTATTATTTAATAGATGCTAGGGAGGTCTCCAAAGCCTTGTGTAGACTACTACATTTCATTAACCCTTTGAGTGCCAGGGAAGTATGCAACACATTGCAACACTATGCTTTGGATACCTCTCTGGTTCTTAAAGGGTTAATCACACACCAGCAACTCCTCTAAATGCCACTAGCTGCCACCCCATGTCAGTACATAAGACTTAGAAATACGCCTGATGACTCTAATTATGTAAGACAAGCTAATCAGCTGAAAAAAGAGTTTAATTGCCAGGGGTTTTACAACAAATCATGTAAATAAGCCCCCCTCCCCCGAATCAGAAATACAGTATAATCTAGAATGTAAGAACATTGTTAACACCATAAAAGGGAAAATAACCGCTCCTAATAACAGCCCTCTATTTTTTCCTCACTCTGACTCAGGCAATGGACCAATCAGGACTAAGTGGGGGAGGTTTCTATTAGAGGTGGCTGTGGCAATGGTGGTGGTTTTGAGGAAGATGGTGAAAGACCAGGGCATTATGGACACTGCCAAACCATCAACATCAAGGTAAGTGATTTAATTGTGAAACATATGGGACAGGGGCATAAGGTATAATGTTAGATCTGTGCATCAATCAAAGTGATCAACAGCACTATAGCAATGAACTATGCACAAGGAAAAATAGATGATATTACATAGTGAGCTATATGTTACATAACATAATATATGTATTATCAAAAGAAAGGGGATATTGTGTATTACCTATAAATCCTTTTCTCTTAGTCCATGTGGAACAAAGGAACCCTCTTCCAGGAGGGCAGACACTGACAAAAAAGCTCCTTGAGGTGGAGACTCACATCCAGCACCACTTAACTGGAGAACCCAAGAGGACCACTTGCCTTGACTCGAACCGGTGTTTTTTCTCCGGCAGAGAAATTCTGAGTTTCAAATGGACTAAGAGAAAAGGATTTATCGTTAAGTACACATATTAAGTACACAGAAATCCCCTTTGCTCTTACTCCCTATGTGGAAAACAGGAACCATGGGGACATATCAAAGAACCCACCAAGATTCCAGGGAGGGAAGGACAAAATCCCCTCCAGACACAGATCAGTCCTAACAGAAATGAACCTCAGGTGTCAAAGGACACAAAAAATACAAACCAAAGAACAGGAACTAACATGTATTTGGTCAAAAGGAGATCTGGAAGGACACCTACACAGGCCCAATGGACTGTAGAACCTTCTAGCCAAAGCTGGCTTCAGCTGAAAGCCAACACATTATCATGGCAATGCTTGACAAATATATGGAGGGATGACCGCATTATCGCCTTACACAACTGCTCAGAAGAGACCAGATTCTTATAGGCCCACTGGCTTCTATCTCAGGACATAAACAATGCGAATGGTCATCTTAATTCAAGAAACCATTGTAAAACTGGACGCAACCTAGATGACAAAAAGTGAATGAGAATTCTGAAAGGGCTGCTTGTAATGAACATAATACTTCAAGCACCTAACCACATCCAAGAGATGAAGCTCCCGCTCCTGTCTATAGTTGGAGCTGGACCAAGAGAAGGAAAAACAATTTCCTAGTTAATGTGAAACTCAAAAACAGCCTTAGTGAGGGACCATATGGTAGTGTCCTTCGAACCACCCTGTCACTGTGGAAGACGAAAAAGGGATGCTCATAAGATAAAGCCTGAAGTTTGGCCACTCAATAAGCCAATAGCCAAGAACGTCAAGACATGCAGGGATACTGGAGACAAGAGCTCAAAGGAGCCTTCTGAAGAATTCCCAGAACTAGATTTCAATTTCACAGAGGAGTGAAATCCCAAAAGACAAAGTAGGCATGAGCCACGAGTGGACGAGAGTATGCACATCAAGTAGTAAGGTAATACACTTATGAAAAAGGACAGTGCGAGCTGAAATTTGAACATTAATAGAACTAAGACTAAGATGAAGACCATCCTTAAGAAAAGCCAAGACAGCCAGAAAAGGAAAAGGTTCAGGCCTTGAGCCCAAACCACTCTCCACTTATAGAACAAAAACCATAACCTGTGATATGCCTTGGAAGAGACTGGCTTTCAAGCCTGTAGCAGTGACAGAGTCAGAAACAAATGCTTCTTTCTCAAGATGCAGGCCTCAAGTGCCAAGCAGTCAAAACAATGACTCAACATGTGGATGAAACAGCAGACCCTGAGACAAAAGGTCCAGACATGGAGGGAGCCGAAACAGATCTTCCACAGATCTGAAAACCAGGACTAATGGGTCCAGTACGGGTTAATCAGAATGATGTAAGCCCTCTCCATCCTTATTTTCCTCAGCACCATGGACATCTCGGGAACTGAGGGAACACATACACCAGAAGAAAAAGCCATGGAATGACCATCACGTCTACCGGGAGAACTAAAGATTCCCAAGACCTGGCACAGAACTGAGGAACCTTGAGGTTTCACTAAGCGGTAACTAGGTCCATCATATTATGACCCCGTATACAAGCTGTGGAAATTGAATACATTCTGAATAAGCTGCCAGGATCCAGACACTGGCAACTGACAAAGACTGTCACAACATTGTCCACCCTGGTCCAAAGACCATGTACCATCTGGTGACCCAGCCTGTCAGACTAGCAAATTTCATGACTATCACCCTATTTTGGTATAACCAGCACAGATGAGGTCTCTGAGGCAGCCCCTAAAGAAGGACTGCCCTCATCCTGTTGGACAAAGACATGGCACCAGAAAGGTGAAACTGTTGCCTGGACCAACTCCTGAGAATGTTCAGCTGCAGCTCTCACGTATGAAATTGAGCAAACAGGATTGCTTCCATAGCAGAGACTAGGTAACCTAGTACCATCATGTACTACCATACTGTTGCAGATGGCTGAGATACTGCCTGAGACACCTGAAGGGACGATGACAGAATCTTGTTGTCTGGTACAAAAACCTTCCACTGAAGAGTGTCAACTCTCACATAATGAAAGTGGAGGACCTGGCATGGAACCAGAGAAGATTTCTTGAGATTGAGAACCGATCCCTTTTGCGCCAAAATGGTGACACGAGACTTTAGAAAAAGTTCATCCAGACAGCAAGTCAAATAAATCCTTTGAGAGTGATGTGTTCCTCCAGGGCTAACTTGACCTTTGTGAATACCTACGGAGCAAACCCTAATCCAAGGGGAAGAGCCGTGACCTGAAAATGAAGATCTTGGAAAGCAAACCATAGGAAACACTGATGATCTGCAAGGCAGCAGAATAGGACAACATCTACCATCTTTCTTAGGGACTAAGAAAAGATTGGACTAGAACCCTGCAAATCTTTTCCGAGAAAGAACTGGCATTACCTGCATGATTGCGAGGAACTCTGGACATCAAGAAACCACATGAAAGAAGGGACTTGAAATCTATGCGGTTCCCTTCCAAAATTACCCATAAAACCTACTGGTCCACCACTGAAATGACCCACACACAGTGGAAAAAATGGAGATGATCTCCTATAGCCTGTGGCAGACCAGACCCCTTACGGAGGTATGTTTATCAGTTTTGGGCTTCTGTACAGGATTTTTGCCTGCCCAAGCCTGCGTAAGGAAAAATCTGTAAAGGGGGTAGGGTTTTCCTTATGCTCACAGTAAGAATATTGTCCCTTGCTGTGACCATCTGGTCCAAGGACCAGATTTCACATCTGAGGGGCGGTGGCTTACACTAGGTAAAAGGGGAGGAAGGGGGATACTTGTCATTCAATTACTCTTGAACTTCAAGTCTGACAGTATTGAAATAACACTCTCCATTGCCCAAACAACCTGAAGATTAATTGGAGCCGCTTTTTGTATGAAACATTACTATCCCTTTAAGAGTAACCTGTGGCAACAAGCAGCATGACTGAACAAGTTTGCCTACAAAAGGACGACATACCAAAGATCTCTAAGGGGAATGGTCCTCCGATTATTTGTGCTTGTTGGTGGTTTTAGGCGTTTATTTCCTGATTACTTTTTCTGTTGCTGGCGTGTTTTTTGACCTGGCTTCTGTTTCTCGATTTTTGGTTCTCTGCACATCCTCTGACACTCCAGCGGCTCCTGGTACGTCATTTTGGCTTATTTCTGACTATTCTCTGTTATCTCTCTGATGCTGCTGTATGCTCCTGGTACCTTGGTTTGTCTGACTACTCTCGGTGCCTCAGCATCTTCTCTAGCACCTCCACTGTGTCCGAGTCTGTCGTAATCGGGGCCGGCCTATCGGGTGATGTCTTACTTACTCCTACGCCCCCTTGCTTTGGCTCTGTATCGGAGCTTCCGCTCTGGAGCACCAAAGGTCCGATTAGCATGGGTGTTAGTGTCTTGGCCTTGCACTTCCCCTGGTACGTTGCTCTCCTTCTAGGGCCTCCAGTACTCTCTCTGCGGTCTAACCTGCGGCACATGCGGCCAGTTATTCCCCGCGGGAAGGTATGTTATCTCTAGAAGGAGTTAAGGAACTAGTGTTCCATTGGGTGTTCCGTCAGGCTATAAGGATCACCGCATAGCAGGATCTGTTCCAGCAGGTACAGATTGTATGCTCTAGTTTCTCCTCGGTTGTGTGCTCCTTTGGCTGTCACGTGTGCTTGTGGACTGGTGGTCTTGTCCACCTTGGTTACAGAGGTTGGGTTGGTTCCCCAACTTTGGAAACCCTCGTTGGGGGCGTTTGGAGTTTAGACTCACTACATTGGGGTGGTCATAGTCTGCTGGCTGGTACCCATTCCCTGGTACTCTTATTTGGGGGTGCTGTCTGTTATTGAGGTGGTCTCCTTATTTGGTTCCTTGGCATGGTCCATATCCCTTATCTTGGACCCTCAGGTTATCAGTGAAGGGAGGAGAGTTTTCTGTTTTCAAGCTGCCTAGTCTGGGGCTCTCCTGTTGTTCTGATTAGGCATCTGGGGTTGGAGATCGGAAGTTTAGGGCTAGCCACAGGTCTTTTGGTGGTCTTATCCCACTCTGGTTTAGACCTCTGTTCAGTGATCTTCCCAGCCTTAAGTCTGTGTTTTGCAGGTCAGCCTATTGGTCCAATTTACCCTCTATTTTTTGTGCTACTTTTCTGGTGTTCCTGGTTCCTGCCTTCCTCAGATCTTCTACCTGCCAAAGGAGTCACTCGATCTAGAAGGTCTTGGTCTTTTCCCAATTCACCCTCTCCCCTATCCTGGCCAGGGTTCTGGCTCAACTAGGATCGGGCATCTGGCTTCGTGGCCAGCACCTTTCATTTGGTTTAGGCCGCAGAAAGGGGGCCAGGGTAACTTTCTCTGTACCTGAGCATCGCTGCCCTAGCGTCGCTCCCCAGCACCAGACCCAGACCTTCCTTTGGATTTCCTTGACATTATAAGATTTGAACAACAGCCAAAAAATGATCCACCAGACCACCATAGCCCTAGTGACCCATGCAATGGCAAAAATAGGGGGTAAGACAGCACCAGAAGCGACAAAATGCAGCTTAAAAAGGGAATCTAGGAGCTTCTCAACCTGATCTTTAAAAGCCACAACATCAGCCAGCAACAATCAGTATTCTTAGCAAGTCAAGAAATTTGGGGATCAACTGTACGTCACTGTGCTTAAGTCGCAGCAGGAAAAGGGTATAAAAGAGAAATACACTAATTATGAAAAAACCTTCTTTCAAGAATTTTCCATTCCTCCAGAAGCAATTGGTTTAAGGTATGGGGAAGAGGAAAAACCACAACCTCCTTTTTCCATCTCTTAAAAATATCTGGGGAACAGGAAACAGACTCCGAAGCTTCCAATACTTTAAGCGTTTCTAGGACTGCATGAATAAGACCTTCACAAATAAACTGGGGCCTTTCTCATAAAAGTCCCCAACAGAGAAGGACAAATCTAGGTTTCCAGCATCAGCTTTACATTTCCTCAGTGGAGAAATCCCCAGTAGTGGAGGTATCATATACTCCATACTCCATAACATGACTTAAACACCTTTCAGGGCACAGTGTGTCCCACAAGCCAACAATCTAGAGCCCCTTGAAGAAATGAGGGGATAGAACTTAAATGAGGAATTAGGGCCCTAATCCATGCAGGCTCCTGTAGGAGCAACGGAGAAAGACGGACATAGAAACCAGAGAAAACCCTAAGAAGCCAAATCTTGCATGAGAAGCAATGGGTTAGTAGCCTTGGACTTGCCCATGTCTCTCTTAGACTCTTATCAGGAGTAGAACAAAGACAAAAGTACTTAGAAATTTGTAAAAGTTCTGACTGCAAGGTGTTGATGTGGTAAACAGGAGCAGGAGGAGGGTCAGCCACAGACAACCTCCTCCCTTGCCAAAAAGCCCAGGAAGACCGAGCTGCTGGGAAGTGTAGTTTGCCAGGGTTAAAAATGGCATGATGACTCTCCTGCTGTTGCTAAATAGCACCCTGATATTGGGGCGGCATGGGAGGTCCCACGGGGTCCAGCAATCAGTACTGAAGGTTACAATCACCGTTAGTGCATCTGAAATGCACACTGTGACAGAATAGTTGTTACCTAGAGAAAGAACCCTGTCTATTTTCAGTTACCCCCTTTGTCTTCAATTTGTGTTTCCATTCTTGCAAATAGTAATGCACTTTGTTGGCCTTTTACCAGCATTGAAGAGGTTAATACGTATGTTAGATGTATAAATTGTTGGTACCCTCGAGTCTAGCTAACACAACAGATTCAGTGTAATCATATAGCCCCCTGTGGGTCAGAAGCACAACTTTAGTAAAGGAAACCTATGTGAGCTGAATCTGTGTTAGTGCCCCCCATAGAACAGGCTATGTAAAATATATTTTGTAACTGGTAGCTGTAACATCAGATCCTGGCGGGAAGGGGTAGCAAGGAAAGTCTAAGGACAAACTCAGTGAGAAAGGTGAAGTGAAATGAGGACGTAGAAGCAGGGGCAGGGACTCTGTCTATAATGGAGCGAGACCTAGGGCCAGTCTGGATTTTGACTGGCCCATATGCTTCTTAAGGTAGTATGGGGGAAGCTGAGACAGGTAGGTGACCTCACCTGAAAAGTTAGGGTCAGCGGAACAAGAATGTTCATGCAACCCAGCCCCTGGTGAATGTGCAGAGGGATGTGTACCCCACCCCTACCTCTACTGGGAACCTGTTCAAGTTTCAGATTAAACCCGTATTACTGTATTAAGTGGAACCCCTGCCCATCCATACAACTTTGCTATTAAACTATATATTATAAGAGAATAGTGGATGTATATAGGTTACATCTCTAGATTGATAGGGAGAGGTTATTTAGAGCAATAGGAGAAGTTATAGGGAGTTGATATCTGGAAAACTAAGAGGAATTTTATGGAGAGATTGTATGGAGCAATAAGAGACATTGTGAGGAGGGGCTATAAGAAGAAGTGGGTGGAGTTATAGAAGCAGAAGGAGGATTTATAGGGAGAGGTTATAGAACAATAGGGGGATTGATATATGGGAGCTGTTATAGGGAGTTGATATTTGTAGCAATAAGGAGTTACACGGAGAAGATAGGAGTTAGAGGAAGGAATAACATGGAACAATAAGAAGAATTAGGGGAGGTGATATTTGGAACGATAGGAGGAGTTATAGTGAGAGGTTATATGGAACAATAGAAGGAATTGTATGGAAAAGTGGGAGGAGTTATAAGAAGAGGTTAAAGAGCAGCAGGTGGAGTTATAGGAGAGGTTATAAGGAGCAGTAGGCAGGGTTATAGGTGGGGTTATGTGAAGAAGTAGGAGAAGTTATGGGGTAGTTATAAGAAGCAGTAGATATAGAATGAAATAAAAAGTTGGAAGAAGCTATAACGAACAATAGGAGTTGATATAAAGAGAAATGACAGCAACAACTGGAAGAGTTATGGGGATATATATATAAAATAATATGAGGAGATATAGAGAGAAGTTATACAAAGTAATAGGAGAAGTACTAGGCAGTGGGTATAGGGTGCAGTATGGAGTATGCAGTATTTGAAGCAGACAGTATATAAAGCAAAATAAATCAAGAAATACAGAGTTGCAGCAAAAGAAGCAATTCAGACTTCAAATCCACAAAAGCAAATGGAGAAGCAAAATGTACTCTGTGACAGGATACAGGCTGGCTCTGTTCCTTATTTGCTGTCACTATCCAGACAGCCAAAAACAACCCCTCCCACACCGTCTAAATGAGCCTAAATGGTGACAACCCACAATTTAGTAGACTATGTTCGTGACAAGCGAGCAAAGCGAAGATGACATTAATAAAAGGTCCCCTAAAAGTCTGTGCCAGGGAGAATCCATATGATGACGGCTGTGATAAAAAGCTCTCTGCATTGTGGGATCACAAAGTTCTAGGACACAAATCCCCTAACAAAGCTGTCAGTGCTAATAGGGAATCTAAACTGTGTCAGAGAAAAACTACTCTGTAATAACAGCACGCTGCACATTGTCACATAGCATCTTTATAAGTGCTTCCCAAACCTCCTCAAGCACCATTAATTAAAGGCATAGTAATGTCTATATTAAGTTCAGCTCTGAGTCTTCTTTAAGCTTTTTACAACATGTAGTGGTATGTTTAAGTACTTACAGTTCTGTACTTCAAAAGATATTTAAGCTGAAAAGATCCCCCTCCTGCCCCTTCTGGACGCCTCCCCTTGGATCTGGAATCCAGTCGTGGGACCAGACGTATGCAGCGAGGGACAATCTTCAGTCAGTAAGTACAAGGAAAACCCTGCCCTACTTGATGAAAGAGGGCAAGATTTTCCTTTTGTTTACTGAAGAGTGTCCCTCGCTGCCCTCCATCCGGACCAGACAGAGAGGATAAGTAACGCCTCCACAAGGGGAGGGAGGGGATCTTTTTAGCTTAAATACCTTTTGAACTGAAGACTCGGAGCAGAACTTTAATATAGACATTACTATCCCTTTAATAGGTCAGGGGTACTGATGAAATGGACACTTCCTAACAGTAACACCCACTAAGCTTAACCCTTTGAATGCCAGAGGGATACGCAACGCATTTCAAAGCAGTGTGTTGCGTACCCCTCTGGCACTCAAAGGGTTAAAACCTTAAAGACCAAAGTGGTGTGCCAAAACACTGTGAAGCAATGCACTGCACACCCCCTCTGGTCCCCGAAGTGTTAATCTGAGCAGAGCATTCTATTGGCCACTGCTAATCAAACCTGTGTGGACAGTGAATTAGTACTAGATATGTCCATTGAGTGGAAATTATTCGTTGCGATCTGGCTACAGAACCCCAAACTCCTCCCACTGAGTTTGGAGTCTGGAAATCCAACCTCAAAGAGTCAGTTCTAACAATGTGAACATTACATCCAGTATTAATTAATGATTAACCTGGAAAACAAATTATTTTGGCCATTAGGAATTTCTTCCTAGGTTAGAGTAAGCAAAGATGAAAACCATTTATTAAATAATACACAGATAATAATAAAAATATCAGAAATGAATAATAAAAAATAAGACAATAATAAAACAAATAGTTCTTTTACTATCTGTGTATTACTTAATAAATGTTTTATATTTAAAACCTACAGGTGCTCTCCTATTAGTATATATATTAGTATATATACTGTTGTTAGGGTTGTATTCATTCTATAGGACTGACACACTCCTCAGTCCATGTAGGCTAGTTCACCACCTGTGCTACTTTTTGGATTTTTTGAGTGCTATTCCATATATATATATGTAAGAGTATGTGATGTGGTAGAGGGAAATTATTTTCTCTTCCCATTGTAGCAAAAAACAGAATGTGGACCTCAGGTAAGGGCTTTAATGGCCTCATGTGGCACCAAGGGCTCTTGTCCACTACTGATCCACTCACCCTCGGTTGCTGATTGTGGCCTTCTTCAGGTGGATGATGTTCGTTGGGAAGATTCCCTGAAAAGAGAACATTGGGATGTGTTAGAAACATAGTAAAAATGTAAATGGAACACTGAAGACACGTGGTCTGATTCTTATACAAGCCACATAGAACAAATAAAAATTCCACACAAATCATTGGACCCCTCTGTAGGGGTCATTCAAGGGGTTAAAATGGACCCATAACGTACAAAAAGTTTAGTTAATTAAAACAAAATTAGAAACTGCCTACCTGTTGTGTTAGTCATTTGTTTGTAATATGAATATTTTTTTTGACATTAACCTTTAATATGTGTTGGTGGCACAGTGTGAAACAGTGATCATTTCTAATAGAGTGCAAGTTATAGGCTTGGCTTCCAACATAACTAATTAGTTAGTGCGGGTAGTTAGCATAATATGCCACACTGTGCCACCAAAGCAAATAAACTGATTTCTCAAAAACTATTAAATTAAAAGAAAATGATTAGCACAACATTTAGGTAGATTTATCTTTGGGCGAGTTGTGTTGCAATGCATTGGATACTTTTCTGGCACTCAATGGGTTAAAAGCCCCATTTAAAGCAACGGAAATTTGGAAAATGTTTATTTCTCCCCTATGGTGCAGTTTGTTTGGTCCAGAATAACACCACTCTCCTTTTCTGCATAAGGACCATTAGGAGGTGTAGAAAAAAATAAGATTTTAGTATTCCTACCTGTTAAAGGGATAGTAACACTTCGTTTTAACTTTATTTTATTTTGTAGGCATTAAAAAAACATGAAGAATGATATAAGTCTTATCTCTCAAACCTTTATGGTTTATGAGTTATTCACAAGCAAAGTTCCCCTCCCCGCCCCTTTTTCCTAGTGTAAGCCATCTCTTCTCAGATGTCAGTCTGGTTGTATGACAGTACAGATAACAGAAGGGGACAATCTTCTTTGTATTAAAACAATGAAAGCCCTTCCCCCCCTTGACAAGTTTTTCAGCTTTTTCCATTATCTTAATTGAAGATTGTCCCTCTCTGCAGTCTACCTGGGCATCTCCCTTCTTATCTGGCTGAACAGGGGGGGGATACTTTGTTTGTGAATATCTCTTAAACCATAAAGGTTTCAGAGATAAGACTTATATCATTCTTCATGTTTTTTTAATGCCTACAAAATAAAATAAAGTTAAAATGAAGTATTACTATCCCTTTAAATCCTTTTCTCTTTAGTCTATATGGAACACAGGTACCATGGTGTTGAGTCTGTCCTCCTGGAAGGCAGGGCACATACAAATAAAAGATCTTTGGGGTGGAGACTCCCTTTTCTTCCTCCAGCTCAACCCCCACCAATTTTCCAGATTTCATGTGACAAAGAACCACAGTAAAAGAAATAAGCGGGTAAGAAGAAAACAAAATATCCCAGGACTAAGACCCTCAGAGGATTCCTCTGTCTGGGCAAGCGACATAAGAAAAGCTTTTCTCAGGAAGCCCAAACACACTTTGTAGGCCGTTCCAGTGAAGAATTTCTGCCTCAGTAATGCAATCTCCGCTCTGCTGAAGAGCCTCCGCTTGTCCAGGGACTGGATTCCCCTGCAGTCAGCTAGAGCACTGATGTAAGGGAAAGGGGAGGGATGGGGAACTTTGGTCCAGAATATCTCTCAAACCATAAAGGTTTGAGAGATGGGACTGGGGCCATTTAGTATAGTGCTTGAAAAAATGCAGTTGGGGTTTTTGTTTGGCTGTCAGACCTAACTGAACCTGACTTTGCAGCTGATTAAGAGTATTATTGGTGGGGAAAACAGGGTAATCCTTCTACACCTTTGGAAAATGTCTGCAGAGGTAGATGCCCCATCTGAGGTATCAAAAACATGAAGTGTCTCAAACACCACCTTGATGAGTCCCACAACGGCAGGGACCGGATCAGCCTCATAGGATACTGCATAAGAGAAGGAAGAGTCTATCTATGTCCTCTTCATCCTCAGTAACCTGAGTGTGTTCCTTGAATGCAGGTTTAACCTGTTTAAAGGTGGGCAAAGGTTTCCAAGACTGGATAACCCTCTAAACTTTGGAAGATATTTGAGCCACTGAGGAAAGCAGTGTTTTAACCCATGCATGCTCTTGTTTAGTGCTTGTTCAGAGCTGGAAGGGCCCAGAGGAGTGGTAGGGGCCACAGCACAAGAGGGACATCGAGACTCAGAGTATTCCCTTGTAAGCCCAGTATAGCATGATGAACAGTGAGTAAGGAGAGTAAGGGAAGCCCCCAAATCCTTAGCCTTGGATTTCTCCATATGCCCCTTAGAGTCAGACACTTCCAAGAGAAAGTGTCTGAACCTAGCTGACCTAGATTAAATATCCCTAGTTTATAGCAAAGCCCCCAGAAAGACCAAAAAATACTTACTCAGAATGCAAAGGGTTAACTTGCTGAAGCGAGCAAGGAGAGTCAGCCTCTGCATAGGATAAGAGAGGTAGAAGTAAGATGGCCACCAGAAAGTGTGCCAGCCAATCAGAAGAAAGCCCGGGTAACAGGGCATTATGGGAACTGTAGTTTTCTCCCTTGCTTTTTGTCTTGCAATGCCTGTTACTCTGACCGTGGACTGCAGTAAGCTCTGTAGACACTCAGAAGGCAGACCTGACATCAGAGCATGAAGAGACAAAAAGAGAGAGAGCCCTCTCCCACAGAAGTCAATGGAGCAAAGATGGTCACGGGTGGGCCCCAGTTCTTAAAGGAGCCGTTGCATAAAAATTGATCTAAAATGAAAACTAAACAAAACATCCCAAATGCAATAGTAGTAGGGAAGTGAGTGAGTAAAATAACTCAGCATGGGACATATAGTGGACCAAGGTACTCAAAGGGTTAATCACCAATCTTCTGTCTTCAGGTTCCCATCATAAGGTAAGGGCAGAATCTCAGAAAGGCTCAGCCATGAGGAACAGACTTGTCATAAAGACAACCTGCAAAGGGCAAGAAGGGTTCACAAAGCACCTATGAACTGGGCTATCCAACTCAAGGGAAGCCCAGTGATGAAAGCCTTCCTAATGGGATACTCTGCAGCCCCATTATATAAAGAAGAAAAAAACTAAGAAAAACGAACAGGATGGTCACTGCTCCTACGTTTGCTTTGCAAGACACATGAATACTGCGAATGTGTGGGGGGGGGGGGGTTGACATGGAGGAAGAAGAGGGAATCTACACCCAAAGACCCAGTCTTTTGTGATGTGCCTTGGGACTCAACCCATTGGGATCTGTGTTCCATATTAGAAGTAAGAGAAATGATGATATCTATAAAGATGTTTTCATGCGTTTTATATTTAAATAATAAATGCAATAAAAGGTCTCACATTTTTGTGTTGGCCAGCACTGTGACATTTCATATCACTGACACAGAACAAGAGTTTTGAGACTACATCTAGGATACAGTGGAGACAGATCATGGGTAAAAAGTGTTTTATAAAACGAGACAATTTTAATACACTGACAGCAATACACTGACAGCACCAAAATTCACACTTGTGCTATGCTCACAAATATAGTGTAAAACTTAATTGCAAAATGAATGAGTATCACAGCATGTGATACCTTTTTTATTGGACTAACATTCAATTTTCAGTCAAAATACATATTTGGCTCCCTTGGCACAGAGAAGTGAGTTTTATACATACATGCAGTCATTTTTTTCTTCACAGAGTTACACAGATCCAGAAGGATTATCACATTTATAACACTTAATTGTCAAATAAAAACACCAAAGACAACAACAAGCTGTGAACATTGTACCAAGCTTACGGTTTCCACCTTTTCCTCAAAAAAATACCAGCCATGGCATTCCCTCCATAGACTTAACATTGGACAGAAGCCAATTTTTTACCGGCCTGCCTGAATGACTCACGCCCCGGCTTGACAGTGGACGGAGATTGACAGACAAGCCTTGAAAGAGTGCTGCCTCACACGCACAACCTAAGCAACATAGCTCCACTCTACTGCTGGAAACGATGGAATTTCGATAGCTTATTAGGTAAGGATAAGGGGCAACATTAGATTTACTACTATACACAATTAATCAAGTTCAGTATGATAAAACTATACAAGGTGACGATTAGGATCATGACAGTTCCACTTTAATAAACATAAATAAAAAGGAAAAGCGAAACAGGAGATTAGGTGGGGAGGTAGGAAAAAGGTGAGGAAGGTGGAAATAAAAATGGGGGTTGGTGATAAGAATCACTGTAATGGGAAGAGAGTAGTACACAAATTATCAAGTTAATAAGTACTGAAGCACTACTGTAGAGAGTAGAAGAGATTCCAGTGGTGTATCCAACTACTATTGTTTATGACATAATGCAGTTTGTTTAAATTGTAAATGGTCTAAGTTTCCGGTCAGAAAACTTTGCAGGATCTCTGTACTTCCATCTAGCTGGGACACGGGATTTTGTAGTCGTGATAGCTTACAGCCACTGTCTCAATTAGACCTGTGAGGGGATAATGTTGTAAAGGATATGCTGAGGCTTGAAAGGAAGAGGAAGATCAAATAATTTGGAGATTTTGGCTTCAACTAATTTACTGAAGGTAAGTAAGCCAAGGCAGGACAACAGATTTGCAGAACTGAGCCCACCACCACCTGGCTTCTCCATCACAAAGGGGAACAAGTACTAAATATTTTTGATAATTGTAGGGAGTCATATATATCAAAATGTAATTAAATTGTTATTTGTTCCTCTCATCAATATTCTGAAGACAAGTAACACTGACAAAGACAGTGAGAGAGAGAGAGAGAAAATCCTCATTGCTTATCTGTAAAGGTCATCCCGAGATCCTCCTCCCAGGTCTCAATAAAACTTAGGTTTCAGTTTTGGACTGTAGGATCGACTAACTTTTAGAAATGGGCCATTTGCAGAACAGGTGTTTCTCCAAAAGATTCAAAAGAGATGAGCTGTTTGGTCTAAAACCATGGGCTGGGAACTGAAGCAAAAAGCGATAAACTTGTCTGTAATTCCAGGTTTTGTTTTGAGAGCCATCATAATATCTGCACAGATCAGGTAAATAAATACTATCCATACTGAGAAATATAATCCATACTCAAGGCCTCCAGAGTGTGAATCCCCCTACTAGACGAGACCTACCTTGAATGAGTGTGTAGAGCAGACCTGCCACAGGATTAACAACTATAGAAGAAGTGGAGAAGGATGAGGAGCAAGGTCTAAAGATGCCAGATTCATGCAGTCAATTATTAATGTTAAACTACAGACAAATATATATATATTTGTACCACTTTAACATCTCCCTTTGTCTCGCAAATGAGAAAAAAAATCTGAGATTTTCTTTGGAGCTTGCTATCCAGAAGTGAGGACTGAGTGTACAAATATAAAAGTGCAGCTCCACTGGCATTGGCTTCAAACACCAGTGGCTGTACTTAACCTCATCGAACGCCAGAGAGGTATCCAGAACATTACAACACAATGCACTGCATACCTCTCAAGCAGTGGTGGGTTTAAATGTACACAGTACAGCATATCATTCCTGTAGGGCATACAGATGGACACAATCCTCCTCCATTGGAACTTGAATGGCAGTGAACCCCTTCCTCCTGCCCAGTAGTATGAACAGGAAAATATGTAAAGTTAGACTGTTTCCTCTGTGTCCTGTCTAAAACATGGCATTACACAAAACAATGCCCTGACACAACCAAAGCCTGCCCCTATGCCTTCCGGCTTTAGGGGGAAAATGTTCAGTATAAGTAGCTTAATAAATTGCCATTAGGCAGACGATGGGCCAGAACGTTGCCTGTTTTTGTGCAAAATAGTGTTTGTACAGTAACCCCAGAGACTTGCCAAACATGTCAATAATATTTCTTCACATTAAAAACACAGGAAGTGGACAGTGTTTACTCACTGGAAACCTTCCTTTCCTTTTAGTGCACTGATTCCCAACAGGCATGTCACAACATATTTACCTTTACATGGAATCAATCTCAGCGTGTTACATCTTCCCTAATGCCTTTTATATGAATATTATTTTCCTGTACTCATGTGTCATAGAAATTTATATTTTCCATCTAAATATGTCATGAGTAAAAAAGGCTGGCAAACACTGCCTAAGTGCATGCATCTCACCTAATGACAAACACAGAAGGGAACTGCGCCACAAATTCACAGTCAAAGGCTCACGTACTATGAAAAGTGGTGTAAATCCAGAGCAAACCATTTGCACTTTAGGGAACACTTTCTTTACCTGTTAACTTGGTAGAACAGCAGGAAAATGTAAAAAAAAGAGACCACGTGCCACACCATTCCCAGTGTTTGAGTGAAGCTAATTAGAAACCAACGTATGATGTAAAATAATAATATAATAATTTATTTGCCCATAAACACACGAGCAGGAAGTTTGTGTGCTACCAAAGGAGATCGGAAGAAAAATTAACTGATACTATTCTGTCTTTCCTTCAGGGTCTCCGGGTAGCACACCTGAGAGAAAACAAAACTAGAACCAAGGGAGGGAAACTGGGTAGCCACTGCTTGATAGATAGTACGGCCAAAACAGTTCCCTGGAAACATGTAGGTCATGTCTGAAGTGTTGGCTCTACAGATCTAATCAATGGAGAGTTTTGTCTTTTCAGCCTAAGGAGTATCTGTAGACCAGTGAGAATAGGCCTTCAGGAGACTTTCCTTCAGTTGAGTAAGCTTCAGAGGTGGCTGATCATATCCATACGGCTAAAGTCACTTTGGAAAATCTCCCTTTATAGATCTAAATAATTTCACAAATAGAAATGAAGTGTTCCAAAACCATGCAGTCATATCTAGATAGCACTGAAGGTACCTCTTAGAGGGACAGTAATACTTAAGATGTAAAAAAATATATTTTGTAGGGTTTATGTCCCCAAATAAAACAAGGGTACTCCCAGTGCTGAGAGATATTTTATTAAAAAATTATAACAGAACAAACTTGAATTTTTTAGATGCAATATCATAGTGGCCTGAAAAAATTTACAGTGGCACTTTTGCTACACCATCCTATGGAGATTTATGGTCTACAGACCAGAGCAGTCCATAGTATGATGTAGCAACATCGCCACTGTAAATTTTCAGGCCACTTTGATATTGCACCTAAAAAATTAAAGTTTAAGCTGATTTAATCCTATATAATAATTCACTAAATGTGTGTTTGTCAGAAGCCGTCATGCGCAGTAGAGATGGCTGCACGTGCTGCAGTCTTGCACACTACAGACTGCCAGCTCCGCAGCTGATAAGGTGCGCGGAGAGGAATACGGTCTGAATTCAGAGCACCCAGCTCCATATCAGCAGCGACACGGGCAGTCTCTACTGTGCATGACTGCACCGCGGCCGTTGCTGGGTGGCACTGTGGCCCGTGTACACGGGCCCTTCAACTACTTTTTTAATAAAATATCTCGCAGCAGTGGGAGTACCCTTGTTTTACTCAGGGGGATAAACCTTACAACACATATCTTTTTACATTTTACTTATTACAATCCCTTTAACATCCAGCTTCTGAAGTTCTTCCTCCTTAGCATTACTGGGATTTTCGTAAAATGATGGATGAGAGATCTCTTGACTTGTATGGAAGACTGCTGACACTTCAGTAGTGAATTCTTGAGGTGGATGAAGCAATCAAGTATAGAAAAATGCTGTAGAATACCTGCAATTCATTCACTGTGTACTGATGTAAGTGCCACTAACCGTTTTCAGTGACAGCATCTTCAAAGTGCAGCTGTGAATGAGTTCAAATGGGTCTTTCAGCAAGGTCTGAGGACCAGGTTAAGATCCCAAGGAGATTTATATGTCTCGAACCTTAAACAGATTCGTCAAATCTCTGAACTAAATGGTGATCCACAAAAGATCTTCCTCAGGACAGCTGGAAAACGACTTGGGGAGGAAAGAGGTACCCCATATGAATGGATTATGCCTGGAGAAATCTGTCCACTGCTTCTGGATGGTCTTATGGGAATTCAGAGCAGAACCTGTAGACTTTCCCATTCTTCCTTGTCTCCATAGATTCAGTTTGAAGCTATGTGCTTCACTTTCACTAAATAAAAGTGTGAATATTTTCTAAACTATAAATCTGCTGCAGTTTTTTTAAGTAAGTTTTCAAACTTGTAAAACATAAATCAAGGTTACAAGTCCACCATTATACACAGATTAATCAAATCAAGAGGTGCATAAGATCTTGCAATGTCCCATGTCTAAAATACATTTCTGAATGATTTTTCTAAGTGACTCTGCTTCCACAGTATTGCCTTCTACTTTAGCACACACTTCTACTACACACATACTGTCAGCACTCACTTCTAACTCATATATAGTCAGCACCCATTTCTATCTCACATTTACTGTCATCACCTGCTTCTACCTCATAAGCACATTTAGCACCCTCTTCTATGTAGCACACACTCAGCACTCATTTCTGCCTCATACATACAGTCACCACCCACTGTAACCACACACATACATTGCCAGTATTGTATGTTTTATTAATAAAAATGTATTCTAGCCTGTGTTTGTTCTTATATTATTATATGTGTGAGACTGACTGCCAAATGTAAAGCTTGTCCCAGTCTGGAACAGAAATCATAGCAATATAGAAAGTTTATTACTACGGTAAGTTCTGTTAAAGGGATAGTAATACTTAAAATGTAAAAAAAATATGTTGTAGGTTTTACCCCCTGAGTAAAACAAGAGTACTCCCACTGCTGAAAGGTGTTTCATTCAAAAGTTATTAATTTTCAAAGTTGAATTTTTTAGGTGCAATATCACAGTGGCCTGAAATTGTACAGTGGCGCTGTTGCTACACGATCCTATGGACAGCTCTGGTCCCGGGACCATAAATCTCCATAGGATGGTGTAGCAACAGCACCACTGTACAATTTCAGGCCACTGTGATATTGCACCAAAACAATTCAACTTTGAAAATTAATAACTTTTGAATGAAACACCTTTCAGCAGTGGGAGTACTCTTGTTTTACTCAGGGGGATAAACCCTATAACATTTTTTTTTACATTTTAAATATTACTATCCCTTTAGATTGTGGAATTCTTTGTCTAGGGATATGGTAATAGCAGACACTATGATATATTTGAGATAAGATTACAAACATTTTTAGCAGTTCACACCTGTATTGGTAGGTTAAACCAGAGGTTCTGGTAAATAGACTATCACCCATCATAAAGATGGGTAGGATTATGTTATTCTCATTTCCTGGGTTATACCAGGGCAATTGTTGATCTTGATGAAATGGTATCTTTTTTTCAACCTAAAGTACTATGTAATTATGTAACATAGTTGATGAGGATGGAAAAACACACGCTTTCATTAAGTTTAGCCTTTGTCATATCATCCTCGTTTTCATTGATCCAGAGGAAAGGAAAAAAAAAATAAGTGGGTTAACAAAGCACCTGTAACCCTGTATTGTTTAAACCCTGAAATTGTAAAGCGCTGCGTACACTTGTGGCGCTATATAAATAAACATATTCGTTCATTCATTCATTAGAAAATTAATGTTTCTGGAATACATATCTACAGTAACTAGTACGTTTTAAGAAGCTTTTATGGGGTAGTTTTTAATCCTATGTGGTTTCTGGAACATTTAACCCCTTAGTGACAGACGACTTACCTGGTAAATACAGGAAGTCATTCGCTATAATGGAAAAAAAAAAAACCCTGTCATTAAGGGGTTAAATTGTAATATGATGTACATTTATTGTTGTTGTACATAGATGTATGCAATTTTTGTATGTCTTAATCCCATTATACCATTTGCGCATGTAATGTCCTAGTGTGGCCACCACGACATGGCTGTGGTCTCAATCTCAATGATGACCACCAGAACATTGTGGTGGCTGTATTGGCAGCCAGCAGTAAAAAATCTTTGAGAATCACTGTATTAGAATATATCAATAAAAATTATATTTTACTTTCATTGGGTCCTGACATATTAACCAATAGTAAGTAGGGTTGACTGTTTAGGAGTGCTAGTTATGCAGGGTTATCTTTTCTCTTTCATTTATTGGGAGTATTTAAGCTCCTGTGTAGTGGTTTGTATATAACCTGCCCAGTGCAATGGATATAACTTGCCCAGTCGTGTATATAATGTGCCCAGTGTTGTGTATTTAACCTGCCCAGTGGTGTGTATATATAACCTCCTGCCCAATGGTGTGTATATAACCTGTCCAGTGGTGTGTATATAAAGTGACCAGTAGTATGTATATAACCTGTCCAGTGGTGTTTATCTAACCTTCCTAGTAGCATGTATATAACCTTCTATCTACTTTAGAACTTTGGGTCATATTCAAGAAACTAAACAGGAAATTCTGGAGCAAAACAACTACAGTATAGGGGGAAAATAAAACTTCCCCAAATTTCAATTTATTTACATGGAGCCACTAATCCTTAAAGCAGTGGTTCTCAATCTTTTTTTGTTCGGGGCACCCCTAACACGTATTCTAGAACATTCGGGGCACCCCTAACATACTTAATGTACTTTATCAAGGGCATAATGAAGGGTACAATACATAAATATACAGTTATTATTAGGTCTTACAATCATAGTAACAAAATTAAACATATTGTGCAGAACAATTGCTATTAATCATTATTTAAAAGTCCATTTTTGTTAGTCTTCATAGAAACTGTGGGGAACCATAAGATGATGTCCGTGGCGCACCACAGCATCCTGGTTGAGAATCACTGCCTTAAAGGGATAGTAATGTCCAGTAATAATGTTATTTTGTATTGTAGATTTAAAAAAAAAAAAAAATGATGTGCAGCAGATCCCATCTCGCAAACCTTTATGGTTTGAGAGATATTTGCCGCTAAAGTTCCCCCTCCCTCCCCTTCTCCTGATGTCAGCTGTAAAGCTGACAGCAAGAAATTCGAGTTGCCCGACAAGAGGAGGCTTTTCAGCAGAGCCGAAATCTCGTTATTTAAAAAGAACTACTTCATTGAAATGGTCTACAAAGTGTGCTTCCAAACCAGGAACACTTTGTAGACCGTCCCAATGAAGTAATTCTTTTTAAATAACGCTATTTCGGCTCTGCCTCCTCGTGTCGGCCAACTCAAATCTCCTGCTGTCAGCTTTACAGCTGACATCAGGAGAAGGGGAGGGAGGGGGAAATTTTGCGGCAAGTATCTCTCGAACCATAAAGGTTTGAGAGATGGGATTTGCTGCACATCATTTTCTTTTCTTTAATCTACAATACAAAATAAAATTGTTACTGGCCATTAGTATCCCTTTAAAGCAATATGTTGAAGATATCTTTTGCATTAAATGGGTTTAAATTCTCCATTATATCAATCGGAGTTTTCAATTCTCCCCTATAGTGCAGTTGGTTTGTTCTAGAATTACCCCTGAACACAGTACTATTTGTGTTATAAACTAACACAGAACCACCAGCTGGCAATACAAAACAGAAGTACCCATTCACTCATTGCCCTTGTGCCAGAAACCACATTATCGTCAATCAGCTGTGATCACAAGCTGAGTTTGACCCTGCCACGTGGGGTTAATGGCGCTCTTAGCCCTGGGACATTCTGGCTGCAGGAGAATCACAGTGGGACCATGATGGAGACCAGAGAAAGGGCATGGAGCCACTGGTCTGTACGTGAGTTCACCTGTCCCTCTATGCAAGGTCACCAACATCCTCTCAATGTTTCTATGGAGATGTGAAGAGAGAGGCAGCAATGAACGGCTAAGAATACCATCATTGTCCAGGGTACCCATTCACCCCCCCCACACACACACACCCTCACCCTCTACTCCATCCACCCCCCAGCTTCCCCTGTGTTATTCTTTCTCAGTCTTTTCTCTTTATCCTATTTTTCTCACACTCTCTTTTTCTACAGTTCTCTCTTTGCTTTGTTCCACTAACCTTCTCTCCCATTCTGTAATTCCCTTTCTCTTTGGTATGGGTCCATATAATCAAAGGGAAAAATTGCAGAATTCTGGGACAACCCAACAGTACCATAACATGGGGGAATAATGATTCCACAAACTTGTTCTGATGTAAACGTCACATTTAACCCCTTGAACGCAGGGGTGGTTTGTTGGAGACATCTCCGCATTCAAGGGGTTAAATGTTGGATTTAAATCAATGCGAAATGTAATTTGTTCCCTATGGTCCAGTTGATTTGCACCAAAATTCTGCGTTGGAGACCTCTCTAGCATGAATGGGATTAAAAACTCCATTTAAATCAATGGGAATTTTTGGAATTCTTATTTTGTCAGCTGGGGCATTTTAATGAATGGACACACCTGGGCGTTCACTGGTGGCCTCCAGAGTTGGGGGAGTGTCTGTTTTTTGGCTCTCAACAGTCCCATTTTTATAGAAAGGATCCAATTTTATCCTTTGGTCTGATGGCCTGTGAGGGGAAAGGCAGGCCTGGGTGCACAATGTAAATGTGGAGGATTTTCTCACAAATAGGAAAAAAGGAATAGGAATTCTACAGCTAAACTTAAGGATTCTAAATGCTGACAATATATTTGGGGGGCATCCATTCACAATTCCACCAGGGCCTCTGGGGTTCTTAAAACTGCCCTGATGCACTAAGTTTGCACCATTTTCTTAGTACATCAGCCTCTATGGGGGAGATACACTAAGCTGTGATAAAGAGGAGATAATGTCACCAGTGATATCACTTTTCCAGTTCTTATGTTATTCTATGGAGCCAATGCACTAAGAATTCTCAAGTGGGAAAGATCTCAGTGCAAAGGTTCCACATAATAACACAGGAACTGGAGAAGTGATATCACTGAAAAAGTCACCTCCCCTTTATCCTCTATCACACCTTACTGCATAACTCCTCACGTTTCACTTACTTGTGAATGGCTTCTCTTGCACTTACTCTTGTCTGTAACTTATTGTAACCTTGTACAGCGCTATATTCACTGTTGGATAAATATATATATATATATTAGTTGAACAATCCGTGTACACGGGCCACAGTGCCAGGCAGCAACGGCCGCAGTGCAGTCATGCACAGTAGAGACTGACCGTGCCGTGGCTGATAACGGAGCGGGGAGCTCTGAATTTAGACTGTAGTCCTCTCTGTGCACCGGGGAGCTCCATTATCAGCTGCGGTGCGGGCAGTCTGTACTGCGCATGACAGCTTCCAATAAACATACATTAGCAAATTATATATAGGATATTACTGCCTCTCCATCTTCCCTTATTATATATCTGCCTTTCTATATGATCCAATATCCATCCATCCAAGAAATGCCTTGGAGACTTCTATAGCATTTAAGGGGTTAAAATCACTTTTATTTGCCCAGAATTGCTCATTTTTTATTTATGCCTAAGGCCAATGATATACTCTTGTTGGTGCTGATGAAGGGTAACAGTATGAATTCACTAGTGATGCCTTAACCACCAGTATATGATCACTGTTGTGCATAACAGAAGGCATACTCCACTGATAAGACTTGAATGCAAGCAAGCCCCTTAACCCTGCCCCATGGAAAAGACTGTCCCGAAATGCCAACACATTTCCATAGCTGGGAACTCTCCAGATTTTCCCTGGAGACTCCAGTTTTGACTCTACATGACTGTGTCTCTGGGGCAAAGACTGATTCTCCAGATGTTGGGAATTTCTAATGAAACTCTGCCCACTTCTGCTACTTCCCAGTTTGTTCCTCCCACTCCTCACCCTCGTCTCCTCTTTCCCCAGTCTACTCATTATACTTATTTATTTTATATGCCCCGCCCTACTCACAGCTAAGCCCCACCCCTTTTTATGCAAACTGCCCAATTTGTCTCTCCCAGTGGCACCCCAGGACTCCCCTCTCCTGGGAGTACACAACAAATGGTTCCAAGGTATGGAAATTTCCCCATTGCTTCCCCAGAGCTGAAAGTGGCCTTATTGCATAAGTAGTTTAGTAAACTGATATTAGGCAGGCGTAAGGACAGAATATCAATTCCTGCTCCTGTTTTTTCATGGAAACATTCATACATTCACTCCACTGACATTCAGTACGAAGAACTGGAGTGATTCTGGGGCAAACCAACTTGCACCACAGGAGACAAATAAAAAAAGCCCATTGATTTAATATGGATTGTTAACCCACTGAATGCTAGAGAGGTTTACAATACATTGATTCACAATATGGAATCCTCAACAGCATTCAAAAAGCCTCATCAAACCTTTGACTGCAGATAGGTATCTATGCATTGAATTGCAGTGCAATGTGTTGGACACATCTCTGGCACTAAACACATTAAATCAATGGACTTTTTAGTTTGTCCCCTATGGTGTAGTTGGTTTGCTTCAGAATTTCTCCAGTTTTACTCAGTGCATCATAAAAGCTCCTTCCTACTAAACCGTTTGAGTGACAGAGGGCTATCCGACACATTACAAAGCGATGTGTTAGATACCCCTTCAAGCATTTAACCTTTGAGTGCCAGAGGGGTACACAATGCATTGCTCTACAGTGCATTACATATCCCTCTGGCACTCAAAGGTTAAGATATGGAAAGTTCTACTTATTCGTTTGTGAAGTCAACATTATATTCTTCTGTAATATTATATTTTATTTGTACAGCATTAAAGGGACGGTAATGTGAGATATAAACTTTTATTCAGTAGGGTAGATTTTACAAAAATAAAGTATTTGTAGAAAGTTCTAGCTCTCAAACCACTATGGTTTGAGAGATATTCGGTGCTAAAGTTCCTCCTTCCCTACCCTTCTCCTGACGCCAGCACTCTGCTAACAGCAGGAGATCCCAGCCCTGGGACCAGCCGGCAGCTCTTCAGCAGAGCCGAAACAGCGATATTTAAAAATAATTACTTCATTGTAACGATCTACAAAGTGTGCCTGGTTAGTAAGCACACTTTGTAGACCATTCCAATGAATATTTCTTTTTAAAGATCGCTATTTTGGCTCTGCTGAAGAGCCTCCTCGAGTCGCACAACTTTACAGCTGACATCAGGAGAGAGGGAACTTTAGCGGCAAATATCTCTCAAACAGTAAAGTTTTGAGAGATAGGACTTTCTCCAAATACTTTATTTTTGTAAAATCTACCATACTGAATAAAGTTTATTTCTGGCATTACTATCCCTTTAACAGTATACACCTAATTACTGCACAGTAGAGTGATACATTTAATAAAAGGGATAATCTAGAGACGAAATGGGCACCCTGTGACTCTCCAGCTGTTGTTGGAATAAAGTTTTCATCATCCTCAGCTGGGCAATCACTGGCTGTGGATGATGGGGGTTGTAGTCCAGCAACAGTTGGACACCATTAGATTTCCGAGCTCCAACAGAGGGAGCAGGGTACAGTGCATTAAAAGTAATGGAAATTCTAGCATATTTAACCCATTAAGGCCTGTATAAATTTTTTTTTTTATATTGTATCCTATTGAGGGCTCCCCAAACGGGGTGCGGCCGCACAGAGAGCCCTGAATTCCATTACGTGCCAGGACCGTCATGGGTTCTTATGGCAAGTTTACCCATGACGGTTCTGCACTTCATGGGTCCTTAAACTGTCCAGTAGCCCAAATATGTTTGCACCAGGGACTTGCCATTATTAGTACTGCCTGGAGAGAGACTGAATTGCAAGACTATGAAGTCTGATTAGGCTGTCTGTGCAAGACTATAGAGCAGTTATTCTCAACCAGGGTGCTGTGGCACAGACATCTACTTATAATCTGAATACTGAGATTCAGTTGTATATTTCTGGAAAATGTTCTGTACAATATGTTTGTTTCTGATATTCTGATTGTGAGACCTAAAAAGAACTGTATATTTATGCATCTGTATCCACCAAATCTTGCTGGTCAAATGACCTAGGAAATGTTAGGTGTACCCCAGATATTCCAGACTGCATGTTAGGAGTGCCTTGACCAAAAAAGAACCACTGCTACAGAGCCTAGTGAAGGACTTCCAAGGCCAATAGGGGCCTATGGAGATTGAGCGCACAACCCAGAAAGTTTGTGGCTGTAAGCCTGCTGCCAGCCAGGTGCGTTCGTTTTCAATTATTAAGCCCAGCATCCCTGGCAGTGCTATGAAAGCAACTTTACGATTGCCCAGAAATATGATAGACGTTGTCTTGGTGCAGCACAATGTGAATTATATAGCTGCCTTTTGTGTTGTGGGAATTCAAGTGTACATGAGAAGTTCCATTGGTGAAGGGACTGTGGGCAGTATTTATAAATGCAAACTGAACTTATTCTGGAGTAAATAAACTGCATCAAAGGGGTCAATTAATAGTTCATAAATCCCATGCACTTAATAGAGCTTTTTAACCACTTGCTGAGAAACAATGCATTGCAGACTGCTCTAGCATTGAAAGTGTTAAAAGCAAAATTTAATTTAACAGGAATCTTTATTTGTCCCCTATGCTGCATTTGGTTTACTCCAGAAGAAAATGCAGTTTGCTTTTATAAATATGGGCCTGTGGGTCTTATTCATCAAACAGCTGAAATTCTGGTGCAAGCTATTTGCACCAAGGGAGGGGGGGATGATGAAAATTCACGTAATTGAATTAGGACTTTAACCCCTTAATGACCACCGGATCCGGGGGGGGCGGCCATTAAAGACCACGGTATTTTTTTTTTATTTTTTTTTTACTGCAATGAATTATGGGATGGCAGAGCAACGTGCAGCCGCAATGCCATAACAGAATTCCATGACGTTCCAGGACTGTCACCAGTCCTTAACATCCAGGCCGGTGTAACAGTCCTTACACATTAACCCCTAACGACCCTTGACGGTCATAGTACGTCAAGGGTCGATTTGACTTAACGACCGATGACGTACTATGACTGTCATCGAGTTCCGGGCTCCCCCCGCGGCTGCACGCCGTTCGGGGAGTCCGGAACCCAACGGAGCAATAAAAAAAAATTGCTCCGTGGTCGTTAAGTCACTTCCCCTTCCGGATTCCCCGGTCGTTAAGGGGTTAAACACCTTCAGTGATACAGAGGTCTTCAATGCATTGGTTTTCTCTAGCATTGAGAGGGTTAAACCCCCCATTTCCAATAAAGGGAATTTGCATAATGTAATTTCAGACCTGTGGTAAATGTTGGTTTGCTCCACAATGTAACCTCTATATCTTAATGAATAAGGCCCTGTATCCCATTAGGGATGAGTGAATTTGTATGCGTGTTTCAGCCTGAAAAGGAAACAAGGAGAGAATGGTTTGTCTCCTATTTTCCAAGTCACGAAAGGAATAATCATGTTTCATTTTATTGTTTTAGAACAGAATACATTAAAGTGACAGTCTGCCTCCTGTTTGACTTGACATATTTCACAAAGGCATGATACCTAAAGTGAAATTATTTATACTTCATTATTTTTCTTTTCATCTTCATCTGATGTTTACGTCTCTGTCACTGAATTCCCCAAATTTCTGTTTCCAGAGACCTCTCTGTCAGGGACTGTGAAAGCAGGGATAGTGATACGATGTTGTACTATACCTGCAGCTCTGAGTGCTCTGTATGCTGTAGAGGCAGACTTTTCTACATTGTTTCACTGTATTTTTTTTTCTTACTCTCTATTTTTTAACATTCTATCTTTTTTTACATTGTTGCATGTTATCACAATACCTAACTGAAAGCTCTCTGGATACAGTTACTGGCACCTAAAAGTGTAAAAGTGGAGAAGATGGGAAAACATCAAACTAAATAAATAATAATAATGAAAAGTATAAGCAATTTCAATTTATATATTATGCACTTGTAGGACATGTAAAATTAAAAAGGAAGTTGACTGTAGTTTTAAAGGGACAGCGCCACTTAATATTGAAAACCTTTACATTGCAGACTTTATCCTGTTCAGTAATACAAAGTCACTCCCACTACAGAGCGATGTCTTATTCAAAAGTTATTCCAGCTCAAACTTTATTTTTTTGGGTGCAGTACCTCCATGGCCTGAAATTGTACAGTGACGCTGTTGCTACAGTATCCTATGTTCATAGACTGTTGTAAAAAGGGCAGGATCACAACGTTTCAGGATGTGGAAATACTGTAACCAAAAAATGCTAATTTGAGATGCAGTAACTTCTGAATAAACCATCTCTCAGAAGTTAAAATACTCACCCTTTTCTCAGCAAGATAAACCCTGCAATATATATATATATATATATATATATATATATATATATATATATATATATAAAAATATATTTCCATATTAAATGTTTCTATCCTGTTAATTTAGTTTACTCTATAACAATTGTAACCGCACTCCCACGTCAAAGCAAACGTCCATAGAGGAAACGTATAAAATCACTTATGTTGAAGTCTTAAGCACCTTGAGCGTGAAATGCGTCAGATGGCGTAGGGGGCCTCCATATCCCTCTATGAGTGTTTGTTGCTACATTTTGTCATCTTTGGTTGTCCATATGTGGTTTTTATTTTGATTACAATAAACATAAGTGATTTTATACGTTTCCTCTATGGACATTTGCTTTGACGTGGGAGTGCGGTTACAATTGTTATAGAATGATTTACAGTGATACCGGTCGTGGAAGGACCGTGATGACCGGGCACCCCAGTTTTTCCTCGTTTATTGGTGAGTTTCAAGTTACCAACTGGCGTGATGTATATTAGGCGTTAGAGCATTTACACTCGCATTATCTGTTAATTTAGTTTATCTGAAGGCTTTATTTTTCTTTAATTCTGTATATTTACCTTGAATGAGTTATTTACAGATCTTCTCTTCCCTCCACTTTCATTGATGTTATCAGGGTGATTTTGAACCCTGTCGTGCCAGGGCGATGACCCTGTGTCATTTTTTTACCTTTTATTATATGAGAACAGCAGGACACTATACCATTACATTGTATCAGTAAGGCGTTGCACCACTGCAGGAAAAGGGGACCTGATACATTTTTATTTTTAGAAAATAACTCCTGGACGTGAATACAGTCTATCTGCAGTTTGTAGAAAAAGTGTGATATTTATTAGTGTTTACAAAAGATAAAAACTATGCTTGTGTGTCTCACGGTCTATAAAAGTGGCAGGGGTGATCAGTTTAACGGAACACTAACATCTTTTAATAATAACCCCCATTTACCATATTAGGCCAGAAACTCCAAATATCCCTCATTTATTTTGTCCTCATGCCTTTGTGCAACTGATAATATCTTCACTCTTAATGTCTGTGTAGGTGGACATGGCAGTTGCAGTTTTTTTCAGATTCAAGCAGGCAAACTACATAAGCCTATTAACCGTTTAAGGACCAGAGAGATGTCAATGCATTAAGAAGAAATGGATTGCACTTTCATCTAGATTTTAAAGGTATAATAATTTTTCATAATAAAAGCCGCTCTAATTAATCTTCATAGTATTTGGGCCTTGGAGAGTATTATTTCAATTCTGTTGGAGTTGTAGTTCAAGAGTAGTTGGATGATAAAGTATCCCCCTCCTGCCCCTTTTACTGATGTAACACTGCTCAGCTTAGAACAGCAGGGAGTGTCCAGGTAAATTGCAGAGAGGGGCAATCTTCAATTAAGATAAGGGAAAAACCTGTCAAGGGGGTGGCAGGGATTTCATTGTTCTCACAGTAAGAATATTGTCCCTTGATGTGAGCTGTCTGGTCTATGGACTGGATTCCACATCTGAGGACTTATAGGGACGGGGAAACTTTCCGCCTCAAAACTGAAATCAGCGAAAAATGTCACTTTCTGCTTGGTGAAAAATTTCCTGCGAAAAGTGCCGATCTTCCTCTTTTTTCGCCCATTGAAATCAATGGGAACATAGAAGTTACACACAACACATTACAAATAATATTTTATTTCCCAAAGGCACAGTATAAAAGGGGCATGAGGGTGCCTGTGTTGGTGGGGTGTGGGGAAAGAATCAGTTGTACAGGGTATGATTTTTGTGGGGTTGTTTACTGCGATTGTGGGGCATTTAATAAAAAAGAAATCCTAAATAAAATAAAAACCATAAGACAAGGTATAAAGGGGTCTGAGGAGGGTGCCTGTGTTGGTGAATGAATGAATCATTTGAACAGGGAATTTGTTTTTGGGGGGGTTTCTTGACTGCTATTGGGGGGACAGTTAATAAAAAAATAAATCAATAAAATAAAATAAGACATTTGTATTTAAAGTGACAGAGACAAGAACCCCCTGACATAAGCTACCACTGGGGTGGACTGATACTTGACTTGACAGAGTATTTTGTAGAGGATGATTTGTTTGAATTGTTGTTAGAGGCCTTTGTAGGACTTAGACTTATTAGAGGCCCAAGCCCTGAAGAAACATTGAGTTGTAGGACTTAAGCTTGTTTGGCACAAGCCCTAAGGAAACATTGATTTGTAGGACTTAGGCTTGTTAGAAACAAACCCCCCAAAATTGTTTATTTTTTGTAGAACTAGTTTTTATTTATTTATTTTTTAAACACAAGCCCTGAGAAAAAAAAATAAAAATGCCCTACTGGTCTAATGCCAGCAGGTCATGTTGGCCAGTGGCCACTGTCAAATGTTCTCCTGAGTCCTGAGTTGCAACTGCTGTCAGTACTGCTGCTGAGTTGTTTAAGCAGCAGGATGATTAGGAAGCTGAAAGGAAATGGGATCAACAACAGCAGTAACATGAAAGATGGATGATGAAGGTTCCATTTGCCACTACTGGCTCCAGTGATGCGCCTGAGGCAGTAGCAGCACAATAAGTAGCCCCCAGTATTTGTGGAGAAAAAAACAAGTTGGCCATTAAATCTTCTCCACCTGCCCCTCCTCCAAAATCATCATGGGTGTGTTGTTATTAGAATATATTTTTCCCTTGAGAGCAGGATCAGTGGGTCTCCTCAGCAATTGCAATGTGCACAGTATGTGTGTGGTACATAACATCTGGGGGCACAACTGTATCCAAACACCATGACACCCGAAACCAAGACTGCCGATGTCACTGTACCCCTTCTCCATACCCACTAAGGACACATGACAATTTGCTGACAGTTTAATAGTAGTGATGAACTCTCTCTGCCACCATCTTAGCATATTCTGCAGGATGGAATATCCTCAGATGCCGCTTGATGCACTGATTGCGATTCTCCTCCACCACACTGGCATGTGTGGTCAGTGCACCACACAGTGTGCAATGGGTAGAGACGAACTGCCACATCCTAACATCAACAAAGTGGCTATCATTTGGTGGGGGAGGTTATGAACCAGGAGGATTGGCAGAAAATGTAGTTACCCTAGAAGGTGATGGTGAGCTAGTGTTTCACTCGTCATGGAACTTCCAGTCTCTGCCTGGGTTGTTCTATTCCTCCTCCTCTTTGATCTCCGCCTCGCCTCTTGTTGTCTTTCTGGTGAGTCAGGGACAGCAAAAGCAGTGCTTGATTTCTGCGGTGGGTGTTTGGCTTTAACATGTTTGGAGTAAATGTCATGGTGTCTGTGTTTCATGTGTGATATGAGGGCTCTTGTGCCTAGGTTTGTTCCCTCCTTTCTTCTTTTCACTGACGTCTCACAAATTGTGCACAGTGCCGTTGCTGATGACTGTACTGTGCCTGCCCCAACAGAAAAATAGTCCCACACCCATGATGACTTCAGAGGGAAGAGGAAAGGTGGAGAAGAATGGCCTCTTTCTTCTTGTCCTCCACATTCCTCTTCATTGTCTGTGGCAGCAGATGATGTTGCTGCTGTTGCTGCTACTACATCAGCACTGCAACTAGGATCAGGAGTATTGCTACTGCTGGCAAGTGGAACCTGTCCTAGTCCCGCATCACTTGTTGACCCCATTCCCACTGTGTCCATGGTGGTCTGTGGCACACTAACCTGCTCCTCAGCATCCTGCTGCCATTGCATCTCAGCATCAGAAGGAATTAGAGCAGTTGCAATTCCTCTAATTCCAAGATGTCATTGCTAGTGGTGGTGGTGATGCCCATCCTCATTCCTGTCTCCCATTCCTTCTCAGTTTCTGCTAAAAGGCCATCAATGTCTCTTCCACCCTAGCTTCTCCAGCATCATCCTCACCACCCCCACTAGTCCCTACGTGCTGCTGTTTCTGCTGCTGCTCTATTCCAGACATCTCGCTGCTGCTTGGAGGAGGTGACGAGTATTGTGACAGAGGGTCCCCTAATGTCACACGTGCCATTGCCTTTTGACCTGAAGAAGAAGGAAGACTAGCACTAGCAGAAATAGCAGCAGGCACAGGCAGCTAATCTGTGCTCCTGCTGGTGGTGGTATTAATTCGCAGCCTGCTCTCCTCCCCCAACACCAGTTCTGGCCTCTTCAGGTTCATGTTCCACCGGGACACTGTAGTGAAGAGAAGAGGAGGACCCCCAGTCCCAGGGTCAGGAGAATGGTGTGGGCTCCCTTGACCGCTAGACTGGATGATGTAAAATGTTTCCCCTACCGCTCTGTCTGCTTCACCATTACTGCTACTACCAACACCAACCACATCAAGTTCCTCAGTCTCACAGTTACTAGTAATATCAGGATATTGTTGATTACGCCCTCCTTCACTCCTAAGGCTAACAAGCTGCTGGACCTCAGTAGCAGTAGTACTAGCAGTGGCAGGACTGCTTGGGAATGGCAAGTGTGATTTAGGGTCCCTTGCTGTCACCCTTGGCATCATTTTCTCCTTCCCCCCGAGTACTACAAGAAACACTAGCAGCAGGCAAAGTATTGATAGCAGCAGGTTCATCACTGGCAGCAGGTTCAGTACTACCAGCAGGTTCAGCACTGGCAACAGGTGCAACACTAGCGGCTGCAGGATCAGAAATGGTGGCACTGGCAGCAGGGGCAGCACGTCTGGCAACAGGTACAACACTACTGGCTGCATGATCAGTAATGCTGGCACTGGCAGCAGAGGCAGCACTAGTGGCTGCAGTTACAGAAATGGTGGCACTGGCAGCAGGGGCAGCACATCTAGCAACAGGTACAACACTAGTGGCTGCAGGATAAGAAGTGGTGGCACTGGCAGCAGGGGCAGCATGTCTTGCAGCAGGCACAGGCAGCTGACCTGTCCTGCTCTCACTATACTTTTCTCCCTTCCTTCACATTCCCTTTTCTCCCTTCCTTCCCTTTCCTCTCTTCCTTCCCTTTTCTCCCTCCCTTCTTATTAAATTCCCCAAGAATCCCTTGGAGTGATTTAGGGGGACTGGACAGCATTGGTTGAGTACTGCTAGTCACTTCTTCCTCCTCAGACTCAGTGGACACAAAATAGAGGTCCTTCCAGTTCCTCTTTTTGCTGCTCATAGTGATAGGAGTCACTATGAGCCTCTCCTGTCTCACTTTTTGTAAAATATCAGAAGAGCACAACACGTCTATCTCACTCTGTAGCTGCTTCTATTGTGTCTGCCTTCAGCAAAAATAGGATTTTAGTCTTACCTGTTAAATCCTTTTCACTTAGTCCATACAGGTCACTGGTACTCTGGGAGGCGATTCGCCCCTTTAATAGGCAGGAACAATTATGCAACTGATTGCAGGGGGCGGAGCCTCCCCTCCTACTTAAGCCACCTTCAGGCCAGAGCCACTAGATTGATTTGAGACACTAAAACTGACCCCAGGTAAGCAAGAAGAAAGACTCCTGTGAGCATGCCCCAAAGGTCTCCCACTGAATGCCACAGGAGAGCCAGGTCTGGTCCCTTGACAGGGTGGGAGACCAGTGACCTGTATGGACTAAGTGAAAAGGATTTAACAGGTAAGACTAAAATCCTATTTTCACTGTCCTCCAATACAGGTCACTGGTACTCTGGGATGTACAAACATTGAGCTGACCCAGAGGCGGGAAATAAGGCAAGGACCAGTACAAGGCCCAAGTCACTAAAACTGCTATGAACCAGTTAATTACATAGCCCAAACTGTAAGTGTCAACGGACACCAACCAATGGAACAACCCCTGAACTAACACAGCACACGGAACTAGAGCCAACTGGGCTCAACAGAAAGGAAGCATTAAGGATCACAGAGTAGAAGTCCTAAACAGGCAAAACTGCCTCCAGGACCTTCCTTCCAAAACTGGCATCAGCCGAAGCCAGTACATCAACTCGATAGTGCTTAGCAAATGTGTGCACAGAGGACCAAGTGGCCGCTCTGCACAGTTGAGCAGTGGATGCTTGATTCTTGTAGGCCCAAGAGGCCCCAATAGATCTGGTGGAATGGGCAGTCACCCGGAAGGGAACATGCTTATTTCGCAACTTATAGGCTTCACGGATAGTAGCCTTAATCCAAGAGGCAATAGTAACTTTGGAAGCCGGTCTCCCTGCCCTAGGCCCCTCAGGAATGACGAATACAGCGTCAGACTTCCTGATAGACTCGGTGCGATGAACATAAAACTTGAGGCAACGCACCACATCCAACAAATGGAGATCTCGTTCCTTGTCAGATGAAGGATTAGGGCAGAAAGAGGGAACCACAATCTCCTGATTGATGTGAAACTCGGACACAACCTTGGGTAAGAATTCCTTGGTAGTGCGAAGCACAGCCTTATCCTTGTGGAACACCAGGTAAGGAGGTTTACAAGACAGAGCTTGTAACTCTGCTACCCGGCGAACTGAAACAATAGCCAAAAGGAAGGCCATCTTCCAAGTCAAGAGACGTAATGGAATGGAAGCCAAGGATTCAAACGGGGGTCGCTGGAGAACTCCCAGCACCAAATTGAGGTCCCACTGGGGAGCAGGACTCTTGAAGGCAGGCCGAACATGAGTCACTCCTTGGAAGAAAACTTTCACATCAGGAAGGATAGCAATCCTTTCCTGGAAAAACACAGACAAGGCAGAAGTCTGAACTTTGAGGGAACTCAGACTGAGCCCCTTATCAACACCGTCCTGCAAGAAAGCCAGGACAGTGGGAAGATGAAAATCAAGGGATAATTTCTTATCACAGCACCATGCAATGAAGGTTGACCATATGCGATGATAGATCTTGGAGGACACAGGCTTACGAGCACTGAGCATAGTCGACACCACAGAAGGAGAAAATCCTTTCTTTGCTAGAATCGAGGATTCAACCGCCATGCCATCAAATGGAGAGAGTGAACATCCTCCTTCCACAGATATCCCTGAAGAAGTAGGTCCGGACGGGCAGGAAGTGGGAACGGATCCGCCACTGACATGGCCATCAACTCCGGATACCAGGACTGGCGAGGCCAGTTTGGAGCGATCAGGATGACAGGACAACGCTCCTGCTTCAACTTCTGGATGACTCTGATCAATAGAGGAAGAGGAGGAAAGATGTAAGCCAGAGAAAAATCCCAAGGGATCGACAAGGCATCCACTGCTAGAGCAAGGGAGTCCCTCCACCGGGAGCAAAACACCGGAACCTTCCTGTTGTGTGTGGAGGCCATCAGGTCCACCACCGGCATCCCCCACCTCTGGGTGAGCAAGTGAAACACCTCTGGATGAAGAGCCCATTCTCCGCTGTCGACGGTATGACGACTGAGAAAGTCCGCCATGACGTTGTCCACGCCTGGAATGTGAACTGCAGAGATGACAGGCACGTGATCTTCTGCCCAAGACAAAATATCCTTGACCTCCAACCAGGCGGTGCCGCTTCTTGTGCCGCCTTGCCTGTTGATGTAAGCCACCGCAGTGGCGTTGTCGGATTCCACTCTGATCGGACGACCGGTCAGTTGAGATTCCCAGTGTTTCAGGGCAAGCCGGATGGCACGTAGTTCCAGAACATTGATGGAGAGAAGAGATTCCTCCAGACCCCATTTCCCCTGAGCACTGAAGCGACCCAACACAGCACCCCAGCCCCGAAGGCTGGCATCCGTTGTGATCGTGGTCCAACGAGGAACTTGAAAGGATCTCCCTTTTAGGAGATGAGAAAGATCCAACCACCAGTGTAGACTCAACTCGACACGAGGAGGTAGAGAGACTGACAGATGCTGATGATCTGGATGATTCTTGCACGTCTGGATCACAAATCTCTGAAGTTCCCTGGAGTGGGCCATGGCAAATGGTACCGCTTCGATCGTGGAAATGAACTTCCCCACCAGAGATGTTAACTTCGGTACCGGAACTACGTCCAGTTCCAGAATCCCCGCCACTCGGACGGCTATCTGATGAGCCACATCCTCCGGAAGAAACACCATGCATTGGCGAGTGTCGAACAGGAGACCCAGGAACAGAAGCCTCTGAGATGGGACCAAGTCCGACTTGTCCAGATTCAGGATCCAACCATGACGGGTCAGAGTGTGTATACACAGCTGCAGCTGCTGGTGGAGAAGCTCCGCTGAGGAGGCTTTGAGGAGAAGATCGTCCATGTAAGGGGTCACCCTGACACCATCCTGATGAAGTACGGCTATCAAGGAACCCAACACCCTCTGAAAGACCTGAGGGGCTGAAGTCAGCCCAAAGGGGAGAGCTGAAAACTGAAAATGTCCCCTGCGGCAGGCAATCCTGAGATACCGCCTGCTCTCTGGATGAATAGGGATGTGCAGATATGCATCCTGAAGGTCCAGGGAGGCAAGAAATTCCCCTGGAGACATAGCGGCAATCACAGATCGCAGGGATTCCTGGCGGAAGTGGGAAGTCACCACATAGGCATTGAGATCCTTGAGGTCCAAAATGGGACGAGCCCCTCCGTCCTTTTTGGCCACCACAAACAGGTTGGAATAAAATCCTGAACCTGTGTCCTCTGGAGGAACCGCTTCCAGGACCTCTTTGTCCAAGAGATCCTGAATAGCGTCTTCGAACAGACGCCTTTTTGTAGGTTCCTGAGAAGGACGAGTAAAATGGAACCGAAAAGGAGGAAGGGAGGAGAAAGGGATCCTGTATCCCTCTGACACCACCTGAATAACCCATGGGTCCGCCACTGACTCCTCCCAAGTCCGGCGAAAGATGCGGAGGCGACCACCCACAGCCGGATGCGGACCCGGGTTCGGCGAGTCATGCCGAAGCAGTCTTGGAGGTCTTGGCCTTGGGGGCCACTTTGGGCTTCCAGGACTGTTTGGGCTTGGAGGAGGAGCGTGTAGTGGGAGGACCCGTTTGGGCCGCGGAGCACGTCTCAGTCTGAAAGGAACGAAAGGACCGATTGCGTTTGGCTGGAAACTTTTTCTTAAAGACTGAGGGTAGAAGAGTACTTTTACCGCCAGTAGCCTCACTGATCATTTCTTTGAGTTCAGACCCAAAAAGCAAATTCCCCTGAAAGGGCAAGGAAAGCAAGGCTTTCTTAGAGGCTGTATCAGCAGACCAAATTTTCAGCCAAAGGGCACGTCTAGCCACCACAGAAGAAGTGGAGGCCCTCGCCATCATGCTCACAGCATCAAAGGCAGCATCAGCAACATAATTCTGAGCTTCAGTAATATTAGCAAGAAGCTGCAACTGTTCAGACACTGGTGCATCCTGGCGAACTGCTTCAGTCAGTCGTTCAGTCCAGGCCTCAATAGCTCTATTAACCCACGCCACTGCAAAGGTTGGACGCATGGCAGTGCCAATGGAGGCAAAAATAGACTTAAGAGAAAGTTCTAGCTTTTTATCCGTCCAATCCTGCAGGGAAGAGGCATCAGAGACAGCCAAAGTGGTAGACTTGGATAGCCTGGAAACAGGAGCATCCACCTTGGGGGGATGAACCCATTTTGCCAGCTCAGTCTCAGGAAAGGGGTACAGTTTAGCAAACTTTTTGGAGACAGAGGAGGATCTATCAGGATTCTTCCACGCTTCAGAGACTAGACGGGCAAGGGTAGGGTTAGTTGGAAAACAAACAACAGGCTTAGATGGTTTCTTTTGAAAAACGTCAGTAGGATCATAAGTAGATTGCTGAGTCAGAGGAAGGTTGAGCATAGTTAACACAGCTCTAATCAGACCCTCAGCCGAGACTTCAGGGTCACATTCATAAGGGTCCCCAATGGACCTGTTAGACTCAATAACAGTGGGTTCCTCAGCATCAGAATCCTGCAATAGTTCTTCCTCAGAAGAATCAGACACATCAGGAGCTCCCTGTGGCTTAGGCAGGGAGGTCCTGATTGTAGAGGGGGTCTGCCAGACCTGGAGAGCCCCCTGTACCTGAGAGGGAAAGAGTTGAAGAGTGGATCTGAGATCCCTAGTGGCAGCTTTAAACTCCCTCACCCAAGATGGCTCAATAGCATGGCTGGGAAGCCCAGGGTTGCTATCTTGACCAGTGCAGTTAGGGCATAGATCCCCCAAATTATCACTAGATAGCCCAGTGTGACAAGAGGAGCAAAACGCCATGGGGGGAGCAGACCCCCCATCCTCCTTTGACTTGGGTCTAGCCCCTAGCTCCAGTGAAGTAGACATGCTCACAGCGTCAATATACCCCACTTTAAACTCTATCACCCAGTAAAAGTGTGGAGGATTAAAGTTTCACCCCAGAAATGCCTAAATTTGGACTTATCTGGCCAGCGAAGGGTTAATCTGTTGAGGGGAGAGAAGGCTCGGTCCCTGCGTAGTGTACTCGCTGAGGAAGAGCACCACAAAATGGCGGCCGTCAGGACAGCCAATCAGAAACGAGCGCGAACCGGGCGCTCATGGGAAATGTAGTTTCCCCAATACAAGTACCCCAAACAGTGCCCAAAGCCCCCCTGAACACCCCACACTTATAAAACATACACCGGATGATAGAGCAGGAGCCTAGCATTAAAATGAGCCCTCCCTGAAGTTGCTGTGACAAGCGGTTCCAGAGATATGTCCCACACTGTGAAATCTCATAGAGAGTAAAGGAGCCATAGTTTCTGAGCGGGAAAGCCGCGCTTAAAGGCGCGGAACACCAATTTTAATAAAGTTTAACAAAACATTAAAAAGTGCCCAAACATGTAATAAACACATAAATAAACACTAGTCAAAGCTCCAAAACCCAGAGAATACCACAGAAACTGCATTAAATCATTGAAATGCAAATAAAAACACCCTATGAGTGCTGGAGTGCAAAGCAAACTCCCAAATACAAGCCCATCAAAGGGACACTGTGGGGACAAGTGGACCTTCAGCACTCAATGGGTGGCTCACCTTTCCTGCAGGACTTCAATCTTCAGGTGACCATGATGGAGAAGGAATAAACCAGAGGTAAATTCCCCAGTAGGGAAGCTGCTTAACTCAAGCTGTTCCCTCTTCAGGGCATAAGGTCCACAGAAAATCCCTGGAAGCTGCACCAGCCACTTTGAAGAGGGCAATTCACAGCCATGGTCACCCTCCTAATGGTGGTATTCCATATTTGAATAAAAAAATAACAAAACACTAAGTTGAATGCATAGATGTTCTCTACCTGGTGTGCACAGCACCCAGGAACAAATCAATCTGGTGGCTCTGGCCTGAAGGTGGCTTAAGTAGGAGGGGAGGCTCCGCCCCCTGCAATCATTTGCATAATTGTTCCTGCTGTGCAGACTGCAGGGGAATCCTGTCCAGGTACCAACTGGTGGCTCTGCAGCAGATAGAATTCATTAATTGGAAAGATCTACAAAGTGTGCCTGGTTTGCAAGCACACTTTGTAGACCATTCCAATGAAGTAATTTGTTTTAAATAACATGATTGCGGCTCTGCTGAAGAGCCTCCTCGTGTCAAACTTTCACAGTAAATATCTCTCAAACCATAGCGGTTTCAGATATATCGTTTTTGCATTTAGTTCAACTTATTAAGCACTACAAGATGAAAAATATTTATTCTGGGACATTACTAACACTTTAATTGTGTGACTTCTGAAGGTAATTGCACCAGCTTTTATTTAGGGGCTTCATAGTAAAGGGGGTGAATACATATGTACGCACCACTTTTCCATTTCTTATTTTTTAGAATTTTTTAAAGCAAGTTATTTTCTTCATTTCACTTCACCAGTTTGGACTATTTTGTGTATGTCCATTACATGAAATGCAAATTAAAATCCATTTTAATTCCAGGTTGTAATGCAGCAAAATAGGAAAAATGCCAAGAGGGGGTGAATACTTTTGCAAGGCACTGTACTAAGACCAAACCAACTGAGCCACAGGGGACAAGAAAAAAGTTATTTATCAATTTAAATTAACCCCTTGAATGCTATAGAGGTCTCCAAACCATTGCAATGCAATTGACTGGCAATCTTTCTAGCATTCAAGTCCAGTTGGTTTGCCCCAGAATCACTCCAGAGGGGAAGATGCACTAAATTGTGATAAATGGATGATAGAAAGGTGATGACTTCTCCAGTTTGAAAAACTCTCTGGTCCCTGTGTTAATCTATGTAGACTATGCACTCAAATTTCTCAAGCTGGAGAGGTTTTAAATGACTGAAGAGGTGAATTGCTGCTGAAGTGCATTAAGATGGCAGACAGCCCTGTCTTCTTCCCTGCTGTCCTAGGCGGTGTTCTCCTCCCCCCCCCCTGGAGAGGAATGGTGGCCAGCCACTCGCCTGGGGGGGCCTATGGGCAAGGGATGAGAATGGAGGGGCTTAAAATAAGTTTACTGTGAGTAAAATATCATACTTACCTTTTTCTTTTTTCCCTACTCCCAGCTCATACGGACAGCCTACCGCAGATCTGTAGCAGAGTAGCTTCAGCTACAGAAGAGATCACACTTAGGTCAAAAGGTTACTGGCATACTTGGAAACCATCCGGTTTTGCCCCAGAGACTCCGGTTTTGACACTGAATTACCAGGTCTCTGGGACAGAGGCTGATTCTCTGGATGTGAGCAATTTCTGATGAAATTCTGCCCACTTGTGCTCAATCACAACCTGTTCCTCCCACTTCCCCACATTTTCTCCTCCTACCCCAGTGTTTTCTACCTATTTTTTGTATTTTAGAAGTCCCGTTTCTCCCTCCTCATCTGCACCACAGGGCTTTCCTCCGGGCAGCCCCAACCAAGAAGTTCCCAGGTATGGTTACCGGCCAGCTTCTTGATCATCTTAGGCCAGAATGTGGGTTCCTCAGGTTGCTCCAGTGCAGTTTAGTCACAGAAAATTACAGTTTGCAGAATGGCCTGTCTATACGGTAGGGGTCTGGGAATGGCCTGGCTACACAGTGGGTTCCGCCCACCAGCATAGGGTAATACCAGTGGGGAACTGAGGGAAAAAGGGAGGGCTTGGAGAGGTATTGGTTTATACCAGCATTCATTTGCCCCATAGATGAGGAGTGGTGCTGTTGCAGAGGGTCCAAGTAGACAAAAATGCCTGAGAAGTCCATACATACCTCAGGTGACAGCAGATGGGGCAGGGCTTGGTCCATGTTGCTGCAGCTGGATATGGGGTTTGGTCCATTCTGTCCATAGCCAAGTATGGGGTTTAGCCTGGCTGTTGGCCAGGTGTAGGGTTGGTCAAGGGAAATTAGGTCAAACTAAATTTTTATACAGCTGTGACCTTATTATTTGCCACTATACATTGTGTCTTTATTTACAATTTTGGTATAATTAATGTTTGTGTGCAAGTTGTGTGTGTTGAAGGGGTTTGGGAAAAGGTGGGAGGTGATGCATTGCCATCTTAAGTACATAAGATTAATAGTATAACATAGGAATTGGGTCTTGCTGGAGAAGTTACAGTATCTCCTCATAATTGCCTCTTTATCACGCCTTAGTGCATATCCCCCCAGGTCTTAGTACATTAGCTTTGGTGTTCTTATGAACTGTTGTAGATAGAGTCAAGTGGCAGGCTCTTTTTACAGACTGCAGGCAGAGGGCGCTCATGTCATAAAAAGTAGAAGGAAAACAAGTGAAATAGACATTTCAAGGTAATTGATAAGAAGAAAAGCAAAAGAAAAACAGGCAGTACAGTATATTAGTATACTACTAAAGTAAGCAAATTTAAAGGAATAGTAATCCTTTATTTTGACTTTGCATATTCTGCAAGTACATAATATTTATAGTCCAATTGCCTATACTTTTAATTTATTTACTTATTTTTGCATCTCCACTTATTTGTTTATTTATTAAACTTTTATGTCTTTGGCAAAGAGCATTCTGGAAGGGAAACAAGTGTAAACAAGATAGCATTCACTGCTTATGGGAGAGTGTAACATTGTATTGATTCGATGATCTATAGGCAGGAAAACTTCTGGGAACTGAGACAGGTCCAGATTTACATGCCAGGCTTCCCTAGGCAAGGCACTCTAGGTGCCCTTAGCTCTGCCCATGGCCACAACCCCACTCCTCACATTACCCTCGCCCCTGTGCCATTCACTGTTTCCTGGTACAGAAAATACCCTTGGCCTACAACAAGAAAGAACAAAAAAAAAGTTTTACCCCCTTGGTTGCTTAAGAAATCTCAAATGCAATGCTCAGTAATGTTTTGGAGCTCTCTCTAGCATCCAAGGGACTAAATGTAAATAATATGTAAATAATAGTGTGTAATGGGGTATAAAACTGGTGCAGGGACCCTGAAATTGCCCTGGCCACACCCACAACAGAAAATATGCATGGGGCCAGTGCAGCTGAGGGCCCTTCAAAATCTGGAGCGCTAGGCAATTTCCTATTCTACCTACTGGGAAATCCAGCCCTGAACTGAGGTACAAATAGCTCGCCGTCAGGGACATAAACATATTAATAAAAAAAAAAAAAAGTGAAGATGGGAAAAAATAAAGACATTTACCATTCCATGTACTCTACACAGGAAGACAGTAGAATACAATTCTCTTGTTCACAAAATGCTACAATTTACATAGGCACTGGCACAAAGACAAATGAATGGGAGGCCCAGCATTAGTGGTGAAATGCAGACAAAAAGGTGCAATCCCACATAAAGTACCCATTCATGCCATGTCTCGTTTACAACTCCCTGATTCATTTCAGTGGAACAACTGAACAGTGCCTAGTCCAAACAGATACAAAAATATGCAAAACTGGTCCAGACTAGTAGCAGAATGCCACTGGTAAACAGATGACCATTATTAACCCTTGGATGCTACAGCCATCACCTCTGCAGTGCACCACAAAGCTTTGTAGATTTCTCTAGCATCCAAGGAGTTAAAGTAATTTAAAAAAAAATGTGCTTGTATTGTATATAATGGAACACACCCTTCAGTGAACTAATAGGATTCCAATCTAAAATGGGGGATGTATAATTTTTTTGTGCTGCACCTGCCTAAAGCCTATTAAGTGGCCTATCAGAAAATTGCCCCCTTTGTGCCATTAATGCCAAGGGAAAGGCACTGGCCAAGTGTATGGGTGTTTCTGGGCGTTCAGCTCTTGTGGTCCTAGTTTCTGGCTATGTAATAATTTGAAGAGGAAATCAACACAGTAGACCATTTCCCTATGTATGTCATAATGGAGACCTACAGGGCTTTCTAACATTAAAATATTAAGCCTTTGAATGCCAGAGAGGTACGCAAAGCAATAAGTTGCGTACCCCTCTGACACTCAATGGGTTAATGATGGTGGAGTGTGTGTGCGCTGGTATGCACTAATGCGATCATACATGCTCATACATACCCATGGATGTAGGGACATACTCTTCATATCAATATTTAAACACAGAAAAGTATCTGGGGTATTAGAGTCATACTCTCCCCCCATTAAGTTCAAGTCAAGAAGAGCAACGCTTCTGAAGAAAACCGTCTACACCAGGGATGGACAACATAAGGCCCTCCATTCCCATTATCCCCAGACAGCCAATGGGAGTTGTAGTCCTTTACACCTGGAAAGCCTCAGTTTGCCCACCAATGACCTACACCAAGACCATTCAGAAATGTCCACAGCCCCCCCCCCCCCGAAAAAAACAAAAATGCTGATTTTCTGGCTCTCCTAATATGAGCAGTGTTGACTCAGTCAATGTGCCACGGTTTTAATGAACGCTCAGACAATTTGGTTAAGGTAAAACAATGTAGCTTTATTAAATAAATAATAAAGAACAGAAATGCCCTTCACAGGTCCAGACCCAGACAGAGGATAAGCTCTTCTGGATCTGACACAGGTCAGGGTACAACAGAGACAGGTATGTACAAAATAACAGTAATGCAGAGTGTAGAACTGGAACAGGAACAAAACCTCAGCAGTACTGGCCAGGAGGTGCCCCAGGAGAGGTGAGTACTGCAGGGCAGAAATCCCCAATGGAACAGGTAGACAGTTAAGACTACCAGACTTGCCCAGAAAACCAGGTATAGGCAGCCCACTTGACGGCTCAAATACACTTACTCGGAGGTTATGCCCAGAGGCAACCGGAATAGGCACAGGCTGTATGGTAGCGCAACCGGAGGCAATCGTGAGGCACAGATCGAACAGCGCAACCGGAGGCAACAGTAATAACAGGCTGAGTATAGCGCAACCAGAGGCAATCGTAAGGTACAAGCAGTACAGCAGCGCAACCGGAGGCAACAGGAAGGTACCGGTTGCTAGTAGCGCAACCGGAGATAATCATACGGCACAGGCTGTATAGTACCACAACCGAAGACAACGGAAAGATGCAGGCTGAAAGGTAGTGCAACTACAAGTGACCGCTAAGGCACAGGCTGTATAGTAGCGCAATCAGAGATAACCGCTAAGGCACAGGCTGTCTAGTAGCGCAACCGGAGGAAACGGATAGGTGCAGGCTGAAAGGTAGCGCAACCAGAAGTGACAGCTAAGGCACAGGCTGTATGGAGAGCAACCAGGCAACCGTAGAGCAAATGGCTATAGGACACAAGACCGGAGGCAACAGGGACACTAGCGGTAAAGCTAATGCTAGGCGAGTAGCCAATGCAGAAACGGTGCTCTAGAGAGCGGAGGTCAGCCAAGGCCTGGATCAGAACACAGAGAGCGGAGTCAGCCAAAGCCTGGATCAGTACACAGAGAGCGGTAGTCAGCCAAAGCCTGGACTGGAACACAGAGAGCGGTAGTCAGCCAAAGCCTGGATCGGTACGCAGAGAGCGGTAGTCAGCCAAAGCCTGGATCGGTACACAGACAGCTGTAGTCAGCCAAAGCCTGGATCAGTACACAGCGAGCAGTAGTCAACGGAATCGGTCACGGGAATCGTAGTCAGGCAAGCCGGGTCATAAGCAAATCAGGCAGCGAAGACAGGAGCAAGGTCAGATGAAACTGGATCATACACGGAACAGGAACACAGCAACAAACGTCTGGTCAGGAACACCACGAAAGGGCACCGGTATAGTGACAGGAGGGCGTATATAAAGGCAAGCCCTGGGAGGGTTTGAAATCCAGAGCCAATAAGAAGCAGCCAAGGTAAACCCGGAAGTAACAATGTCGCTCAGGCAGATTCACAGGCACCGTGATACAATGGTACAGTCATTCTGAAGGATCTGTCTGACTTAATGACATTATCTTGTGTTTAACTGAATAGATCATGAGAATATGAACTATTTGGGGAGCAAGGGGCAGGCTTGACAGACCTGATCTATGCCATAGTGTGCAAATAACATTTCCCAAATTGGATATTAATTTAAATGAGACTTTCAACTCCCCTGAACATTAGAATAGTTGTCGTAAGGGGATAATTAATGGGAATGACCCTTTCTGTGTATAAAGGGTACAGTGGGTACCACTGCTGATCATATGCTGCTTTGAGGAAGTGAGTTATTTTTGAACTTTTAAAGGGCAAATATGGTGAGATAGCTCCCCTCTTGGCAGATCTGCATGTCATGGAAGGAGATCTACTGAGCTAACCACAACTGCAGTATGCACCTGGCTCATCAACCAATTGGAGAAGGCTGTCTGCTTAATCCACCAATGAACTGAAACTGTTAGGGTGCGATGTTCAAAAAAGTCATCATCATAAAAAATTGTTGGCTCATGTGTTTGTGGCAAAAAGGTAAATCCATCACATTTGAAATTGTGTCCTAAAGAATTAAAAAAGACAGTAAAAAGATATTGATGACTATTGCATTCAGATGTTAATTTGTCCTTGAAATGAAAATTTTAAAAGAAACAAAGAATTTTTAAAAATTTGAAAAAATACTTTTTTTACCAGTAAACTCCATACTACTTCTTTTCACTCATGTTAATAGTACTTTAATTTGTCTTCTCCAAGTTTAGACCAGTTTTATTTTGTCAGAAAAAAATGAAGTAAATCAGACAAAAATTAGTGACGGCTAAAATATTTTTTATTTTCAGAAAATACAATATGACGGTAGACTTTTAAGACTGCTTTTTCCCTATGACGGAGATGGTAGAATTGGATGCCAAAAATTTGGTAATACATCTGTGAACTGGTGAACCATGGCAAGAGACTTTTTGTTCTGATTACAGACAGTTTCATTTACCACAACTTTCAAAATTTCTCCCTTAGACTCTGAAATTCCAGGTCAATGGGCCATATTCATACAAGAGGTGTAATTATGGAGCAAACCAACTTCACCATAAAGGAGGAATGAAAATTCCCATTGGTTTAAATGGACCTGTTAATCCTTTGAATGCTAGAGGTGGCACTGAAGCCAGATTACCCAATAGTCAGAGTGGGCAACTGCCGAGAGCTCCAGATTTGAAGGGGTGCCTCATTTTGAATTGGGGGTGTAGCCAAAGCTATCTCAATGTCCCTGCACCAGTTATATACCTCTTTACAGGTTTTTAACTCTTTACTTGCTACAAAGATCTCTAAGGCATCAAGACCAAGGGATTAAAGGTTTTTTTGTCATGGGCAGAGCTAAGGGCGCATAGAGTGCCTTGCCTAGGTGTGACTGTGATGTAAATGTGGACCTGAGTGCTGTTTGTTCCATAATTTCTCCTCTCTAGATTGATGAATTAGGCCCTAAATATTGCCTTTAACCCTTTGAGTGTCAAAGGGGTACACAACGCACTTATTTTCAATGTCTTCTGGCACTCAAAGGGTTAAAAAAAAAAAAGCTGACTTTTTCAGCCTACAGGAATGGTAGTGCAACAACTGAAACGCTTTACGTGTGAAGATCTAACCCCTTAGCAAACTGGGGGTGGTGAGCTATCTTACCACCAAATGGCTAAGAGGAGCAGTTTTGGGTCTACACAGAGCAGCCCTGCACTCATTACTTTCCTATGTTGGCTTCCATAAGAGAAGACTTAGTAAAACATGATAGTAGCTCTTTAAAGATCTGAAACGCTGGAAAAAGTCTGCTGGAGAGCGGTAATAAAATCTATATTTATCATGTAGCACTAGAGAAGTTTTGCACGTGTGATTGGGTGGAGGTTATGAGAAGGGAATTAAGACAATGGTCAAGAGAAGAACGAAATGTTACATCAGGTAATATTTGTAATGAGGACTGAGATGAAGGGTGGGTGTCATCTTCGCGCGGCTTGTGAGAACAAAGAATTTTAAGCTGAGTGTTGATAAAAGATGAACCAGAGAGGGTATCTGCACAGTAGGACAGCATATGAACAGTGATGAGAAAACAAATGAGCCTGGCAGGAAATTTAATTCTGAGTGCCAGAGGGATGTACAACACATTGATTTTGCAATGTGTTGCTTTTTCTTTTGGCACCCGTTACCTGAGTTCCCTCTGAGGCACAGGCAGCCCACTGCTGGACCTCCAGTTGCTGAGGACTACAACTTCCATCAACCATAACCAGCCAGCTGTTGACTGGGGATGATGGGAGTTGTAGTTCCAAACTGAGTTCCAACAGTTGATTGCTCCTGCAATGTGAGAAAAAGTGAACGATCCAGCACTGAAAGAGTTAAAAGAGTAACTAAAGGAACAGTAATCTTTTATTTCGATTTTACATATCCTGCAAGTGCATATGTAAAATCAATTTACCAATATTTTTAATATATTTTTTTATAAGAAGACACAGGAAGGGAGCACTCAATGGATGCACAATAACTTCAGTGCCAGTCAGAATTAAAAAAGTAGAAATCCAAGACTTTATTAAAGCTGCATCCTAAAATCATGTACAGTCCAGCAATATAAAGATACAGGATCAGAGGAAAGCACAAATGACACGCTCTAATGCATTTCGGGATAATGTCCCTTAATCATAGGTTGTACATTCAACCTTCCCCCACTTGCTTAAATTCGTCCACCTCAATTGACAAAGATTCAAAATAGCCAATCAACACCCTACACTTCAATCATGTGACCATTAAATTAATGAACACTAACTGGCTCAACAATATATATACCTTACATGTGAACAACGTTAACCCCTTCATCCAGAGTTACTCCTTTAGTGAATCCCTAAGGTTAACCCCCACGACACTAAATTAACCACTCTATCAAGAATGTGCCATATTCAATAAAGAGATCAACCCGTTCAATGCTAGTATAGCACCTTCTTCAATGTATATCAAGGTGGACAAATTAGGCTTACAAAAATACTTAAAGATACATATATACAATCATAAAATTATGTGTAAATAAGAATAAAAAACACATATACAGATGTTATCAAAATCATGCCCAAACGTTCCAATACGATCCAATTGCCTCGATTTGTGGGTGTATACATAACCTTTAAACAACAACAAAAAAAGTGCACAACCTAATATCCCAGAACCAAAAGGACCATACTTTTCAGGTCAAGCACACACCCAACCCACTATAGCAATTCAAGAGAATTATAAGATCTATATTAAAAACCACATCAAACCCCCATAACTTCTGAAATTGGAGATGACCTAATCGAGTATGTACTCTCAAATATAACCATGACTATCTATGTATATATAGGCTCACATCATTTTCCGACTTCATACCCTTAGGACGTCTAGTGTCCAAATACAGTATCCATTTAACCTCTGCATAATCCAATCGAGTACTAATATCACCTCCCCTACCCAATTCACTTATCCTTTCAATACCTTGAAAGAAAAAAAGGCTAATATCACAACTGGAACAATCAAGAAAATGTCTGGCAACAGGTTTGGTGACATCAGTATTCTTAATAGAATTAATGTGTTCACGAATACACTCCTTCAAAGTACGCCTTGTCCGACCCACGTACTGCATCTTACATTTAATACACGTAATGAGATACACCACCGAAGCAGTTCGACAATTTATATATTGCCTCATGTGGTATACCCTGCCTGTGACAGTGCTACTAAATTGATTCATAACAGTAACATACTGACAAGTGAGACATATTCTAGCCCCACACTTATACATTCCCATTGTCTGTAACCAAACTGGCTCAGTGCGTGGTGTACTACTAAACAAACTAGGCGACAACCTACGTCCTAGCATTGGTACTCTTCTACAAATAAACTTACATCCACCCTGGACCACTGATCTCAAATGTGACTCTCCCAAAAGAATGGGCAAATGCCTATTAATAATCTCAATCTCTTTAATCTCCTGGAATTCCATACTATAATCTGTAATAAACCAGGTACTATCCTGGCATCCTAATTTAACTCTCTTAGGTTGTATACCAATAAGGCTACTCCTCTCCGTTCCCCAAGCTCGTTCCATAGCTTGTTTAAAGGGATAGTAATACTTTGTTTTATCTTTATTTTATTTTGTAGGCATTAAAAAAAACATGAAGAACGATATAAGTCTTATCTCTCAAACCTTTATGGTTTAAGAGATATTCACAAGCAAAGTATCCCCCCCCCCCTTTCAGCTAGATCAGAAGGGAGATGCCCAGGTAGACTGAAGAGAGGGACAATCTTCAATTAGGATAAGGGAAAAAGCTGAAAAACTTGTCAAGGGGGGAGGGCTTTCATTGTTTTCATACAAAGAAGATTGTCCCCTGTTGTTATCTGTCTGGTCTTACAACCAGATTCACATCTGAGAAGAGATGGCTTACACTAGGGAAAAGGGGCGGGAGGGGAAACTTTGCTTGTGAATAGCTCTTAAACCATAAAGGTTTGAGAGATAAAACTTATATCATTCTTCATGTTTTTTTAATGCCTACAAAATAAAATAAAGTTAAAATGAAGTATTACTATCCCTTTAATAACACCTCCTGAATAGCCCCTCCTCAAGAACCTAGTCTGCATCAACCTTGATTGTAGAGAAAACTCAGAGTCAGTTGAACAGTTCCTGCGCACCAGCAGGAACTGTCCAACTGGAACCCCTCTGATCGTATGTCTGGGGTGACACGACCTGGCATGTAAAAGTGTATTACCACTACATGGTTTCCTAAACATGGTACTCTGCACTCCATTAATTTCCAATGAAAGCCTCAAGTCCAAAAACGTTATCTCTTTCCGCTGATATTCAGATGTAAACTTCAGATTGAATTGATTCAGATTGAGATACGTTACAAAGGACAAGAAGGTTTCACTGGATCCCTTCCAAATAAACAATAGATTGTCAATATATCTGTGGAATGTAACAATATTCTGCCTAAAGGGGTTCTGTGAACTGTAAATAAATAACTCCTCAAACATCCCCATATAAAGGCATACAAATGATGGGGCAAAGTTTGCCCCCATCGATGTACCACATTTTTGTAAATAGAAAACATTATCATAGTTGAAATAATTATGTTTAAGTAGATATTCAATTGCTGACAATAAAAACCATTTCAAATCAGAAGAATACATACTATATCTCTCCAAATGATAGCCAATGGCCTCCAAACCCTTCTCATGGGGTATTGCAGAGTACAGTGAACACACATCCATAGATCCCCATGTAAAATCAGTGCATACATAAATATCCGAAAGAACACCTAACAAATGGCCCGTATCTCTTATGAAACTATCTCAAAACCAACGGCTGAAGATATTGGTCAACCAATTCAGAAAGATGTTAATTCAAAGAATCGATGCCTGAAACTATAGGCCTCCCTAACGGGGGCCGTTTGGGCTTATGCACTTTAGGAAGGTGATGGAAAATAGGGGTCTTAGGGAACCAAACCTTGAGAAAATCAACCTCCTGAGTGGTCAACAACCCCAAGGAGAAACCCTCATCTATTAATCCAAAGAGAATTTTAGTATAACCCTTAGTAGGATCTTTAGACAGTATAGAATAGGATCCGTATCTTGCAGCTGTCTTAAGGATTCCCAATGGTAATTCTGCGCATCCATGACCACCACACTACCCCCCTTATCAGCACTTTTAATACTATTTCTCTGATAGCTTCCCTTTCAATCTTATGCAAATTATTATGTGACTTTTTATAAGATAAAGAGGAATGAGAACGCTATCAATTCATTTTCAACCAACCTCTGAAAAGTATCAATCAAATTACCCCGACATTGAAAGGGATAGAAATTAGACATACATTTCAACTTACTACAATCTACTCCTTCAATTCCTATAACCCTAGTAATTTTTTACATACATCACCTTTCTTTCTACTTTTATGTCCCTAACAGCTCTGTTTCCATACAGTTTTCTGGTCATTCGACCATCCAGGCAGGACAGGGATACCATGTAGCACTATCCATGCAGCACTGAGCGCACTAAATATTGCATGCTATCTTTGTTTATGCTTTTGAATGTAGCATACAAATTTAGTGCGCTCAGTGCTGCATGGATAGTGCTACATGGTATCCCTGTCCTGCTTGGATGGTCGAATGACCAGAAAATTGTATGGAAACAGAGCTGTTAGGGACATAAAAGTGGAAAGAAAGGTGATGGATATAAAAATATATTAAAAATACTGGTGACACCCCATCCTTGAGTGCAAGAGGGGTACACAACACACTGCAAAGCAATGCTTTGTGTGCCCCCTGGCACTCAGAGGGTTAATAATGATCTTGAAGTGGGTATCGAAAGTAGTCTTAATCTTTCTCTGATGACATTAGGAAATACATACAGAGCGGGGTGTTTTGTTTTCTCTGTAGAAAGATTTTGATAATCAGATTGAATGGGCATAAAAGTGGCATAAGAGGTTTAACCCCTTGGATGATAGAGATGTCTCCAACGAGCACCGGAGATGTCACTAGAATCCAAGGGGGTTCGCGTCAGGTATCTAACACTTTGCAACTCAATGCATTGGCTACCTATCTGGCACTCAAAGGGTTAATACAGATAAATGTAAGGTTATGCATTTGGTTTGCAGAAAGAAGCATGCAACGTGTACATTAAGCGGGAAGTCATCCATTAAGACTAGAGGATAAGCACTTTCGATTATTTACAGTAAGGGAAGTAAGGCCATGGAATTCTTTGCCTCGGGATGCTGTGTTTGCAGATGCTATAACTGCTCTCAAAAAAGCAATGATACCTATCTAGCATAGAACAATATTGAGAGTTATGACAGATAGCTTCAATGCAGATAGGATGTTGATCCAGGGAACTGACTGCCATTTGGAGTCAAGAAGGCATTTTTTTACCCACTTGGGGCTTAATTGGAAAAGGCTTACATTTTTTTTTTTTTTTTGCCTTCCTCTGGATCAACAGGGGAAATTTGGCATAGGCTGGACTTTATGGACGCATGTCTTTTTTCAGTCTCCTCAACTATGTTACTAGGTTATTATTTAGGAAACCATCTAGGGAGACCTTGTTACACTGACAGTAGACTTCACAGCAGTGCGCAGTGTCACTTGGCTACTGCAAGAGCAAATAGGGTAATATCATGTATAAAAAGGGGTATGGATGCATGAAATGGGAATATAATTCTACTTCTTTATAAATCATTGGTAAGGCCTCATCTAAAATATGGAATATAGTTTGGAGAGCAATGCATTGCACACCACTCTGACACTCAAAGGGTTAAAGTGATTTCCCATCTAATTGCCATAACACACTCTATCAAAGTATACATACACTGTGTGGCGCCATATAAATAAAGATATACATACATACATAAATACAAAACAAAAGCTTCATGAACGCTTTTAATTTTAGGTGACACTGTCCATTTAACTCCCTGAAAGCTAAATACATCTCCAGTGCATTGCAAAGTAATCAGTTACAGTTGTCTATAACATCAGTGAAGTTTATGGATTAGCCAGTGTTCCCTGTACATTTATTGAATAAATAAGTGGCGTCTGCTTGAGATAATGCTTTTTTCTAGAACATCTACACAAGCATTTTTGAAGATAGATGAAGCTGAAGCTGGGGTAGGACTTGCCTAGGATGGTGTATGGTAGAAGGGGCTGTGCCTCGCGGGGTAAAACTGAGATCAGCTCAATAGCATGTTAAGGGAAGAAATTAAACGGATCTGTGTTTTTATTTTTGTCTGTTATCTCTTATACGCACAAAGATTGTACAAAACAATCTAGCAGGCTTCATGTTGCTATGGGAATGGGCAGTGTTAGCTGCTGAAACCCCATCCACTTTTCTTGGTACTTCTACTGCTGGTAGACGCTCCATTTAATTACACCTTAAAATTTAACTGTGATGCAAAACTGTTACTAATATGTTCAAAGTAAAATAGCAAAAGGCTCAAAGCACTCCTATAGAGAACAACAGAACAAATATGCTCTCTGGACAACAGGTGGAGATGCTACTAATAGGAACAATTAAAACACAAAAGAAAACAAATTAAACATCACCACTTTGAACTGAAATTACTTTTGAACAAAGCATCCTCCAACAGCATGAGTACCTTTGTATTACCTGTAACAAAACTTCACTGTTCCCCTTAAAAAATTTATTTTGAATTGTCGGTGAGAGAAGTAGAGGAACGCAGTCATAAATCTTGATTTGTCTGGGCAGTCTGGCTCTTTATAGTTGGACAACCACTCCTACTACTCAGATGAATGGTGCTACAGTCCAACAGCTGGAGAGCCACAAGCTGCCCACAACTGTTTTACACTGTATTTGTTTCTATGAAAGACTGTGAAATCTTGCTTAGATGGTGGTGCAAAGAGAAGAGCAAGGCTTGGAGGTAATGAGAGTGTTATTGGATTCTAGAGACTGAGCAGTTGAGAGAATATAAGGTCAATTAGTCAATTGGACAGGGAAGTGGTCCTTTGGGAGATGACAAGGAAAGCCGTACAGAAGTAGTAGTAAGGGGCTGTGGAATTACAGTTGCTAGGATGGATTTTACAATGTGCAGTGAAGGTGGTGGGTATGTCAGAGGAGGAAAGGCTTTATGCAGAAAGTATAAGATGAGCATTTCTGTTGCATAACAACTGCATCATGGTGGTGGGGTGGTAGGGTTGTCACCTTTTAAAAAAAAAAAAAAATACCGGCCATGGCATTCCCGCCATAGACTTAACATTGGACAGAAGTAAATTTTTTACCAGCCTGCCGGTAAAATACCGGCTGGGTGGCAACTCTATGGGGTGGGAGGTAAAAATTCACATTGATTTAAAAGGGGCATTTGATCCACTGAATGTTTGAGATGTCTCCAATGTATTGTGAAGCACTGTGTTTGAGACTTCTCTATTATTCGGGAGGTTAAAAACCTAATGTTAGTCTATGAAAATGTTTGATTTTTTTTTTAATTTGTCCCCTAAGGTGCACTTGGTATGTTACAGAATTGCTCATCTTTTGCTTTCTGTATAAGGCCAGTGTGGCCAGGAACAGCAGTTCTCAACAATAAAGGAAAAAATCTGAACAAGGGAAGAGCAACATGTGGTTCTTCAGATGTTTTTGACTACATATCTCATTATCCCCTGCAGGCAATTGTGGGCCATCTCCAAGCAGTATCCTACTTTTATACTGCTTGTGATAGTTATTCTAAATCAGTCCACTAGGGGAGCAGTGTGACAAACTGAACTGATTTTGAACAAAAAAATGCAGAAGCATAATTGTGATCAGTTAACCCTGTCAGTGCCAGAAGGATATGCAAAGGGTTAATGTCCATAAATTAATCTATTATGCAAACAAGTAGAAGAACACGTACATATTCTTCTAGTGCACTATGTCTTTAGACTGTAAGCTCCTTGGGGCAGGGACCTCTCTCCTATTGTTTCTATGAATGTGGCACTTATTTTAACCCTTCTTATTTATTGTAACATACGTCTACTGTAAGGAGTTGCGTAAATAAAGATATACATATACATACATGTCTAGGGTGGCCAGATCATCCCTTTAAAAAGGGACATGTGAGATATGCATGTTACATGGATTCCTGGGAACCATTAAAGTCCAGTTGTAATCACTGCAGCCCCATCATGTATTTTTCATAATGTATCCTTTTTTAACCTTTTGAGTACCAGAGGGGTACGCAATGCATGTCTGGCACTAAAAGGGTTTAAAGGGATGACCCAGCAACCATAATCTATGTCAAACTCTCACCCTATGAGGAATAGGCATGTAGGACCATATGTTCAAAAGAAAAGTCGAGGAGTTCTGGTGCAAACCATCTGTACTATAGGGGAGAACTACAAATTCCCATTGATTTAAATCGGAATTTTAACTCATTGAATGCTAGAGAAGTTTCCAATGCATTGCAAAGCAATGTGTTGGGTGCTGGAAACCTCTCTAGCATTCCAGGTGTTAAAATCCTCGTTTAAATCAATGAGAATTTTTAGTTCTCCCCTATAGTGCAGATGGGTTGCCCCAGAACTCAACTTTTCTTTTGGCTGTATGACCTTTAGACTGTCTCCAGCAAGATAAAGAAATGCACTTCTACAGCCGACAAACAGGAACAGAGTGCACAAATGATAAGTCCCTTTGATAGCACTTTTGACCTCTTGAAAGCTATAGATGTCTCACATTGCATTGATAATCTCTCTTGCACATATGGGGTTAAAATGACCGTTACAGTCCTTGGGGATTTGTGTAATTATCATTTGTCCCCTATAGTACAGTTGGTTTGCTCCAGAACTGCACTTCTATAAATTGATAAATATAGTCCATATGTTGAAAAGAACTTACTATGAAGAGCTGTAGTCTATGACTCTAGGAGATGTACTGTGGTGAGATAAAGGGGAGGTATCTCTAGTGAGAGAAACTCTCCAGTCCCTTTTGTTATTCTATGGGGCATATGCATTAAGATTTCTTAAAGCAGAACTTTCATCAGATTAATATAGAGCCCCAAATCATAATTACATTAGTGATATGTATAGTTGTAGTTGTATTTTCAAGAATAATTGCTGCATTAAAGAAAAACTGAACCTTTTCGGCAGACAGGCATCTGGGAACACTGCAGACATCTTGCAGAGACGGCATCTCTGGGTCTGCGCTGTCTGTCCCCTTCAACTCTACAATTGGTGAGTTGAATGCCTTTGTTCCTTAAGGCACCGGAAGGGACTGATAGCGCACAGCAAGATCACAGCCGGTGCCTGTCTGCATAAAAGGTTCTATTTTTCTCTAATGCAGCAAATATTCTTAAAAATACAACTACGTCTATGCTTATCACTAAAGTAATTATGATTTTGGGCTCTATATTAATCTGATGAAAGTTCCACTTTAAACTGGACCTGTAAGTAAGACACTAGCTATTTTACTATAAAATAGTTTTTTGATAAATTATCATTTATATTTTGAAATCACAGTGTGGCACTTTATGTTAATTCCCAGCACAGTATCCCAATTAGTTGTATTTGAGGCCCTCAGTGCGTGGACTCATAGCACGCTGTGGTATTAAAGCACTAGTGTATTCAGAGCACTACAGGACATATGAGGTGCTTTACAAAACACTTGTTTGCAGGGACTATTTTCCTTCAATACGCTCAGTCCACACACACACAAACACACACATACACACACAAACACACACACAGGCAGAATGTTGTTCAGATAATGCTGTACAGAACACACGCACTATACAGAGATAGGCACATTCATGCGAAGACTGACCATACAGGCATTTGGTCACGGACCGAGGGCTCGTGACCGAAGGGGGCCCACCGCCGCTTCCAGCGCTGCTCAGCAACTCTCGGCCGCTGGCGCGCCATTCTAGTAATACAGAGCGCTGGGAGGTGACATCATCTCCCAGCCTCTGCATTACTAGAGGCACGCGGGACTTCACACAGCCACGCCGCTAGACCACCAGGGACTGGAGGTAGGGGCAGTGTGGAGATGAAGGGGGCATTGTGGAAGAGGCATTGTGGAGATGAAGGGGGCATTGTGGAAGGGACATTGTGGAGATGAAGGGGGGCATTGTGGAGATGAAGGGGGCATTGTGGAAGGGGCAATGTGGAGATGGGGGCATTGTGGAGATGAAGGGGGCATTGTGGAAGGGGCATTGTGGAGATGAAGGGGGGCATTGTGGAGATGAAGGGGGCATTGTGAAAGGGGCAATGTGGAGATGGGGGCATTGTGGAGATGAAGGGGGCATTGTGGAAGGGGCATTGCGGAGATGAAGGGGGCATTGTGGAGATAGCGGCATTGTGGAGATGAAGGGGGCAATGTGGAAGATGAAGGGGGCATTGTGGAGATAGGGGCATTGTGGAGATGAAGGGGGCAATGTGGAGATAGGGGCATTGTGGAGATGAAGGGGGCATTGTGGAGATGAAGGGGACATTGTGGAGATGAAGGGGGCAATGTGGAGATAGGGGCATTGTGGAGATGAAGGGGGCATTGTGGAGATGAAGGGGGCAATGTGGACATGAAGGGGGCAATGTGGACATGAAGGGGGCAATGTGGACATGAAGGGGGCAATGTGGAGATAGGGGCATTGTGGAGATGAAGAGGGGGCAATGTGGAGATAGGGGCATTGTGGAGATGAAGGGGACATTGTGGAGATGAAGGGGGCATTGTGGAGATAGGGGCATTGTGGAGATGAAAGGGGCATTGTGGAGATGATGGGGGCATTGTGGAGATAAAGGGGGCATTGTGGAGATAAAGGGGGCATTGTGGAGATAGGGGCATTGTGGAGATGAAAGGGGCATTGTGGAGATGAAGGGGACATTGTGGAGATGATGGGGGCAATGTGGAGATAGGGGCATTGTGGAGATAAAGGGGGCATTGTGGAGATAGGGGCATTGTGGAGATGAAAGGGGCATTGTGGAGATGAAGGGGGCATTGTGGCAATAGGGGCATTGTGGAGATGAAAGGGGCATTGTGGAGATGAAGGGGGCATTGTGGAGATGAAAGGGGCAATTTGGAGATGAAGGGGGCATTGTGGAGATGAAAGGGGCATTGTGGAGATGAAGGGGGCATTGTGGCAATAGGGGCATTGTGGAGATGAAAGGGGCATTGTGGAGATGAAGGGGGCATTGTGGAGATGAAGGGGGCATTGTGGCGATAGGGGCATTGTGGAGATGAAAGGGGCATTGTGGAGATGAAGGGGGCAATGTGGCAATAGGGGCATTGTGGAGATGAAAGGGGCATTGTGGAGATGAAGGGGGCAATGTGGCAATAGGGGCATTGTGGAGATGAAAGGGGCATTGTGGAGATGAAGGGGGCATTGTGGAGATGAAGGGGGCATTGTGGCGATAGGGGCATTGTGGAGATGAAAGGGGCATTGTGGAGATGAAGGGGGCATTGTGGCAATAGGGGCATTGTGGAGATGAAAGGGGCATTGTGGAGATGAAGGGGGCATTGTGGAGATGAAAGGGGCATTGTGGAGATGAAGGGGGCATTGTGGCAATAGGGGCATTGTGGAGATGAAAGGGGCATTGTGGAGATGAAGGGGGCATTGTGGAGATGAAAGAGGCAATTTGGAGATGAAGGGGGCATTGTGGAGATGAAAGGGGCATTGTGGAGATGAAGGGGGCAATGTGGCAATAGGGGCATTGTGGAGATGAAGGGGGCAATGTGGAGATAGGGGCATTGTGGAGATGAAGGGGGCAATGTGGAGATTTCTGCAGGGGGCCCAGTCCTCTTTTTGGACCAGGGGCTCTGGGTCCTGTCAGTCCGCCCCTGGGCACATCCTATATAATAATTAGCTATATGTGTGTTTGTCAGAAGCCATCATGCCCAGTAGAGACAGCTGCGCGCACTGCAGTCATGCGCACTACAGACTGCAAGCATCGCAGCTGATAACGGAGCGCCCCACTCTGTATCAGCCGCGCCGCAGGCAGTCTCTACTGTGCATGATTGCGCCGCAGCCGTTGCTGGGTGGCACTGTGGCCTGTGTACACGGGCTCTTCAACTAATATCACATACTACACTATACAGAGGCATGTACACAAAAACACACTATACAGAGGTAGGTGCATATCACATGCACTATACAGAGGTAGGTACATATCACATACACTATACAGAGGTAGGTGCATATCACATCCATGCGTACACTTTACAAAGGTAGGGGGATATCACACACACACACACACACACACACACACACACACACACACACACACACACACACACAAGACAAACATTCAGCATTTTAGTTAACTAAGATACCCAATGGAAAAAAATCCAACTGGCAACACCATTTGCCATTTGATAGTATATTTATTTATTTATTTATTTATTTTAACAAAGACTATGGTGGGATTGAAACAATTACCCAATAAAGTAATGTTCCTTCCTTCCAGGGCAATTCAGGTACAACTGAGTGCAACCAAGACACTCCTTTGCTGTGCAAAAGTAAACCGCTGCTGGGAAAATGCTATCCTGGATATAAAACAGCAGGCTGTAAGCACACACATATATAGCAAACACATGTATACACATTCCATCCAATATGTATGCACTGAACAGAAAATTAATTAAAGAAACAGTATCATGTAATACGTACAAATTCCTTCTGAGAAAAACAAGTGTACTCCCACTGCTGAGAGATGTTTTATTGATAGGTTATTATAGCTCAAACTTTCTGGGTGAAGTCCCTACATGTTCTGAAATTTAACAATGTCAGTCTGTGAAATCTGAAATCATGGTGTGACATCTGAAAGTGTCACTTTTACTAGAGCAGTCTATGAAATCCTAATGACCATAAATCGATCCTGTTATGATTGGTTCTCCAGAAAAAAACTTTCAGTTATGTTTACACAAGCGACTTTAGAGCAGCAAATATACTGAGCTAAACTCACCCATGTAAAACGCATTGCCCCCAACAGAGTTCTCCATATGGCCAATTTCCACCTCGCGGAAAGCATAAAAACACAGCATGCTGCAACTTGGATGTGCTCACTCCAAGGATGCATGAAGATGATCTACACAACGGCCTATGGACCACTGCACAGACTGCTCTCAAGTGAGTTTTGAAGGATGTGATGGCATTCACTTCCTTCAGTCACTGGCTGATCTACATGGGAATCAACTAATTACAAATGGCCACACCCACTAGAAACTGCATTGTAGCATACACCTCTGCCCTCCTCCCTTTGAGAGAGACTCACAGTGGGGGATGCAACACAATGGAAGTTGGCACGGGTGGCTTGGCATGCGCTGAAACATAACAAGGCTATGTCTCCCAGGTACAACAGCCTTTATTAGTGGTAAATATGATTATTCTGCTGTAGGGGTCCTGGACCTTAAACCCCTCCCACTGAAGGCTTCCGAAGATGACTTCAGTTAAAGAAGTCTGGGTTCTTAGAAGTCCTGCAAAAAGGATCATACCTACCACTCTGGATATGATATCAATTAATAAACATTCATTCAATCAATCAATAATTAAAGACTAATTTGGAGAAACAGTACAGATTGATTCTTAGGGGCCATTAGGATTGTAGCTCAGTTTAAGGATAGTGTTATTATTCAGAAGTGTTGGAGTTCCTTTAAAGGGATATGGTCACCTAAAAATAACTGGTGATTTTAAAAGAGATTGCAAAATCACCTATGTGCTGTATTAGCTTTATTGTATTTAAAAAACTAGGTTTTGTCTTGTTTGGATGTATAGATTATGCCAATTATGGTATACCATGCAGGCATTTCCTGCATTAGCCCTACATTACTCAACCCACCTCACTGACACTTCTCAACAATGTACTGATTTTTGCGTACTTACCAATAAATTATTTTCTCTTAATCCTTGAGAAACACAGGAGCCATCAGGTAAAGTATCCTTCTCTACGAGGCAGGACACTTTCATGCAGAGTTCTCTCTGCGAGTGCCCTTTCGTGGTGTCCCTGATGCCTGGCGCTGGTATCGTTGTTCTGATCCAGTGTATGACCCCGGACTGTTTGACCACTCTCTAGTCTCGTTCCTGCTGCTGCTGTGCACCGATTCGGATTGGCTGACGTTCCTGCTTCCTGTTCTGACCCGGCCCGGCTGACGTTCCTGCTCCGTGTACCAACTCGGCGTGACTGACGACCCTGCTCTGCGTACCGAACTGACGCGTCTGAGGATCCTGCTCCGTGTACTGACTTGGCCTGGCTGACATTCCTGATCTTGCTACCACCCATCTGGCCGAGGTTCCTGTGCTGCTGTTCCCGTTGGCGATCTGTATCGCTTGCCAGCCTCCCGGTTGGGCACCATTCCTGTGTTTGGTCAAAGTGCTGTGTCCGTTGTCTGCACACTCGCATCCGTTGTCAGAGTCTCGCTGCTTCCACTCTGTGTTGCACTCGCTTGGTCTGTGTTGGTTCATTAGGGCGCCTCCATTACAATCCGTTGTACAGACCACAGCACATTAACCCCTTCGGGGGAAGGGCCTCGTCACTACCATTGGGTTCTGTTGAGCTTGGTATTCCACTGACGAGTAGGGCGCTTCCTGTGGCCATCCATTTATACCATAGCCCATTAACCCTGTCAGGTAGTGTGTGCACACGGAGCTGGGTTATTTCGGTAGGGCCCCCGTTAAGCACGAGTCTGACCTCTCCATTAGTCGTAGGTGGGCGTCCACCATTGGTCACATTCACAGGCGTCCAGAGCCTGAGTTGGCAGTCCGTTCCTGTGGCCTCCGTTATGTCAGGCGACATTTAGCCTGCAGAGTGTTGCGACCAGCACTTCACTAGTTAAGAGGGCGTCATACATTGTATCCATTATATACCTGACCTGTGTCAGTATTGTGTTCACTATACTGGACCCGTGTGGGTTAACCATTTGTAACCTGTCTTGTGTCAGTGTGCTAAACTGGACCTGTGAGGGTTACCTTGTTCATCGTGTGTTTCAATAAAGCTGTGTTTTTACCTATACCTCCTTGTCTGAGTGTACTGAACCGTAATAACTGGGAATCACAGGGAAAGGAGGAAACACATATGCCAGTGAGAACCACCACTCAATGCCCATTGAATCTAATGAGAAAGAGAGAGCATCCTGATTTCTAGAACAGAACAGAGGATCCTTGCTGTTTTACTGAGATTTCATGAGATCCACAACCAGAAGACCTAATATGTGAACTCTGGAGTTGAAAACCTTCTGGTTTCAGTTCCCAATTCAGTTCCCACCACATTGTCCACTCCTGGAATGTGATCTGCCAAGAGGGCCTGGAACAAGAGCTTCCTACCAAGAGAAACTCAGACAAACCCCTAACCACACAGCTGCAATTGTAGTCCCTCCTTGATAGCTGACAACAACCACAGTTGTTGCATTGTCGGACAGAATAGACACCGGCAATCTGCGAAGTAACTGGACCTAATGCAGAAGAGCAGGCAAATCTCTCTATGTTCCAATGCATTGATGGACAGAAGACTTGCTGTCAGAGCAAATGTCCTGGGGTGTCTGAGAGCCAAAAGAAGCTCTTAAACCCTTCAGACTGGCATCTGTTGTGACCATGGAACAATCCAGTATGAACGACTCTGAAACCACCAATGAAGATCTACCTTTTCCTCGCCTGAGACATAACACAGGAGAGGTGAATCTGTTGTCGAGACTAGGCCAAATACCAATACTATCCAGCTGCAGTTCTTGAGTGTCAGCTAGTGAATATGGAACTGCCTCCAAGCCGGAGACAAGATAGCAGAACCCTCATGTATTTTTGCAATGATGGGTGATATAAGGCCCTGGCAACAGAGGAACCCTGTCTTCTGTCAGAAGAGTGTCAAACATCCCGCAGAGAAAGACTAAAACCTGGGACAGACAGAAGTTTTTTTTTTAAATTGATCACCCAGTCATGCTGCTTTAGCATGGATACTCACATCTGAATATGAAGTGTATCTTTTATGTCCAGAGAAACCAAAAACACCCCTGGGCATATAGCAGTGATGACGGAGAGCAAAAGACTTAATCTAGAACTGAGTATAAACAAAGTGATATTGACACTTCAGGTTCAGGCCAGAACGACAGTTGTCAATCTTTTTTGGGGACTATGGAAAGGTTAGAATAAAATCCCAGGAATCTCTGCTGTGGGGACGCAATGGAGTATGGATGTGAAGACGCGATGAGGAGAATACTTGATATCTATGTGCTTACCTTTTACCGTTAAAACCCAAGAGAGAGTCCATGTACTGTGAAGAGATGTAGACATCCTCAGATCACCTGAGGCAGAATGAGCTTCCACAAGTTATGTGGAGGTAGACTTCTTGTGGGGGGCTTTTGAGTAGGCTTCTGATCTGTACATTGTTGCTTGGATTTCAAAGAAGACATGCTCGCAGAGGGAGTAGAAGCCTTGGGTGCATACCCGTACTGGTGGGGGTAACAAAAACTGTATGATCGCTGCAGAAAGGGAGGATGCTTGGGGGTAACCTGAGGTAACAGAGCAATCTTGCTCTTAGTAGCATGGCTAATGACTCCAGTTTTGGGCCAAACAGCTGTTTACCCAAAAATGGAACAGAATCCAGGGATTTCTTAGAACACTGATCCACAGACAAAATCTTCAACCAGAGGGTTCGAGGCTCTGCAACACAAAGGGCTAAGGACGTGACAACGAATCTGGCATTGTCCTGGATCCTTGAAGGCAGCTGTATCTGCAAAAGGTAATGCTTTGTACTTAGAAAAGCAAAACATGGGGAGGTTAACTGCTGGGGGGATGTAGCCCACTGCTGTAGCACAGCAGGAATGAATGGGTATAAAAAAGAGAATCTTCTGGAGTTAAATCCTCTCTTTTTAGGCAACAACTTTAGTACCATTTAGTCAAGGAAAACATAGGGAGAGAAAACTTGAATCTGAGGTCTTAGAAATCTTAAGGGTCTCCAAAACTGACCAAATACGATTAACCACAGATAACTCATAGGCTTCCTCATATGAATCTCAATGGGTAAGGGAAGAAGCAATTTCCTCTGCATCAGTTTTCCCCTCTGCCATAGAATAATTTGCTTCTACAGGGAAAACATCCCCATCCTCAAAAGGGTTAAACTGTCTTTTGGTTGGAAAAGACTCAAGGAACCCCTTAATAGAAGTAGGAATAGTAGACACGGTGGCGATAAGGGCTCTATCCCATATGGGCTCCTGTTCAGAAGAATTGGGGTCTGGAGTTAGCTGTGCAGGGGACTGCAGAACAATAGGGACATAATGCACCAGTAAAATCACTGAGGAGACTAGCCTGGAAGAAGGAACAAATGGTTACTAAAGAATCTCCTGAAGCCTTGGTGGTCTTCCCAATCTCCTTTGTGATCAAAGATAGCGTGGGGATGCCCAAAGAGAGGAATTCTGAACAGAAACTAAAAGTAAAACTTAGTTGCCTGTGGTGAGGTAAGGATAAAGTACCAGAAGGGAGAGAGGGTCACTCTACAGTGAGAAGAAGGAAGGAAGAGGAGAAGTAATGGCTCCTTCACTTCTTTTCCTGAGGCTCAGGAAAAAACAGGCCTCATGGGAACAGAAAAAAGTCCCTACATACAGAAAAAAAAAAGCAATGGCTCTCCAGACACTCACACCCTCATGCTGTCATTGGGGCCGGGAAGCCCCTCTATTAAGTGTCCCATCACATTTGTCCCCAACATGCACTTCAGACTATTCCAGTGGACCAGAGCACACCCGGTGCTGAAAGAGATGGCTGAGAAGTAACCAGTGCCATATGCAGGATTGTGTCCATAAGTTCCCAGTGATTCTCAACCAGGGTGCCGTGGCACTTTGGTGTGCCACAGACATCATCTTAGGGTGCCCCATCTTTTCTATAAAGATTTTGATAAATGAGAATACTGAGTTTCAGTTGTATAGTTATGGAAAATTGTCTGCACAATATGTTTGTTTCTGTTATTCTGATTGTGAGACCTAAACAGAACTGTATATTTATGCATCTGTATCCTTCATTACTTGCTTGTCAAATGATCCATAAAATGTTAGGTGTGCCATGAATCTTCCAGACCGTATGTTAGGGGTGCCTTGACCAAAAAAAAGTTGAGAACCACTGCTTTAAGGCGTCGCAGCCCAATAATGTGTAAAAACTAAGTAAAGAAAAAAAGAAAATGTAAAATACGTATCCATCCATTCCTGGGACATCTGCCAGGGCTGATGGCCAGAGTTCCAAAGATAGCAAGAAACCGCAGACCTCTGGTTGCCGCTGACAGACAAACAAACAGATAGGATATACTTACAGGACCTCTGAAACTGTAGTCCTCTTTGGTTTTCAGGTTCCTATGAAACACACAGAAAAAAGGCAGAAGGAAGTGGATAAAAAAAAACTCTGAAAGACATCTCCAATCAGACTTCAAGTCCGCTGTTCCATATCCAACCTGGACCAATGGGGAATAGGAGCCTGCCTTAAAGGGGGACTGAACAGCCCCATGTAAGTTTCAAAAATATCAAAGCAAGCTAAGAGAATCTCTACCTTGACTGTCTCCTACCAGGACACTTTTGAAACTGAAAATGATAGATGGGTGTAAAGTAGACCTGGGAGTGAGCCTCTGCCTCCTGAGAATTTTTCAATGCCCTTCCTCCTACAGTACGATACTTTAACCCACTTTTATTCCTTTTTCATAAATATTTCTAATATAACATATAGGTGATTTTGAAGGGTGTTTCAAAAATCCCCAAACTGTTTTTAGGTAATAGTGTCCATTTGAAGGGAAACTATCACCCTAAATAAAGTATGCCCCCAGCAATTAGCCATCTAGCGATAAACTTAACAATAGTACTATTAGCCAGCATAATTACACGTTACTCACAAATCCTACTTCTGCTGAGACTGACGTCCAGGCAACAGTGCTTTAGAGGTATCTGAGCATCTGAGCTGTTAGTCCCTTCTGTTACCTGAAAGTACCAAGCAACGCCTCCTAGAGGAGACAGGTATTGACAGCGCAGGCTCTGTTGCCTGGTCGTCAGTCTCGGCACAAATAGGATTTGTGACTAACGCGGTAATTATAATGACTAATAGGACTACTGTTAAGCTTATCGCTAGATGGCTAATTGTTGGCTGGAGACTTTATTTGGGGTTATAGTTCCCCTTTAAGCATGCTGTATGATTCAGATATAAATAGCAGGCAGACATATATTTCTACATATACATTTGTGTGGACAGATTTACATAAAGGCTTAAGGCACTTAAGTCACTGACATGCCTGTCTTTTTAGATCAGTGACTCTCAATTTTAGTCTCCATGACACACTAACAGGTCAGGTTTTCAGGATTTTCCTGCTTGATCACAGGTGAGTAAATAATGGCTCAGTGACTGTGATTGGTCTACCTGTGCCTAATTAACGATATACAGAGAACATAACCTGTTGGTGTGTTCCAAGGACTGGAGCTGAGAGTCACTAGTTTAGATACATAAAGGATTCTATCTAACCTGATCAATGTAGGTCTTTGTTCAAAGTAAGATTTGTCAGCGTGGATAGATTACATTATGTATCTAAACCAGTGAATCTCAGCTCTAGACTTTGGGACACAGGTCAGGCTCTCGGTATATCCTTAATAAAGCACAGGTAACAATCCTGATAACTGAGCCACCAATTCTTTGTGTGTGATTAAGAAGGAAAATCCATTCTCTCCACTGGTGAAGTTGATTTGATCCAGAAGTACTCATCTTTTTCCTTCTCCATAAAGACCCAAATAGGTAAAAAACAGCATCTAGAATATAGCATTAGGGCAGTTTTGGGGCACAATGAGGGAGATTTATAGACCTGGAGTTAAAAGTTGCCTTAAACTGAATATCAGCATTTAAAAATAAGCCAAAAGCAGTTTGGGGAACCTTAACGCCATGTAGTTGTGTTTCAGAGAAAGTAATGGTAAAGCTGGGAAAAATTCTTGTGCAGCGAATTTATAAAGAAATGTCGCTAACTGCGATAATTTACCAAAACAATTTTTGCCAGAAGGTTAACGACAGGTATAATGTGTTCTTAACTGTTCCAGGCATTAACCTCAGATTGTTACTGCCATATTTGTGTGCACTTACTCACTTATAAATAAGAACTGGCGTTATCACCTGTTCTCCTGACTTGAATGGATAGTAATCGCTAAATAAAACTGCAGCTCCGATTGATCCTCCTATAATGTTGGTCATGTAGTTCAAGAGTAATTCAATTCTAAAGGATCCCATCCCTCCCCTTTCATTTATATCATGCTGCGTCTCTGACCCGGTCGGATGGAGAGCAGTTAGGTACAATCTTCATTCAGCATAAGGAACATCCAGAGCTCCTAAATCCAGGGGTCAGGGTTTTCCTTATACTTAGAGGATGGAGATTGTCCCTTGCTGCGTGCTGTCCGGTCCCAGGACTGGATTCCACATCTGAGGGGAGGCGGTTAAGGGTAGGTAAAAGGGGCAGGAGGGGGGATCCTTTAGAATTGAATCATTCTTTAAATACAAAACATAAAATACTGAAATACAGCGCTACATTACCAACATTATAATTGGAGCTGCATTTTATTAATCTATTACTAACCCTTTAAAGACAATTCTTAACACTGTTCATTATAAATCTCCCCCAATGGACCATATTTATAAAAGGAAACTGGAGTAAACCAACTGCACCATAGGAGACATAAAAATCCCTAAATTTCCCTGCACTTGAACTGAGCTGTTTAACCCCTTGAATGCTAGAGAGATGGAGACCTCTCTAGCAGGTTACATTTTTATTTGTCCCGATGGTACAGAAGGTTTATTCCAGAATAACTCCAGTTTTCCTTTATAAACATGGACCAGTGTTCTCTGCAGGGCTCTTCCCTGACTCCTTTTTATAGAATTGCAGCTTTCACCAACACTAATGAACTGTTAACGAGCGAGCAATTACTTATGCAAATGCACAGCTGGGTGCAGGCGTGGTATGGTGACTAACGCAGCTCGGTGACACTGAGAGGACAGCATACAGCCGGTCCTTGTCATCCTTCACTATGGCACAGCAGGGGCACGCAGACAGTGTGAGAGTGGTGGGCATGGCAGGGTGATAAGGGGTGAGAGATGGAAGGGATTACAGCAGGAGTGGGCAACCTGAGGCCCTCCAGCAATTGAGAACTACAATTCCCATCATCCCTGGCTAGCAGTGAATGATGGGAATCGTAGTTCACAATAGCTGCGGGGCCTTAGGTTCCCCACCCCTTTGGTGGTACAAGTGGGTACAGTGGCAGCATGTGCATCAGTGTGGCTGGTCTAGTTATTCTGATTCTGGGCAACACCTACTGCACCACAGGGGATGCCATAGCGGTATCTAACATATTGCAATGTGTTGGCAACCTTAAAGGGTTAAATCACTGGGAATCTGATTTAATTTGATAATAAGCTGAGCAGATCTCACCCTGAACTGGAGACACATAGGATATATTCATATTTTAGGGCTTTTAACCCCTTGAATGCTAGAAAGGACTCTAATGCACTGCAATTTATAGTACTGAATGGTTTACATAAAAGCTTTAATAAAATAAATGGGAATTTTCATTCCCCTATGATGCAATTGTTTTTCTCCAGAATTGAACCTCTTTGGGTTTTTGAATTGCACCTCATGTTGTCAGGATTTCCCTGCTGAAGCACAGAGGAGTCACAGGTTCTGTCAATTTAATTAATGCAGGGGACTCCTAAAGACACAGGGCTTGATTCAATAAGGTCTTGTTAATGGTGAAAATAAATAAATACCACACTGAAAACATACCCTGTTCCTGGGGGTATTCTGTTACTCCCCCCCCCCCACACACACACACACACAGGCTAAACTGCAGACAAAAGCTGCACAAATGCTCATCCATGCCAATCGTTCATAGCAGCTAATTTTCCATACTACTCGTAGACTTGGAAAGCAAAATACAGGAACCGAAAAGATCAAAGGAAAATAGGCAATGGTCAATGTTTGACGTTGACTTTCAACACTGTCAAAGCAACTTCAAATACCAGCTTATGAATTTTTAGCAAAGTTGCAATTTCATCTCAGACTCATGTATATAAACCTCAAAATAAATGATGTGATTGAATGTTCATTGAGCTATATAGCACAGGGCTTAGGAGGAGAGATAGAGAGGAGCATGCATAGTAGAGAGGAATACTGGTCCTTACTGGAGAGAGGACAGAGTTGCATTATAAAAACACATAGTACACTTTTTCAGATATTGCAAACATTACATTCACCATCACATCCACACACTCACACACACACTACATTTTTATTTTATTACTCAATACATAATTTAGCTTTTATTTCATAAGTGTGACTGGGGGAGAGTAAGGCATTGCCTAAAATGATGAGAGTGTCCAAGTGCCTGTGGGAGTGACTGAGTGTGAGTGGGTATGTGCGTGATTGGTAGGAGACAGGCAGTTAGAGAGATGGCAGGGAGAGAAGTGAAGCCTGGAGGATTGGGGAGAGCTGAGGAGGAAGGAGAACAAAGACTCCCTAGTAAGGGAGGAAGAGGGAGGAGAGGTACCCAACCACTGCCTGGTACACAAATGCTAGAAATGGAAATGGCAGTGAGATAAAGAAGGGGGCAGGGGCCCATTTACAGTCATTGAAACTCAGCTAGGGTCAGAGGTTCACACAATCAGACAGCACCCACAGCCATCTTAGGGGGGTGGAAGATGGTGAGGAGGAGGACTACAGTGAGGGCCCTCAAATTTTCATAAAATGAGAACATGGCCTTAAAGGGTTAGTAATACTTAAAATGTGAAAAAAATATGTTGTAGGGTTTGTCCCCCTGAGTAAAACAAGAGTACTCCCACTGCTGAAAGGTGTTTCATTCAAAAGTTATTAATTTTCAAAGTTGAATTTTTTAGGTGCAATATCACAGTGGCCTGAAATTGTACAGTGGCGCTGTTGCTACACGATCCTATGGACAGCTCTGGTCCCGGGACCATAAATCTTCATAGGATGGTGTAGCAACAGCGCCACTGTACAATTTCAGGCCACTGTGATATTGCACCTAAAAAATTCAACTTTGAAAATTAATAACTTTTGAATGAAACACCTTTCAGCAGTGGGAGTACTCTTGTTTTACTCAGGGGGATAAACCCTACAACATATTTTTTTTACATTTTAAGCATTACTATCCCTTTAATGTAGATCATTTTGTCAATGTGAATGCTTCCCAATGTGTTGAACACCCCTATGGTCCCCAAGGGGTTAATGGGTAAAAATGTTGTGCAGGAGCTGTAGGGGGCTTCTTTCATGGTTTAAGGGCACTTCATTAGAATTTCCAGCGCTATCTTGTATGAGTTTACATTGGTGATGCCTCAGAGTGCACATGTAAAGTGTTTTGTAACTGCTTCCCCATGTCTGACGATGATTTTTTACAAGCGGATGGAATTCTAGGTGTGGGTTTTGTGGGTGCAGAATGCCAGCACAAAATGTATCAATCTAATGAGCGTGAACACTCATCATATTCAAAAGAATAATACATGAATTATGCTGTTCCATTGCTTTTAATTGGCATAATTCTAGTGGGTGATGTATCAATTTACAGTGCAACAATGGTTAGCAGTTCAGATAATAGAATGCCTGACTGTGCCTGTAAAACCTCTGTCGACAATTTTATTTCATGACAGTGGTAATAGGATCTAGGCAATGGCCTGTTTGTGATTCCTAGGAACCACTGGTCTAGTGCCTCTGAATTGGGAATATAGTGATGCAGTGTTTAACGCACTAGTGCCAAAGGGAAGAGCAATATATTTCTCCCCAAGGTGTTCCACACTCCTCTGGCATTTAAAGGCTTAAAGGGATAGTAATACTTCGTTTTAACTTTATTTTGTAGGCATTAAAAAACATGAAGAATGATATAAGTCTTATCTCTCAAACCTTTATGGTGTAAGAGATATTCACAAGCAAAGTTTCCCCCTCCTGCCCCTTTTACCTAGTGTAAGCCATCTCTTCTCAGATGTGGAATGCAGTCCATAGACCAGACAGATAACAGCAGGGGACACTCTTATTCCTATGAAAACAATGAAATCCCTGCCCCCCTTGACAAGCTTTTCAGGTTTTCCCTTATCTTAATTGAAGATTGTCCCTCTGTGCAATCTACCTGGGCACCTCCCTTCTGATCTGGCTGAACAGTGTGACATCAGTGAAAGGGGCGGGAGGGGGATACTTTGTCATTGAATTACTCCTGAACTACAACTCTGACAGAACTGAAATAACACTCTCCAAAGTCCAAATACTATGTTGATTAATTAGAGCTGTTTTTATTATGAAACATTACTATTCCTTTAAGATGACACTGTAATGGAGGGCCATGATCACAAGCAGAATATGTCTTGATAGTGGCACAGTGATAGGAAGATGTATGAGGCTGGCATGGCCAATCTAAGAAACACATGAAGGTGGCACAAAGATGTAGGAGTACTGCTTTACATTTCTGACACTCAAAGGATAAATGAAGAATGGTTATGAATAAGCACACAGTGCAGAGTTGCACCGTCTTCTGTTCAGTCCTCCAAAGCTTTCATATGTGTACTGCATTAACCCCTTAAGGCCAAGAGGGTTGCGCAATGTTTTGCTCTCAAGGGGTTAAATGAGAGGTCTGGTCACCTTAGGGAAGAAAATAAGAGACAACAGGTAGAGTGGAGGAGAAGCATGGAAAGGTGGAATGGTGAGGGTCAAGAGGAGATGTCTGTAATCCACACATTCTACATATTACCTTGACATTTGGATTCCTAAGAGATGCACCTCTGTACCAGCCTAGAAGAAAGAGGAGATAATCAGTTTACAATGGTAAAGGAGATAATCGTTTAAAATAGGGTATGAAAAGAATTTCAATTACAATATTGGATACATTTTTTTTATTCTCTTGTATCCAGGGATTATCTTTATCTGCATCATTTCTGTGACCCCTGTAATACACAATGTTTTACATACATCACAGTCATCAGAGAAGCCATTCTGAGGCACAACAATGGCATCATGGGAACAAATGCAAATGTTCAATGCAGTGGACGCCTCTCTAGCATTCAAGAGGTTAAAAATCCAATTTAAATCATTCTGAATTTTTATTTCTTCTTACAGCGCAGCTGAGATGCTTCAGAATTACACCACCTTTTTGTATTCATAAGATCCAATGGGTCATATGTATAAAACCAAACTGGAGTCAATCTGAGGCAAACCATTTGAACCACAAGGGACAAAGAAACATTCACATTTATCCATATGGTGGACTTTAAAAATCCCATTAATCCAATAGGAATTTTTGGACTGTTTATTTCTCCCCTACGTTGTAATTGGTTCGCCCCACTTCAGTTTTCTCTTCTAAACAAGGCCTAATGCCCTCTATTTACCAAAGAAAGAATTGGCTATACCATTGGGTAAGTATTCACTTCTAAGGAATGTGTCACTTGTATTCCACATCTAGACAGAATCATTTCTATATTTTGTTATGTGTCTTGGACACAAGTGAAATTATAACTAAAGGCAAAGTATCAAGTTCTATGGAAGCAAACCTAGACAAAGCCCATGGCTGAGCTGTGCAGTCATAATATGGCTCCTGTCACCTATTTGGGCAGTGGGGTTAGAAAACTGAGCCCCCTGACAGGCGGGGAATCTGGACACAACCCAGGTGTTTGTGATTCAAAGCCACAAACTTCACTCATTGAAAGAACTGTCCTATGAACTGCTAGGGTTGGGTAAGAAATCATCCACAGAAAACTACTGGGTACTGCACTCTCAGACCCACACGACTGAATTGCAAGACTAGGGGCCTTATTTTCAAAAGAGGTTTGAAAAATTCTGATGCAAAATCAGAGCCTGCAACCCCCTCTCTCCCCCGCATGGTCTGGAACAAGTCTGAATAATGTGCCCCAACCTTATTTTAAGTCCTGCAGCTCCAGGGAGCTTTTTCATCATGATTCTTGAACCACATTCTGTCAGTTAACCCTTCTGGCCAGAAGGCATACCTGCCAACTGTCCCTGATTTCTAAGGACAGTCTCCATTCCTGTGTTCCTGTCTATGAATCCTGGTTTGAAAATGAAACATTAACCCCATATCTATGTTTTTCTCATTGAAATATGAACATGTTAAGAACTTCCAAATATGTTTATTAGCAGTAATTTATATTAAAACATGCAGTATGAAGGTGGAGAAATGTCTTTTCTGGTGTAAAAGTGCAGTTTTAAAGGGATAGTAATGTTTCACAAAAGCAGCAGCTCCAATTAATTTTCATAGTATATCTTCATAGTATATCTTTCCCATCCCTTTTACTGATGTAACACTGATCACCTCAGAGCAGCAGTGATCATAAGGAAAAACCTGAAAAACCTGTCAAGGGGCGCAGGGTTTTCCTTATGCTCACAGTAAGATTGTCCCTTGCTGTGAGCTCTCCACTCAAGAGACCAGATTCCACATCTGAGGGGAGGCTCTTACACTAGATAAAAGGGGTGGGAGGGGGATACTTTATCATTCAATTACTCTTGAACTACAACTCTGACAGTATTGAAATAACACTCTCCATGACCCAAATACTACGAAGATTAATTGGAGTTGCTGTTTTTATGAAATATTTATATTCCTTTAAGTATGTTGTCAGTGTCTTACTGCATAGTACTATGGACCACGAGTAAGACTGTAACGTGACTGCCCATGGGAAAAGATGAGTATTGGAATCTCTGGTATTGCTTGTTTGAACAACCTGCTCTGAGGATCATTCTGCATTTGAATGGAGGAAATTTACTGTATTTGCTGATGTCACATTTGTGAATATAATGTAATAAACACAAGTGATTTATTAAAAATGAATTAACATCTCCTAATAATAACCCCCAAATGACCTTTCTATGCCCAGCAATGCCTTGCATCTCCTTGAAGTCCTTAACCGTTTGAGTGCAATGATACTTCTCTGATGCCCAAAGGGTTGAAGGATTAAGATTACCACGTGTAGTGGGCAGTCTGAGGATGTGTGGTCCTGCTGGCAACTGTCATGTCTGCCTCCAGGGACATGACATACAGGAATGACTGAAAATGTATCTCCTTATCTAAGAAAGTTATCCTTTAACCCTTTGAGAAGTATCCAGCGCATTGCAATGCAATGAGCTGGATGACTATCTGGCATTCAGTGGGTTAAGTTGAGCTAGTTTTTTTTTTTTTTTTTTGTTATGCACAAAATCAGTTAGCATGTGTTTACTTATAATTATTAACCCCTTGAGTACCAGATGTGGTGTGCAACGCATTGTTTCCAACTGAGGATTTTTAATAAAAAATAGTGCTGATTAAAAAGCCTTAGCTTTATCACATAAAAAAAGTATATTGTATTACTACAGTATGGCAAATAGCAGCATTGAATTATCTGGTAGAACTCTTCTGGATTTATCACTCAGTTTCCTGGATCCACATCTTGTCGGCTGAAGAAGTTTGTTACAAAGTTTTCCACTTCTGGAATGTGGGAAGCTGAAAACATGTGACTCCACCCAAAGAAGAAGATCGCTCACTTCTATCCACTCCATCTCACTGCGGGTTCCTCCCTGACAGTTGATGTAAGCCATGGCCATTGAGCTGTCTGACTGAATCCTCACCAGCGTCCCCGTGATTAACTGGGACCAGTGTAGCACAGCCAAGTAAACTGCTTGGCATTCCAGAATGTAGATGGACAGGCACTTCTCCTCCCCTGACCACCAGCCCTGGGTCACACCCCATCCACTGGCATCCGCTGTCATGTGGTTCCACTCTGGGATCACAAAGGGTCTCCCCTGAGTCAAATGTGGGAGGTGAAGCCAGGCTGATGGCACCATGTCTTGAGTATGTCCCATTGAAGCTCCCTCGTGTGGAACTGAGCAAAGAACACTGCTTCCAGAGCAGACACCAGATGACATAAGACTCAAATGTAGTCCCCTATTGTCGCTGAGGGCCACTCCAACAACAATGACATATCTTGAGACAGGAGTTGGATCTTCTTCTCTGTGAAGAACACCTTCCCCTGGAGGGTGTCAAATATCCTGCCCAGAAACATCAGAACCTGGAATGGAATAGGAGAGGATTTCTTTAGGCTGAGGATCCAAGTACGTAGCAACCTTGTACCAGTTGAGACACTTCAAAGTCCAAAATAGCCGTTGTCCTTTTTGGGAATCATAAAAAGGTTGGAATAAAAACCTGGAAAGCTCTCTTGGGCTGCGACCAGTTCCAGCACCTGTTTTTCTAGGACAGCTGAATTGACGTCTTTGAAAAGACACTCTTATTCTGGGTCCTGCAGAACCTTTGATAAAAAGAAAAGCTAGGGAGGGACTTAAAGTCTATAGACTTAGACTTTTCAGATGATTTTTAAGTCTGTCTGGGCTTTTTGCTGGGGAGTGTTTGGGAGACCTGAGAATTTCCCCCCTCTATCCCATGGCTTAGCTTGAGTAGATGAAACCCACACATCTTCCTTGCCAGAAAGGACCATTTGGTGGAAATCTGAGACAACAGGATGCTTTTTCCACCAATAGTGTCAATAATGATTTGCTTCAGGTCACACCCAAACAGGACCTTTTCCTGAAAAGGCAAGAACACCAGTGACTTCCTAGAAGATTTGTACGCAGTCCAAATCTTGAGAAAAAGGTGCTGTGCGTGGAAACAGAGAGGGCTGAGGATTTACCTGACAATCTAGCCACATCAAACAGTGCTTCAGTAAAATAAGCATGTCCCCTGTAGGAACATCAGAACACATTCATCAGATAACTAGTCTCCCCACTCCGCAATACCTCTATTGACCCAAAGAGAGGCAAAAATGGGCCTCAGTGCTGTCCCAGTAGCCACAAAGGTGGCCTTAAGTAGGAAATAAAGCCACTTATCATACTGATCTTTTAGCTCAGCAGCATCCGACAGGGGAAGCTGGGGAAGAAGCCGACTGCATCACTGCCCCAGTCTTAAAGGGGTACAGCTTAGAGACATGTTTATTGAGAATGTCTCTTATCTGGAGTTTTCCATTCTTCCAGAAGGATTTGGTCAAGATGTTATTGGGGGGTTAAGACAGAGGAGTCATTCTTACACCCCTGGAAAATATCCAGAGAAGTGAAGTGTATCCCTCATCAGAGGCCTCAGAGACCTGAATGGTCCTCATCCCCTCAACAATGGGGACAGGGTTAGCCTCAGAGACTCTTCGGAGTCTTCTGAATCTAATTCCTCCTCAGAGGATACCCCAATAACTTAAGTATGACCCTTAGAAAAAGGTTCAACCTGGTTGAAAGTGGGTAAGGGTTTCCAGGAATGGAGAACCCACTGTAACAGAAGAAATAATAGCTGCCACAGAAGATAACAGGGTTATAATGGAAGCAGGGCTTTGGTCAGTGCTGGATGGCCCCGGGGTAGTGATAGGGGCCATAGTACATAAGGGACATAAAGATACAGTATATTCCCTTGGAAGCCTGAACAGGGGTAACAACAACCCAGGATCTGTTACACAGCACACTGAACTACAGCCATCAGGGCTCAAAAGTGAAGGAAGCACCAAAGAACCGAAGAAGATCCTAGACAGGCAAGACTGCCTCCAGGATCTTCCTCCCAAAGCTGGCGTCAGCCGATGTCAGCATATCAACACGGTAATGCTTCGAAAAGGTGTGCACAGACGGCCAAGTGGCAGCCTTGCACAACTGATCAGAGAAGGCCTGATTCTTGTAAGCCCAAGAAGCCCCAATAGATCTAGTAGAATGAGCCGTTACCCGAAAGGGAACAGGCTTCTTCCTTAGCTCGCAAGCCTTACGAATAGTGGACTTGATCCAAGACACAATAGTCACTTTGGGTGCAGGTCTCCCTGCCCTGGGGCCCTCAGGAATGACGAACAGCACGTCAGACTGTTTAATGGACTCAGTGCGATTTACGTAAAACTTGAGACAATGCACCACACCTAATAAGTGGAGATCCCTCTCCTTGTCAGAGGTAGGGTCAGGGCAAAAAGAAGGCACCACAGTCTCCTGATTAATGTGAAACTCAGAGATAACCTTCGGAAGAAACTTCTGAGAAGAGCGAAGCACAGCCTTGTCTTTGTGAAACACCAAAAAGGGTGGTCTGCAAGACAGAGCATGTAACTCCGCGACACAGCGAACAGACACGATCGCCAGGAGAAAGGCCATTATCCACATCAGCAGACATAGAGGAATAGTAGCCAAGGACTCAAAGGGAGGGCGCTGAAGGAACCCAAAAACCAAATTAAGATCCCACTGAGGAGTGGGAGTCTTGAAAACAGGACGAGTATGAGCAACGCCCTGGAAGAAAACCTTGACAACAGGAAGAATAGCAATGCGCCTCTGAAAGAAAACAGAGAGAGCAGAAGTCTGAACCTTAAGGGAGCTCAAACTGAGGCCCTTATCCACACTGTCCTGCAAGAAAGCCAGGACCGTAGGCAGATCAAAATCCTGAGAAAGGTCCCTATCACCGAGATAGAAAGGTTTGCGGGCATTAAGCATAGTAGCCACCACACCAGAAGAAAAAACTTTCTTCTTCAGTATTGAGGATTCAACTTCCAAGCCGTCAAAGCTAGATGATGAACATCCTCCTTCCACAGGTAACCCTGTAGAAGAAGATCCGGACAGCAAGGGAGCCAGAATGGCTCCGCCACTGACAGATCCAGAAGCTCTGGGAACCAAGCCTGTCAAGGCCAGTACAGAGCAATCAGAATGACTGGACAGTGCTCCAGTCTCAATTTCCGTAACCCCTATGCAACATGGGGAGGGGAGGAGAGATGTAAGCCAGAGGAATTAACAGAGGAATGGACACGGCATCCACCGCTAGAGCTAGAGGATCCCTCCAGTGAGAGCAGAACTTCGGGACCTTCTGGTTGTGTCTTGTCGCTATTAGGTCGATGCAATGAAGACCCCACTTCTGAACAATGAGGGTGAACACCTCTGGGTGCAGTTCTCACTCTCCGCTGTCCACCATGTGTCTACACTGTGAATATGGCAGGAACATGTTCTTCAGCCCAGGACAAAATAGTCTTGACCTCTAATCAAACGCAGAGACTTCTTGTTCCACCCTGCTTCTTGATGTAAGCCACGGCCGTGGCGTTGTAGGACTGGACCCGGACTGGGCATTCTTCCAGCTGGAGTGTCCAATGGCGAACAGCATGAAATACCACCCAAAGCTCCAACACGTTGATGGGAAGGAGACCACCGACCCTTAGCACTCAGGCGACCCAGGACCACTCCCCAGCTGGAGAGGCTGGCATCCGTTGTCACCATGGTCCAGTAGGATACCAGGAAGGACTTGCTCTTCAGCAGATTGGAGAGGTCGAGCCACCATGACAAACTCAGTTAGACATGAAGAGGGAAGGATACTGACATCTTTAGAAGGTCCGGTTGACCCCTGCACACCTGGATCACAAACCTCTGGAGTTCCCTGGTGTGAGCCATGGCAAATGGGACCGCTTCTATGGTGGAGATAAATTTCCCCACTAGAGAGGACAGCTTCTTGGCTGGCACTGGATCGTGAGCCAGAACAGCAGAAACCCTGTGGGTGATCTGGTGAGCCACCTCTTCCGTGAGAAACACCATGCTCTGCTGAGTGTCGAGGAGAAGGCTCAGGAAGACTAGACGCTGGGATGGGACAATATCTGACTTGTCCATGTTGATGATCCACCCGTGATGGGTGAGAGCATGAATGCAGTCCTGAACCTTCCACAGAAGGGGCTTTCAGAATCAGGTCATCCATGTATGGAGTAACTCTGATGCCGTTCCAATGGAGGACGGATACGAAAGCTCCCAGGACATGGTTGAAGACTTGAGGAGCTGTAGTCAGACCAAAGAGAAGAGCTGAAAACTGAAAGTGCACTTGGTCGCAGGCAAATCTGAGATACTGTTGACTCTCTGGATGAATGGCGATGTATAGATACGCGTCTTGAAGATCCAGAGAGGCAAGGAATTCCCCCGGGGGCACAGCACCAGTCACTGTCCTTAGGGACTTCTGGTGATAATGAGTCTTGATTACAAAGGAATTGAGATCCTTCAAATCCAAAATGGGACGACAGCCGCCATCCTTCTTGGAGACCACAAAGAGGTTTGAGTTAAAGCCCATACCTCTGTACCGAATCAGAACAGGTTCCAGAACATCCTTGTCCAGAAGGGCCTAGATAGTGCCATTGAACAGACGGTGCCGAAAGGGGGGAAGAGAAAGGAATCCTGTACCCTTCAGCCACCACTTGTAAAACCCACGGGTCCGCCACTGAATCCTCCAAGTGGTAGTGACGCAAACAGCCACCCACAGCCGAGTGGGTACCTGGGTTCGGCGAGTCATGCCGAAGAAGGCTTGAAAGCCTTAGGCTTGGAGGAGACCTTGGGCTTCCATTGCTGTTTGGGCTTGGAAGAGGAACGCGGAGCTGAGGGAACAGCTTGGTTCACCGGACGTGTCTGAGTCTGGAAGGAACGAAAAAAGCTGATTACGCTTGAGAGGCTTCTTCTTCCTGGGGACCATAGGCAGAAGGGTACTCTTGCCCCCTGTGGCCTCACTAATCAGATCCTCAAGATCTGGCTTAATCAAAGAGGTGCCTTGAAAAGGCAATGAGAGCAAATCGTTCTTGGAACAGTGTCAGCAGACCAGATCTTGAGCCAAAGAGCTCATCTGGCAACCACAGACATGGTGGAAACTCTTGCCACCAAACGGATGGCATCAAATAAGGCAGCAGAAACATAGTACTGGACCTCAGAAATGTTGGCAAGAAGCCGCAACATATCCAAAGTAGGAGCACCCTGACAGACAGCCAGGGTGAGTTGTTCAGTCCAGACTGCAATGGGCGGGTTCACCCATGCCGAAGCGAACACTGGACGCATGGCAGTTCCAGCAGTGGCAAAAATGGACAGTCTTTCAGAGCGGACACATCAGCAACTGGCAAGGCAGTGGACTTAGACAGCCTGGAGACAGGAGCATCCACTTTGGGGGGATGAACCCACTGAGCAAGCGCCACCTCAGAGAAGGAGTTTGGCAAAATTCTTGGAAACAGAAGGTTTCCTGTCCGGAGACTTCCATTCATCAGACACAAGGTGGTCAAGAGTGGGGTTAGGGGGAAAACAAGTATGTGGCCTCTTATGCTCCTGAAATACATCAGAGGGATCCCAAGAAACCTCCTTAACTAAGGGAATGTTTAGGGTAGTTAAGACGGCTCTGATCAAGCCCTCAGCCGAGGGATCAGAATTAGCCTCAAAAGTGTCCCCAAAAACCTAAGAGGAGCCCATAGCAGAACATTCCTCAACATCCGAATCGACCAACAGTTCCTCCACAGAGGAATCTGATATGTCAGGTACTCCCTGTGGTTTCGGCAGGGAAGATCTGATGGAAGAAGGGGTCTGCCAGGAGTGGAAGACCCCCTGTAACTGGGATGGAAAGAGCTGCAATGTAGACCAAAGGTCTCTAGTAGCAGCCTTGAACTCTTGCACCCAAACTGGCTCTAATCATGGCTGGAGATCCCTGGGAGAGACTCAGGGACATCAGAACATGCTGGGCATAAATGACCTGAGAATTCTCTAGGTAACCCTGAATGACATGAGGAGCAATGCTCAATAGGGGACACAGAGACCCCAGCATTCTTAGTCTTAGGCCTGGCCCCAAGCTCTAATGGATTAGACATTCTCACAGTGTCAAAACATTTAAAGTATAAGGAATCACCCAAATACAGTGTGTAAGATTAAAATTTCACCCCAGAAATCTCTAAAATGCACTTATCTGGCAGGTGAAGGGTTAATCTGCTGAGGAGAGAAGGAGAGTCCAAGTCCTGTGTAGGATACTCGTTGAGGAAAAGCATAAAATGGCTGCAGCGGCGGAAGCCAATCAGAAACGAGCGAGCGAAGCAAGTGCTCATGAGAAATGTAGTTTTCCCAGAAAAAGTACCTCAACAGTGCCCCCTGAGCCCCTCAACAAACACAAAACGTTAACCGGATGACATAGCAAGGGCAGACAATTAAAATGAGCCCTCTCTGAAGTCGATACTTTGAGTGGTTACAGAGATATGTCCCAAGCTGTACAGTCCCATAGAAGTGAATGGAGCAATGGCGTCTATGTGGTAAGGAACACAAATTTTGCAAAGTTGAAACTAAAAATTAAAATTACATGAAACATCACTAGAACATGTTATCAGACACAAAAAACACTGAACCCAGTAGGGAAAGTGCCAATAAACACTCAAAAGATGCAAAACCAGCAGCTAAAGGGTTAAGTTGCCACAGAAAACTCCAAAACACCCAGGAGTCATACAGATAAACCCATTGAGTGCAGGAGTGTACAAAAGGAACTCCAAAGGAAAACCCCTGTGCGGAGGGGCACTGTGGGACATGTGGACCTGTAGCACTCAAAGGGTTGCTCACCTTTCCTGCAGATCTTCTGTCTTCAGACTACCATGTATTAAGAAGAAGCCTCAGTGGGCAACTCCTGAGGAAAGAACTTGAACCCAAGATTTCCCCCCAGGGCTTAAGGTCCACAAAAAGCACCTGGATGCTGAGCTAGCCACATCTAAGGGCATTGTCAGTTATAGTAATCCGCCTAATGGTGGTATTCCATATTTAACAGAAAAATAAAAAATTAGCTAAAACTATAGCATAACTGTTCTCTTGCCTGTGTCTTCTACAAGGAACAAATCTTACTGGAGCTGATTGTCTAGTTGCAGCCAAGGAGGGAAGGTAGGCTCCACCCCCTGCATTCACTTCTAGAATTGTTCCTGCCTAGTTAAAGGGTTGGATCGCCTACCCAAAGTTACCAGAAACCTGTATTGGACGACAGAGAAAATGTGATTTGAAATAGCATACCCTTTCACATAAAACAATAAATTATACCCTAGGAAGAAAAGGCTTTACATTTCTTTAACAGAAGGACTTACCTACGTAGATGTTCTTAATAGGGCAGTGACTGTATTTTTTTAATTTGCAGTCTGACAAAGACTAGTGACAAATTATGAACCATTCAGGGCTATTGAAGGCCAATGTGAGGACGTGTGACCTACAGGCAGACTTCAATAGAAACATCACATACAGGAAACTGCAGATATAATATAAAAATATACAGTATAGTTCAAAAGTTTTGGGTCACTTAGAAATGTCCTTGTTTTCCATCAAATGAGTTGCAAAATGAATAAGAAATTCAGTCAATATGTTTACAAGGTTAGAAATAATGATTTTTAATTTAAATAATAATTGTGTCTTTCACACTTAGCTTTTGTCGAATAATTCTCCTGCAGGAATTACAGCCTTGCAGACCTTTGGCATTCTAGTTGTCAATTGGTTGAGGTAATGTGAACATAATTCATCCCATGCTTCCTGAAGTCCCTCCCACAATTTGGATTGGCTTAATGGGCACTTCTTATGTACCATACTGGCAAACTGCTCCCATAACAGAAACAAGGAAGTTTGTAAGTGACCCCAAACTTTTGAACAGTAGTGTATATAGATAGGTGTGCTTCATACAGCAGTCAGATATACCTATCTAGGTAAATTAATATATTAAATTAAATAAATTGTCTCTTATTCCTAGGGTATAATTCACATTAAAACAGGTCATCCACAGTCACCACAGTTACTTTGGACCACCAGCTGCTGGAGAGTACATTCCATATAATCCCTAACCTAGCAAAGGCTGGTTGAGGATGATGGGTGTTGTAGCCTCCAACAACCGGACAGCACCAAATACTGACTACTCCGTGTCACATAGTATACTTCCCCTTTAAAACATGGGTATCCCTTTAAAAACATGTTGAGTCTGAAGTACTTATAGTACTAGAGTTATTTTTGAGAAGTCCACCTGCACCATGTGGACCAAATAAACATTCCCATTCATTTACATGGTGTTTTTTAACCCCTGGAATGCAGAGGTTTCACAGTGCATTTTAGAGACTCCTCTAGCATTCAATGGGGTTAAAAGCCCCATTTAAATAAATGGGGAATTGGGGATTTTTTTCCATCCCCTATGATGCAGTTGGATTGCTCCAGAATTTATACAGTTCTTCTTACTAAATCACTCCTTTGGCTTTCTCTTGGTTTCATGATGGAAATTTTGCCTCCAAAATAAATGTTGGAATAGCCGACTAACTCCTTGTGTCAGGCCCAATAACAAGCTATGCTGAGAGATGATGAAGAACCCATTTGACACTGGGATGTCACTAAGGAGTGTGGTGAGAGGGACCTGTCAGGACACATTCAGAAGCACACAAGGTGACATCTGCATTATGTAGCACACAGCTGTGAGAGCCAGGATGGTCACAGTTTATCAGCAGATGCCTACAAAGTGTTTGGGACAAGATGTAACAGTGTCACCTCACAATGCCCTCTAAACCTAGAACGGTGCAAACAGAATGGGGATGTTAGATTGTTAAGTGTGCACAATATATTGCTTTCAAACGCACTGCACTTCCTTCTGGTTCTCAAGGTGTTAAAGGGCAATCATCATGTTTTACTAAATGTGCTCATTTGGGAGCATAAGAATAAAAAGCCCCAATCAGCAGTTAGTGGAGATTTTGAAAACTGACACCCTCGGCTTGTAGTGGGCTGGAAAGCAATACAGAAGTCTGTGCCTCTGGATTTCACTTTCAGCCCCAATAATAGGATTTAAGTGTTTTTTAAATGCTTTTCTCTTTAGTTCATATGGAACACAGGTACCATGGGGTTGAGTCTCTCCTCCTGGAGGGCAGGACACATCTCAAAAGACAGTCTTTAGGGTGGAGACTCCCTCCTGCTCCTCCAGTTCCATCTTCCCAACCTTCCACTAACTCCCAGAATTCGTGTGACCTAAACCACATAGTTAATAGTAATTGGGGAAGAGACAAATTCAATTTCCTGAGAGAAAATACTCCCAAGAGGACTCCTCACACCAGGAAGGCAATACCACAAAGGTACCTTTCTCTGGTGGAAAACCCGTGTTCCATATGGACTAAAGAGAAAACGATTTACTAGGTAAGAACACTAAAATCCTATTTTTATTTACATCCAATATGGAACATATTTACCATGGGGGATATACCAACGCTAAGAGAAAATGACCTCATGCATGTTCCCATGATACTGGAGTTCCCTAGGACTATCCAATATCTGAATAACTCAAGTAACAAGTGTCAATGGACACTGAACTAGCACACAACATGGAACAAGAGCCAACAGGGCTCAGAAACTACTGAACAACAACTGCCATAGACAGGCAGAACAGACTGCAAGACCTTCTGGCCAAAGCTGGGGCCAGAACATTGACATGGTAGTGTTTGGGGAAAGTATGCAAGGAGGACCAAAGCACAGCAGTTCAACCGAGGCTAGATTGTTATAGGCCCAAGAAGCACCCACAGATCTGGTGGTGCACTGTGATCTTAAACAGAACAGGTTTCTTCCCGATCTCTTAGACCTGGCATATGTTCGCTTTGATCTATGAGGCAATGGCAACCTTGGAGGCTGCCTGACCAACCCCAGGACCCTGTACAATGCACATAAAACTTAACACAGTGTACCATCAATAAATGGAGGTCTTTCATCTTATCAGACAAAAGATTATGACAAAAGGAAGACACAACAATCTGCTGATTGATGTGAAACTCTGAGACTACCTTGGGAAGAAACTCCTTATCCTGAAACACCTTATCCTGATGAAACACTAAGAAGGGAGGTTTACAAGATAGAGCTTGTAAATCAGTGACTCTCTTCACCATGACCACTGCCAAGAGGAAAACCATCTTTAGCTTCAACTTGCGCAAGGTGATAGTTGCAAGAGGCTCAAAAGGAGGCCTCTGCAACACACCCAGAACCAGACTGAGATCCCACAGGGGAATGGGATCCTTAAAAGAGGGATAGGCATGAGCCACCCCTCAAGAAAAACCTTGACATCTGGAATGATGGAAATGCGTCTATGAAAAAGAACTGAGAGTGCCGAAATCTGGACCTTAAGGGTACTCAAACTGAGTCCCTTGTTCACTCCACCCTGAAGGAAAGACAGCACCAAGGACAGATCAAAGGTTTGCAGTGACACATCCTGTTCTGCACACCATTTATGGAAAATGAACCATACTCCATGTCATGCCTTGGAAGAAACAGGTTTTCAAGGTCATATCATGGTGGAAATGACCTTGGTAGAAAAACCTTATTTGCTTCAGAATCGTGGATTCAAGAGCCATGCCATCAAAGCCAGGTTCTCCACATCCTCATGCCACAGGTGTACCTGCAGCAACAGATCTGGCCTGGTCGGAAGGCAGAACAAAGCCTGGACAGAGAGACTGACCAGTTCCACAAACCACACCCTCTTGGGCCAGTGAGGAGCAATCAGAATGACTGACTCCACATCCATCCTGATCTTCCAAAGCACCCCAGGAATGAGAGGAGGGAACACATACACGAGGTGAAACTTCCACTGTATCGACATTGCACCTTTGACAAAGGCCAGAGGGGCTCCTATCCAAAAGCAGAATGTGGGAACCTTCCTGATCTCCCTGGTGGTAATGAGGTGTATCGTTGGGACACCCCACTGTTGGACAATCAGGTAGATTAAATTCCCACTCTTCTGGATCAATGTCTTGGCAATTCAGAAAGTCTGCCAGAATGTTTTCTACCTCTGGAATATGAACGGCTGATATGGCCAGAACATAGGCCATCCCCATTCCAAGAGGCAGTGCTGCAGGTACCGCCCTGATGACTGATGTATGCCACGGCCTTGGTGTTGTCCTTCACTGTTTTCCCTCAATAGAAGTGAGGTCCAGTGAACGAGGCCCAGGCAAATGGCTCAGAGTTCCAGAACATTGATAGACAACAGGCTCCCTTCCTGACTCCACCTGACCTGGACACCAAAGTGACCCAGAACGGCACCCCATCGGCTCAGGCTGGCATCCATAGTGATCCTGGTGCATTGTTACCTTGGGGGTCATCCATGGAGAAAGGGACTTGAAATACATGCGGTTCCCTTCTGAAATTACCCACAAAACCCACTACTCTGTTATGGAAATAGTCTAGGCATCTAGAAAAAGTTGGCAACGTCCCCCTAAGGTAACAACGGACCTGGATTCAAAAAAGTGTTTGTCAGACTTAACCATAGTAGCTGATTGCTGTGGGGCGCTCTTGAAGGGTTTGCAAACTCTGTGGCCTCTGTGGCTCTGTTTAGTGTGTGTGTGTGGTGGTGGGGGGGGGGGGGGCAAAAAAGACATGCCTTCCTTGCCATCAGAGATGCCAGAGACCTTAAGGGTCTCCAATAACACCCTGATGAGCCCCTCCGCAGAGGGAAGCATATCAGCCTCATAGGACTCACCATAAGAGTAGGAAATATCTATATCTTCATATTCCTCCTCGTCCTCATCTGAGGTCATTGCGTCTTCAAAGGACATCCCAATAACTTGAGAAGATCCCCTAGAAATGGAGGCAATAACAGTAAAAGTAGGAACATGTTTCCATGACTGGAGCACCCAATGCAGAGAGAAGGGGATTTGGGCCACTGAAGACAGTAAAGTCTTGAGACATGCTGGCTCTTGAACGGTGCTGGAGGGCCCCAGTGTAGTGGGAAGCCACATACCAAGAAAGGCATACAGACCCTGAATACCCCCTAGGGAGTCCCATTTGGCAAGAGGAACATTGAGTGGGGGGGAGGGTAGCCCTTGATTCCTTTGCCTTGAATTTACTCCCATGCCCCTAAGAGTCTGACATACTTTCTTAATTAAGTGTCCAGAAACTATTGAAAACACTAGAATATATCCCCAGAGCAATACAGCACCCTAAATAGCCCATGAAAAACAATTATCTGGCAAGTGAAGGGTTAATCTGGAGAAGGAGATTAAGGAGAGTCTGCCTCTGCATAGGATAAGCAATAGATAAATAAAACTGTCACTGTAAAACTGTCAGCCAATCGTAACAAAGACCACGAAAGACCATTGTAGCTTCAACGGTTGCAGAGATATGAACCATACAAGTTTGTCCCTTAGAAGTCAATGGAACAAAGATGGAGATGGGCAAGCTCCTGTTCTTAAAGGGGCCACTGCACTAAAAACAGTCTAAATAAAAAAAAACCCAGAGACCTAAAACACCCAGGGAACATGTGGGAGGAGTATAAAACTAAGGAGCAATAAGTGGAGGGTGAAAATACCCCCCAATCACCCAAACACAGAGAAAGGGTTAATTACATAAACCAAAACAGCCATAAGAAGATACCCATAATGAGCGACAGAGCCTACCCAGGCTCACACCAGCCCCTTTTGAAGAGGCAACACAGTTGGGGACATAAAATGGACCAAAGGCACTCAAAAGGTTACTCACCAGTCTTTTGTCTTCAGGTTACCATTATAGAGAGAAGCCAAAGAACAAAGGACCCAGTCATGAGGGAAATCTTGGTAGCAAGATTCCCTCCACAGGGCTAGAGAGCACATGTGAACAGGTCAGTCCACTCCAAAGAAGCCCAGTAATGGTAACCCACCTAAGGGGTGATTATACAGCCTCATAGCTAAGAAAAAAATAAGAAAAAACCTAAAATAAACTTTGAGCCCTGGCTTGCCTATCCAGCTTCCAGCAGGACACATGAATTCTGGGAGTTAGTGGGCAGGGGGATTGAACTGGAGGAGGAGGGGGTCTATCTTTTAAGATATGTCTTGCCCTCCAGGAGGAGGGACTCAACCCCATGGTACCTGTGTCCTGTATTAGATGTAAGAGAAATAATGATAGTATCAGGCAGCTTGAAAACCTTTCACTAGGGTATATGGAGTTTGTAAGCGTAGCTGAACACATCTGAACTGTGAGACTTCACATCTCTCAATCTAGTCCCTCATTGTGGGGGCAGTGAGGGAGCCTCAGGATCTCTTTCAGACACTCATTCTTCTCCCCTGCTGATCTACTGGACTTTCACAATACAGCTGGTTCAGTAGGGCACTGATCTATCAGGGTTTCACAATGCAGCTGGGGCATTAGGGAGCAGACCTAATGGGGTTTCACAATGCAGCTGGTTCAGTAGAGATTAGATTCATCAGGGTTTCTCAATAGAGCTGGGGCAATAGGGAACTATCTATGTCTGCAGTAATGAAATGTTGGAACTCCATCTGCAGGAGACTACAATTCCTCAACAGACATAGGACTAACAATTGATAAACCCTGATCTAAGTGGCAGTTGCCTTTTACCCGTAGAGTTCAATTCGACTCATTCTAAGGAGAGTATTATTTTTTTTTTTTTTAGGAAATAGAGACTATTTACCGTTTGAGTGCCATTGCTTTGCAATGCGTTGCAAACCCCTCTGGCGCTCAGAGGTTCACTCACACAGGCAGGTGTTCATCATGCAGCACTCAGTTATATCTATATACTTTTATTGCATTGGATCTCTGTTGTAATATATAGATAGTCACTTTAAGTCAACAGTTTTATAAACACTATGGCCACATGTAGAAGACCAAACTGGGGCAATTCTGGGACACACTAACTGCACCACAGAACACAATAAATATTTGTGTTAATTTAAATGGGGCTTTTAACCCCATGGATGCTAGACACATCTCCAAAGCATGACATAGTTATGCTCTGAGACTTCTCTAGGATTCAAGTGGCTAAAATCCACATTTAAATTGAGAATTTAGGACATTTTCCCTATGATTTTATTTGCCCGCTATGATGATGATGATGGATTGTCATGAAGTGCTCCTCGTTTGCCTTTGAGGAACGGACAAGATCAGACAATGCAGGACACTCACCTTCACATTTTTCCTGAATATGAACGGTTTCTCCCAATTCCAAAGATAATCCTTGTGGTAAAGACCCACGGAAATTACATATCACTGAAAGAGAGGACACAGAGTGATTGTGAGTTATCGGCTCCTCGTGTTCTGATACCAGGACACTCACCTCTACTGTAAGGGGGACACTGCTGTATGCCCTGACTAACTGACTATATGTATAAAGGTGAAGTGGAGCAATTCTAGAGGAAACAACTGCACTGAATATGACAAACAGAAGATTCAGTTGATTTGAATGGAGCTGTTAACCCCTTGAGTGCTAGAGCTCTATAGTACATTCAGTGGATGGAAACCAAATTAAATTAATGCAGATTTTGCATAAGGCCCTTTTGTGTGATGGAGTTGGCATCCTGTGTGCTCAGTGTTAGGGGATGGCACCTATGTGCCTCTCTGTGTTGTGGGGCTGTTACCCTGTGTGACTCAGTGTTAGTGGTCAATACCATTATGCCTCTTTGTGTTGTGGGGCTGTGACCCTGTGTGACTGTGCATTGTGGGTCAGTGTCTCTGTGTCTCACTGTGTTGTGGGTCAGTGTCCCTATGTCTAACTGCGTTGTGGGTCAGTGCCCCTGTGTCTCTGTGTTGTGGATCAGTGTCCCTGTGTCTCTGTGTTGTGGATCAGTGTCCCTGTCTCTCTGTGTTGTGGATCAGTGCTCCTGTGTCTCTGTGTTGTGGATCAGTGCTCCTGTGCCTCTTTATGTTGTGGATCAGTGCCCCTGTGTCTATCTGTGCTGTGGATCAGTGCCCCTGTGTCTCTGTGTTGTGGTTCAGTGCTCCTGTGTCTCTGTGTTGTGGATCAGTGCTCCTGTTTCTCTGTGTTGTGGATCAGTGCTCCTGTGCCTCTCTGTGTTGTGGATCAGTGTCCCTGTGTCTCTGTGTTGTGGATCAGTGCCCCTGTGTCTCTGTGTTGTGGATCAGTGCCCCTGTGTCTCTGTGTTGTGGATCAGTGCCCCTGTGTCTCTGTGTTGTGGATCAGTGCCCCTGTGTCTCTGTGTTGTCGATCAGTGTTCCTGTGTCTCTATGTGTTGTGGATCAGTGCTCCTGTGTCTCTGTGTTGTGGATCAGTGCTCCTGTGTCTCTCTGTGTTGTGGATCAGTGCCCCTGTGTCTCTGTGTTGTGGATCAGTGTTCCTATGTCTCTCTGTGTTGTGGATCAGTATTCCTGTGTTTCTGGGCTGTGGATCAGTGCTCCTGTGTCTCTCTGTGTTGTGGATCAGTGCCCCTGTGTCTCTGTGTTGTGGATCAGTGCTCCTGTGTTTCTGTGTTGTGGATCAGTGCTCCTGTGTCTCTGTGTTGACGATCAGTGCTCCTGTGTCTCTATGTGTTGTGGATCAGTGCCCCAGTGTCTCTGTGTTGTGGATCAGTGTTCCTATGTCTCTCTGTGTTGTGGATCAGTATTCCTGTGTTTCTGGGTTGTGGATCAGTGCTCCTGTGTCTCTCTGTGTTGTGGATCAGTATTCCTGTGTCTCTGTGTTGTGGATCAGTGCTCCTGTGTCTCTCTGTGTTGTGGATCAGTGCCCCTGTGTCTCTGTGTTGTGGATCAGTGTTCCTATGTCTCTCTGTGTTGTGGATCAGTGCTCCTGTGTCTCTATGTGTTGTGGATCAGTGCCCCTGTGTCTCTGTATTGTGGATCAGTGTTCCTATGTCTCTCTGTGTTGTGGATCAGTATTCCTGTGTTTCTGGGTTGTGGATCAGTATTCCTGTGTTTCTGGGTTGTGGATAAGTGCCCCTGTGTTTCTGTGTTGTGAAGCTTTCACCTTATTTTACTCTCTATTGTGGGTCATTGATCCTCTGTCACAGATTTGTGTTGTGGTGCTGTGACCCTGTGTGACTCTGTTGTGGTGCTTAGGCCCTGTGTGATTGTGTGTTGTGGTGCTGTGACCCTGTTTGACTGTGTTAATGATTAGTGTCCCTGTGTCTCCGTGTGTTGTGGATCAATGCCCCTGTGTTTCTCTGTGTTGTGGATCAGTGCCCCTGTGTTTCTGTGTTGTGAAGCTTTCACCCTATTTGACTCTGTGTTGTGGGTCATTGATCCTCTGTCACAGATTTGTGTTGCGGTGCTGTGACCCTGTGTGACAAGCCCATCCATTAATAACCTCAGAAATTTCCTGGCGTCTGCAAAGAGCCTGTACAGCTATCTATTCGGTTCCTAAATGGAGTGCGTCAGCGCCATATCTCTTCCCCTGTGACACACTGACGGAGCGCTGCCTTCCTCTGCTGCAGTACTAACCCCTTCAATACCAGATCCCTGCTGTACAGAACTGCAAATAAGCTTTAGAAGGAGCTGCATTAGTTTAGCAGAGGCAGTTAAAAATCCATTACACTCAGGGAGCTTTGCAGACTGAGCTTAAAACCAGAAATAGCTCACATCATGATCTCATGACTAACACTCACCCTGACTGTTACACCCTACACTCACACTGAGGAGGGTCTCTCATGTCCACAATATCATGGTCAGCTCTGCAAGACAGTCCTGACCCTTCCGCACACTAGGTTATATATAATATGTCAGCTTATCCTTTTACCTTCAACAGCCTTTGTTGTACCAAACAGCAACAGAATTATATCAATAATAATCATTATAATGGATTGACAAAGGCAGCAGCAGCAGCAGTGAAGAGGGGGTGGTTAGGAAGAGAACATGGAGAGAGGGACAGAGGAAGAAAAAAAGAGCAATAGAGAGAGTGTGTGTGTATGTGAGAAAGCATGAAAGAGAACGTGTTCATGTGTGTGTGTGAGAGAGGGTGAGTGAGGTGTGCATGAGAAAGAGGGTTAGAGTGTGTGAGAGTGAGAGAGTGCATGTGTGAGAGAGCAGTAAAGTGAAAGAGTGAGCATGTGAGTGTGTGCATGTGAGAAAGTGAGAGTGTTTATGCATAGGAGAGAGAAGGTGAGTGAGAGTGTACATGTAAGAAAGGGTGAGAGTATGTGCATGAGAGAAAGGGTGACAGTGTGCATGTATTTGAGGGAGAGTGTGAGAGTGTGCATGAGAGAGTGCATGTGAAAGAGATAGAGTGATTGAGCGTGTGCATGTGAAAGAGGGTGAGAGTGTATGAATGTGAGAAACTGTGTAAATGTGTGACAAAGCGGGAATAAAAGTGTGCACAAGAGTGTGAATGTATTGACAGTCACAGACCATATGCACAAAGATACAGAGCAGGGCAAATCTGAGCCATTGATGGGCCCTGGGAAAAGAAGTAGAGGATCCGCTTAAACCCTTGGATTCTGGCATCACTTAAAATAACACATTTTTGAAATTACATTAAATCAGTTTCATTGAACCCTTTCTGTGCCATAGGGGTATGCAACATATTGCTTTGTAATGCCCCTCTGGCACTCAAAGGGTTAATGTTGACATCTCACTTAGATTTATCAATGATTAGCGCTTACATCTACTACTGTCTGAGAAAATAATAAGTTTCGTGCCTATCTGCATACAATGCTGAGTTTTCACACTGGCCTTCAAACAATAAGAAAATTGTATTGTATGTCCCACCTCAGTGGGGAGAAAGAGAGATCCAGAGGGTTGAATTCAGTGATATTTGAGAAACACGATTTCTTATCAGAAGGCCCTGGGAAGCACCTTGCCCAATTGCTAGAATGGCATGAATGTGTGTGTATGTGCATATGTGTGAATGTGTGTGTATATGTGCATGTGTATGTATGTGTGCACGTGTGTGTGTGCGCATATGTGTGTGTATGTGCATATGTGTGTATGTGCATATGTGTGCATGTGTGTGTATGTACATTTGTAAGCATGTGTGTGTGCATGCATGTGTATGCATACCTCCCAAGTGTCCCTCTTTAGTCTGGACAGTCCCTCTTTGAGGCCCAAATTCCTCTGTCCCTCTTTTCAACCCTGGTGTCCCTGTGTTTAGGAGATCAGATTGTGTGGTGTGTATATATGTGTATTAAATTGCTTCACAGTAATAAAACTCACATTAACATTTGTTTAAACTTCAGTATACATGTTTATAATTTAATCTAAATAATAAAATACTTTGGTCTTGCTCTAAATCATTTATTCAGTTACACAAAGGGGTGTTGGTAGGTCAGAAAATATTCTAAAAGTTCTCTGTAATGCCCAGCCCACCAGCCGTGCCCTCATAAGCACCACCTAAATCACAAGTGCCACTCTTTGGCCATGTGAAATGTTGGGAGATATGGTATATGTGCATATGTGTGCATTTGAAAGAGAGAAGAAAGAGAAAGAGGAAGGAAAGAGAGAGTCCAAGCACGTTAGCTGAGGTTGAATAAGACTGAAGGTTACTCTGTAGTGACAGTCACATTATGAAGGTGCAGAGAAGCTAGTCAAAGTGTAGGATGCGGTAAGAAACGTGTGACTACCCAGATGATGTAGAACTACAGAGTCTGTCATTATCAGCTAAGATTAATGGAAGCTGTTGTCCCAAAACCACCACAGAGCCACATGTTGCAACCCCTGGTAGGGCAAGTAGATAGAGCTGTCCAAATGAAAACTGCCTCCACACGCACACTGAATTCTTCATATGAGATCTCTGGGGTTAATGTAAATAAAATGTAACATAATCTGACCAGGCCTGAAATTTCTGCTACAATCTGATTTCTATTCCTGTGTATGTGAGCCCCCCCCCCATCTGCAAGTGCAGTACAGCCAGTCCTTACACGTACAGCGGATCAGGTTCCAGGAAATGGCATTGTAAGTCAAAAAAGATGCAAGTCGAATCAATTTTCCCATAGAAACATAAGATGTTTATGTTCCTGACCAAGGGTCTGATGCAAAACTGTTTAAAGAAATGACCATAAAAAGAATATTAAGATGACCCAAGTGGTTTAATTGCACCACATTAGATATTATGGCACCATCGTTGCACTGGAATAGTTCGGGATCAAACGAGTGTTCTGTCTATTTTGATGCTGAGCAGTGTTAGCGTGAACTAACCCAGCACAGATATCTCGAGCATCATTCAGTTCTCACTTTTGCATTTATAATATACTAGTGTAAAAATCCTTGTACATGGCCCAAGGGCCAGGTGATGTTAACCCTTTGAGTGCCAGAGGGGTATGCAACATATTGCTTTGCAATGCATTGTATACCTCTCTGGCACTCAAAGGGTTAAGAGGCCAGTCCTGCTCGGCGTCCTGCCACCAAAACAGTCATGCAGTGTAGAGACTGGCAGAAAGCACAGAATGCTCCCAGCACAAAACTCCCAGCATTCTGTGCATTCAGGCAGCCTCTGCTGTGCATGACGGCTTCTGACAAACATCCTAGCAAATTATTATATAGGATGTAGACCTGCAGCACATCCACTAGAAACAAACCATCAACACCATTATTCGATAAATTAAAAAAACACCGCACTTTAAAATAAACAATCAGAATGGGTGACGCAGAAAATCCCACAACATATATATTTATTGAAAATGTAATAAGTAAATTAGCATTTATTACAGTATTATTACAATTATAAACATTACATTTCAAGCCTACAAATGAATCTATCCTGAAACACAAAACTGGAAGGATGGTTCTTAACACCACATTGCCACTTCCATTAGTATGTGCTCCCCACTAGCAACCTAACCAAATCAGCACAGTGTGTTTCCACACACCAAGTGTCTCTCTCCACTTCCCAAGGACCCAGTGTCATTCAGGCATTCTATATGGAAAGTGCTAAGGATCCCTCCCACCACCACACAAGGCAGTGGTGAAACCTGCATGTTCTACAAATAATTTGAGCCACACTAAAATCTTCAAGTTCAATCCTGTACAAGAGAACCCCATCAGAACGGAACAGATTTCTTTGAATGTCAATATATGCATCACCAACCTACTACATAAACCCATGATGACTATATAGGACCAAAAATGCAGCAATTCCCATCTGCCAATTTTTTTTTAACACTCTCCCCACTGAGACACAATCTGGCCACCTGTCTCACCATCCCAATCTGAAAAGAATGGAATCCATAAGCTGTATTGAACCCCAAACCTGCCAATGCAAAAAAAAAAAAAAGATGGACCATTGCTATGTACAAAAACTACCTGGCTACTCCAGGCCAAACTTGCAGGACACCACAGAACAAGAGATGTAATGAGGAGACACAAACAAAGAAACCTGAAAACCCTTCCCCTCCATATCTGTCTTTGATATCCTGATACTGAAGTAAACCTCTACTACAGACTTACTATAACATTCCCCAACAAACGACCACTGATCTTGCCCTTGGCCCACTAGCCAATGCCCCTATTCCAACTGACCTGTATAACACAAAGGAAAATGCCGCTTTGAATAACTTGAACTCATAGTCAGAAGAATATAAAAAGGGCATATGTTCTGTCAGTCTAACACATGAACCCTCATCGGCATCCTGGAATCCACTATTAGATTATGCACCTAAGGAACATGCATAGTCCTAAATCAAATATTATTTTTGAGGCACAAGAGAACTAAGCATCTCTGAAGGTACACTACCAGTAATGAGGAGGATGGCAGATTATTAAAAGCCTCAACCAGATCCAGCCTTATCCTTCAACTTGCCTTCCATTCCTCTGCAGAAATAGTTTGAGCACTGCAGTACAAGGTTCTTAGCAAAACCCAAATGCACAGATTCCATGGGCTATGCATCCATGAATTATCCTACTTCAATGAACCCCAAAACCCCCAACTGAAAGGGCTGCCCTGCTGGAATGCATATTATCTTGCCACAACAATTTATCACTGACATTTTGAGGAAAGTTTCACAAACCAACAGATTTTCCCTTGGGTGTTTTGCTATCATAATGAAGCGATGGGTATCCTTTATACCCAAAGTCACCAAGGAAAGCCTTCTACAGAGGACTCTCCCAATGGGGAGAATCCAACAGGGAAAGTTAAGATTCCCTTACAAGGATTACAACTGCATCACAGTCACTTTTTTTTATCATAGCCATATCTTGAAGAAGGGATCTCAAATCAATTACCTTTTCCAGTGGAAACTGGCACACCATATCCCCGGAGACAATTTTGATTCCAAGGAAAATAATCATGGTCACTGAGCCCACTGTCTTGTTAGGGACCAGTTGCAACCCAAAGTCAGTGGCACTCTATGAACCGCCTCCAACAAAATTGCATAAATGACAGAGTTGGTTGGCCCCACACAAATAAAATCATTCATATAATGTATCACAGAATGGTGCCAGACTTAACCACCCACTTTATGAATTTGTTGAAGGCTCTGAAGTAAAAACATGACCGCATGTCCTTCAGCCCAAGACCTGAAAGCTCAATGGGTGGTGACAATAGTCATACACTCATCTGCAGGTCTAAGTCTTAAAACCAGCCCCAGAGCCACTACCTTTGATGCAAGCCCAAGCACCCTCCCCCGACACCACCAATGAAGCCAATGCTCTGCTACTTGAGTCCATCCTCCTGCTGAATGCCAACCCTTCTACTGCTCAGAGTGTATCACCTCACCAACAGCTCCCTCAGCAACGCATGAAACTTTGAACCTGTGAAGCACCCCAACTTCCCTCTAAACGCTGGACCTCTCCTATGCTTAAACAGTAAAATTTTGCATGTTGTGGTGAATGTATAGCGTGTGATCATCCACCCATAAGCTGGGCCTCCTGATAAGGCTGCCAAGCTGCAACTCCTGCACTCCCAGATGAAGGACCAGTATCCAAGCCCGCTGGGATGTCTCCAACTGTTGATCTTTGTGGAGGTAAACCAAGGGCAGACAAAAGACAGGAGAAGAGCCAGAGTAGACAGAAATAGACGTAGCCCCCAAAACAGAGGATACCCCATACCTGTCCACCCCAGACACAACCAAACCATCCCTTACATTGGAGTGGGCGACTACACCTTGTGAAACCATGGGATCCTGGGGAAGAAGAACGGTCCTTTCCCCCCAAAAGTGAAATCCTGTGTAGGAATGAACAGAGATCCCTGAGGACTCCCCAAGACCACCCCCAGGGGCTGGGAATCATAAGCCTATCACAACTCCTGGAACACTTCCTGCAGAAGGAGGAATGCTGAGCTTAGCTTACCATTCCCCAACTGGCCTGGACCTTCTTGGCCTATGGTCCACAGAAAGAGCACTAAGACCCAGAAGAGGTACATAGGATACTGGGAAAGGAGGGGGAGGGGCCGGGGATGCATGAGAAAAGATAAGGGGAGGAGTGGCAAGATTGGTAGATCCAGCTTCAGAGGGGGGAGGCCTGGGAAATTTCTCCCTAGCGATCCTGGAGCATTACACACCTTGCCGTATCACCTTGTCACATATGTGGGATTTGAACTGCCATCATCTGCAAATACAGGGAGGCCCTGATGTAAAAGGGACCAGACCAAGACTAAACTCCAAATGAAGCAGGTAGGATGAGGATGGCATGGAACAGAGGCCCAAAGTAGGGCTAAGGGGGGGGGAGGAAAATACAAGAAAAGAAAGAATGGGCAAAATGGAAAATAATGGGGCAGCTGAATGGGACACAGAGGAACAAATAGAAGGAAGGAAACAGTGGATGCCAGGCCTAATACTGGTCTGCGTGGAACAGGAGAGCATAAACTTCTATCATGCACAACCAGGAAAAAAAGGAAGAAAAGAAACACCACTATGTATAAGGATGGAACCTTAGTGCACCCAGATTACCTAGGACCACAGTCTATTGCCAATCTCCACCTACTTATAGCTATCTAGCCCCATCACACCTCTTTATAGCCCAGCTAGTTACCACCATAGAGTACTGTGTGCTCTGTTATTTGTCAAAAATGTATCTAAATGATAGCTGTTCAAACATCAAATAAAAATATTTGATTAAAAACCAAACTCACAAAGTGTGTTTTAGCAAAATAAATAATATTGTTAAAAAAATGTTTATTGGATTAATCAAGTACATGACATGCACTTGAGCAATCAAAAACACTGGGATATATCCTTATTTTCAGGCTTCTAGTATCTTCTCCATACAAAAACTGTGTTACTACCTTTCCACCAGACCTCTCACCTTATCGTCATTCTTTACCACTTATTTAGTCATGATGGTAAGGACTATTAGGAACTGTTTTAATTAATGGGAGGTGGGAGTGCATTAAAGTTACATAGTAACAAAGATAATAAATAAATGCTTGGGCAAGGAATTTCACAATTTAAAAGACGTTATTATAAAAAAACCCTTTCTCATATAAAGTTGAAACCTCCTTTGCTCTAATCTTAACCCTTTGAGTGCCAGAGGGGTACGCAACACATTGCAAAGCAATGCGTTGCATACCCCTCTGGCACTCAAAGGGTTAAGGAGTTGCCCCTAGTTATATGATTAGGCCTTGAAATGCAAAACTCACCAGAAAGATCCTTGTATTGACCTTGCATATGCTTCTTATACAGTGTAACAAGAGCTTCTCTTTGCTCTAGAGTACATAAACCAGGTTTGTCTAGAAGGTTCTCATACTTAAGTCCTCCATTGCCTTAATTAAATTGTTACTCTTCTCTATACTGTCTCCAGTTTTAGTATATCCATTTTTCAGAACTGGAGCCCAAAACTGCACTGCATATTCAAAGTGAGGTCTTACCAACGATTTGTGCAGTTTCAAAATGATGTCCACTCTTGACTTCAATACCCCTTTTTATGATCCCTGTATCAGATGCCAGTGCAACAAGTAATATACCCAGGCTAGTTACCCATGTTTGACCCTTTGAGTGCCAGAGAGGAATGGAACGCGTTGCAAAGCAATGAGTTCCATACCCCTCTGGCACTCAAAGGGTTAACTAACGCTGGTCCCACCTCTCAGTGCGCATGTGTCAGGACTTCCTGTTATCGGATCCTGGCACATGCACACATAAGGATGAGTTTGGTCATGCAGAGGCGGAGCTATAAGTTTGAAGAGCTCCCGTCCACTCAACTTTGCAGTTGGACTTGGAGCCCAGGGTCCAGGGGGGCTCTCTGGAGTGCTGTAAGGAAAATGTCCACAATCAGCAGGGGACATGTTCCCTGGCAGGGGCAGGCTGGCCCAGGGGGCAATTGCCCCCCAGGCCACTGAGCAATCACATGATATGGGCCGGTACATTAGGGTTGTAGTTTAGGCCGGCCCTGCGCCTGTGGGCCAAAGCATGATTTGTGCTAGTCTGGTCTTGTTGGACTTTATCTCTTAATTGACAGTAATTAATCCGAACCAGAGGGGTGTTCATTGTAAAACAATACACTGCACGAACTTCTCTGGTATTTAAGAGGTTAAGTGAGTTGTGGGAGACGAAACAGAGACATCTTGATGTCCTGGATAGAATTTATGCAATGAAACACCGGCTGCTGTCTCTAGGGGGCAGTGCTGAAATGTGTCCATGGAAAAATGATGACTCAACATTGTAGTGCGTTGTTGTTTGCTGTGTGGGTCTGAGGAGCTAATCTTGAAGTTTAAAGTTAACTGGAACCACCAAGCCTGCCCAACTTGAACTTTTGAAAATTTGGACCAGTAAGTGAAATGCTGCAATGCCTGGATATGATATAGTTATAATCAGTATTTCATCATGCATTGTATAGTAATATGTTGTTGATGATTACTCTGGAAATCAGGAAGGACAACTGAAAGCAGCCGAAGAGCTTGTAAGAGGCAGTTTAGCAGAGAGTGGCCTGAATGAGGCTCACGGGCCACATATTTTACATGCTTGTGCTAGATGTTTTAGTTTCTAACCTAATGATTTGTGTACTTCAAAAGTCTTTCATATCTAATGAATACTGTTGTTTGCAGTAAGACAGCATGATCTAGACAGAGATTTAAAAAGAGATCACTCTATCCAATAAACTTCATCTACAATGCAATGCAAACAAACTACAGCATGAAAACCACTTCCCTATGTAGATCAATGTGTTAAAGTGGAAGTGTCACCTACGGACAACATCCCCATAACAGTTAGATTATATATCACAAACAATGAAAAGGTATTTGTTTTTTTATTTCAAGCTTGCTGTTGTATAAACTTAACTTATAAAGTCTGGGCTTCAGCTACTTCCGTGTAGCCTGCGGTTCACTGCGGTTAAACCACAGCCCGACGCTCTGCCTCTGCTATCCTCCCTGCTCCGATGACGGCAGCTTCTTTCTGTAAGCTGGAGCGATCTCATTGGCAGAGATCGATATCTAGCCAATGAGAGCACTCCTGCTTACAGACAGAAGCCGCTGTCATCGGAGCAGGGAGGAGAGCAGAGGTAGAGCGTCGGGATGCAGTCTATGCGGAAGAAGCTGCAGCCCAGACTTTATAAGTTAAGTTTGTACAACATCAAAGCTTGAAATAAAAAATAAATACCTTTTCATTGTTTGTGATATATAATCTAACTATTATGGGGATGTTGTCCGTAGGTGACATTTCCACTTTAAATTAAGAGCCAGGAACATTTTCCCTTTAAATAAAAATTGAGCAATTATATTTATTTTTTAGCAAACATCTTTCCCAGACAGCTCTGTTTTCCTTATTTTTTTTACTAAATATTTTTGGAATGGCACTGCGGTTCTACATTGACAATGGTCCTACACACAAATGTAAATGCATTGTTACAATGTATTCAAATAGTGGCATTCAAATAAATGTCTGTAGTGCCCCACTGCCCCCCAAAGTATTGTATCCCATGTCACAATATATGTTAAAGTGGAGCATCAGAGGGGGTCAGGGAAACAGTCTCTTTGGGTGCAGGAGTTGTGTGTGGAGTTAGAGTGCCACAGGGATATGAAACACATTGATCTGAAATGTGATGTACACCCCATGATATCCAAAGGGTTAATCTTTACATTGTTGTTTTTTTTTGTTTTTTTGGGGGGTGTTAACTAGAAAAGGCTAAGGGAAAAATCCTATATGTCTTATTTGTGTTCATGCAGTGAGATCTCTACATTAGTGCTTGAGGATTTATTTGAGCACATCTGCATGTGAGCAGACAGGCACATGTCACCCAGAATATCTGGTACTGTAAGAAACTGTAAGGGTTAATATTTTCAAGATCTCAGGGTGCTCACATTAGGACAGTCAATGTGCCTTTCTGGTCCTTAGTGTATCTCTACCCTGGGTTAACTCTGGGAAAGCAATGTGTCCTCTGATGAACAAGACTGATAAAGTTGTGAATGTTTAGTCGTAAATGTACAATAATGGAAATGGTTTTGCAAAGTAAGTTTTCATTAATTGTCATTATAATTGTGAGATGAATACGGTAACTATATATTTTAGTATTTGTAACCCTCAATATACTCATGAAAAATTACCCAGTGAATACAAGCTATGTGCTAGGGTGACTTAAAAAAAAGAGAAGAACCACTGTTCTGGGTATCAGATTTACTTATAGGAGCATTAGAGAATCATATCTTGGTTAGTGTGTACAGGTATGGGGGGGCTACTATATGGAGGGAGGGGGGGCCCAAATTGGTACCTTGCCTAGGGCCCTATGGAGTGTTAATCCGGCTCTGCATTGACCACTGTTTTCAAGTTTGTAGTTCACAAAGAATCTCATGTCTTTCTCTAGCAATGAGTCTCCTAAAATTATTCCATTAAATTCATAAGTAAGCATTGAGAGTTTTTATTCCCATATGCATAACTTTACACATTAAACTTCATATTCCATTTGTTTTTCCAATCTGCCATTGTATGTAAATCCCTCTGTAGAGAACAGACATTCTGCTCTGAATTAATTACCCTGCATAATTTAGTGTAATATGCAAATATTTAAATTTTGTTTTCTATATCTCTTTCCAGGTCTTTATAAACACATTAAAAAGCACCGGACCAATTACTCAACCCAGAGGTTCTCCACTCTCAACTTTAACTGTATTGGAGAATTGTACATTTACAAAGAACGACACACTGTTCCATATCCTTCAACTAGTTTTCTATCCAGCAGCAAAAGTTATCCCCTGACACCAGTTTTCTTATTTTATATGCTAGCCTTCTGTGTGGCACTGCATCAAATGCCTTTGAAAAAGCTGGAAATACTACATCAACTGCTTTACGATTATACAGGTTGCTACTTCTTTATAGAAGCTCAAAAGATTTGTTTGGCAAGATATTTTCCTCATAAAAACATGTTGAATTCTGCAAATAATTTTATTTTGTGCAGTTGAATCCTGAATATAATCCCTTATTATCCCTTCAAGCAAGTTTTCCACTACCGAGGTCAGACTCAAAGATCTATATTTCCAAGGTTCTGTTTTTGCTCCCTTCTTAATAAAGGCACTACACTGGCTTTACTCAAGTGTTGTAGCACAGAGCCTGTGATGAGACAGGGGCTTTGCTAATGCTGCACTAAGTTTCTGAAGAACCCTTGGATGTATACCATCAGGGACAGGTGCTTTTTTCAGTCAGGGAGAATATTACAGAATTTGTCTGTACTATTGATTGAGAGCTCCAGTAAGGTTTTAACAAAATGGTACATCATACCAACTCAAATTCAACATTTTTTCCATCTCATCTCCTTTGTATTGTAGAGGCTTCATCGTTCCCTACTTAGACGACCTCCTAATAATAGCCCAAATAGAAGATCAGGCCTACACAAACACTCAAATAGTGGTCAATCACCTACAGCATCTGGGTTGGATCATCAACTCTCAAAAGAGTCATCTAATTCCATCACAGGACCTGACATACTTAGGAATGAGAATCAACACAGAAGGAGGCATTATCAAATAAAAAAAACAATCCAGGGCAAATGGATTCACTGGGGTAAAACAAACAGCACCCAGGGAGGACGGTGGTCCCACTCCCTGAGGCTGGGATAACGGCTGGCCTGGTGGGGAATGCATTCCCACCCACCAGGCTGGGGCAAAGGAATCCAGGGGACACCCCAACATCCCTGGTGAGGACAGTGGTCCCACTCACCAAGGCTGGGGACTCAAGCAAACGGGCAACAAGCGGTGGGCTGGAGATGAGGACTGTTGTCCCCCTCATTGCAGCTGAATTTTCACCGGGCCTGGTGGGCTTGCTCCCACTCTATCACTCTCTCAGAAAAAAAGAATATCAAACATAATAAAAAGAGTATTAAGATTCAAAAAGGAGTCATGCGGCTCACATATTTATGCGATGCCTGGGAGTAATGATGTCAGCCATCCAAATAATCCCATGGTCAAGGTTCCATTCAAGGCACCTTCAGTCTCATTTCCTAAGATATTGGAACAGATATCAACCAGATCCTCTTCAGCGCATTCACCTGTCAGCAAGGGTGCATCACAACCTTCTTTGGTGGACAAAGAGGACAAATCTTCAAAAAGGAACTTCAATCACAGACCCAGAGTGGGAAATAGTCACCACGGATGCCAGTCCCCAAGGATGGGGAGCGGTCTACAAATCCATGAAAGCTCAAGGGAAATGGTCCAGAACAGAAAAGGATCTGCACATAAATGTGTTAGAGCTGTGAGCCATAGGTCAAGCATTAAGATTCTTTCAAAGGGAACTAAAAGGCAAGGCGGCCTACATCTCGGACAACATGTCATGTATCTAAAAAAACAAGGAGGAACAAAGAGCTCAGGCCTGAACAGGGAACTTGCAAAAATCTTTCAGTGGGCAGAAAGAAACATACTGGCCATTTCGGCCTCCCACATAGCGGGCGTTCAGAATATTCAGGAGGACTACCTGAGCAGGAACAGGGTTCACCCGGGGGAGTGGTCACTGAATCGGCAAGTATTCCAGCAGATAACTCACAGGTGGGGAATCCCAGAAGTGAATCTAATGTCCAATCTGGAGAACAGAAAATGCAAAATAATTTTTCTCCAGATGGGTAACAAGGGAGGCATTGGGCCAGGATGCTCTGAAATATTCCTGGACTTTCTCTCTGGCTTACATCTTTCCCCCTATTCCTTTAATCAGAGAGGTTCTCAGGAAAGAGAAGACAAACAGAGTGGAGGTCATCTTGATTGCCCCACGATGGCCCAGGCGCTCAGGGCACTCGGAACTAGTCAGGATATCAGTTCAGGATCCATGGCCTTTGCTGAACAGAGTGAATATACTATCACAGGGGCCTCTGTTACATCTTCATCCCAGTTTGTTCCACCTGACAGCCTGGAGACTGAGTGGCAAAACTTGAAACAGCGAGGCGCCTCTAGAAAGGTGGCTGATACCATCATAGCAGGACGTAAGAAATCTACCCTTAAGATCTATGATAGAGTTTGGAAGACCTTCAGAGGATGGTGCATTAGAAATAGTATTCATAAGGACCGGGTTACAGCCCCAGTTATCTTGGATTTCCTACAAAATTATTTTGATTTAGGTCTAAGTCCGGCATCTCTGAAGGTGCAGATTTCAGCACTCTCGGCTGTCCTATCTAAGCATTGGGCAGGAGATGACCTAATCAAAAGATTCGTCAAAGCCGTAGAGAAGGTTCGTCCCAGGATAAGAGAGACTATTCCTGCATGGGATCTCAATATTGTATTAACTCAGCTAGTGGATTCCCCTTTGTTTGAGCCTTTAGAATCTATTTCTCTAAGACATCTCACATGGAAAACTGTCTTTTTAACAGTAATTACATCCGCTAAAGGGGTTAATGAGCTGCAGTCTCTTTCTTGTAAAGCCCCTTACTTATCTTTCCATCAGGACAAGGCTGTGCTTAGAATGAGGCCCTCTTTCAGAGGGAAGGTAATCTCAGATTTTCTTCTAAATCAGATGATAGGGGAAGAACAAAAGGAAGACAAAACTAAGGCTGACAAGGAAAAAAGGCTTCATTCTTTGGATCTAGTCAGATGTATCTCTATTTACCTAAAAAGAACTCAGGAATTTAGGAAATCAGAGAACTTATTCAATCAATTCCTAGGTAAGAGAAAGGGTTTGCCAGCCTCTAAACAGTCAGTGGCTAGATGGATTAGGCAATGTATCATTACAGCCTATAAGGAAGCAAAACTAGAACCTCCACTTAGGGTGAAAGCTCATTCAACTAGAGCCATGGCTACATCTTGGGCTACTAAGGCTAATGCCTCTCCGGAGGAGATCTGCAGAGCAGCCACATGGACTTCTATTTCCATGTTTATAAAGCATTATAAACTGGATATCAACGCCTCCACAGATGCTAGATTTGGGCAAGGTGTTCTTCAAGCAGTAGTCGCACAGTGACAGGTAGGATATGTACCATTCTTTGTTTCAATATAATAACTAAATGTTTCTTATGTCTTTTCCTACATATATATATATATATATATATATATATATATACATATATATATATATATTTATGTGTGTGTTCATTTGTATATGCTTATATATGCATGTCCATGAACCTATGTGGATTTCCCTCCCTAAAGTTTGGCTTGGGAAGTTCCCATACTTCTTTGTGAAGGGGAGTACACAGAAGAAAGAGAAATTTACTAACTGATATTTCCTTTTCTTCTGTGTATCTCCATATCACACCCTCCCTTAACATTATAGTATTTTCTCATATGTTTTTCAGCTTGGACAAAAGTCTAACTGAAGACAGTGGGGGGAGCCTACTATTTAAATCAAATTAAACGGTCCTACCAGCTGGAGGAAGGAGATGGATTCCCATACTTCTTTGTGATGTGGAGATACACAGAAGAAAAGGAAATATCAGTTAGTAAATTTCTCTCTTTCTGAGTCATTTGTGCATCCAAAATAATATAATCTTCATGGAAATGTCTGGAAAGTTAACACATTAAGCTTGGTGCCGCAGTACATAAATGTGCCATGACATGCCTGTTGGGAGCCAGTGCAATGGTGAATAAACCCACTGAGAACTGTCTGAACACTAATGTGTGATTAGCTCTCTAGTATGATAGTCATTCCAATTCATGTTATTCTATGGAACCAATCTTAGTGCAAAGGCTACATGGAATAACATGGAGAGGTTTTCACATCTTCTTGAATAACCTTCCCGGTACTACTGTTGCTAAGTTTTATATAACATCGGACTAAAGCATCCCCCTGCCTTTCCAGATAATGTTTTATTACTATATTACTGCTATCCACTTAAGAGATATGCATACCACAGGGCAACACAGGAACAATTACAGAGGTGGCCAACTTCTGTGTCTCCAGCTTTTGGTCTAAACTCATATTGTGCTCAACTAGCCAATGGTAGGACATGGAAAATGGGAATTATAGTCCAGCAGTAGCTGGAGAGATGCAGGCTGCCTGCCCTCCTTCTACAGTTACAGCAGTTCCTATGTAACCCTGCAGTAGGCATGTTTTGTAACTGTACAAATATTAAAGGGAGACAGTGGCATGGCTTAATTCTGCCATTTGTGTTTTTTTTGTTTTTTTTTTCTTTTAAGGTATGAAATTCAACAAAATTGCATTATCTGTAATTCAATATTCACATTACTCTATCCAGAGACAGTAACTTCAAATTAAGGATTTAACCCTTTGAGTGCCAGAGGGGTACAGAATGCATTGCTTTGCAATGCGTTATGTACCCCTCTGGAACTCAAAGGGTTAAATTCATTCTCATAAATACCATGCAATACGACCAAATGACATGTTTGATTAGATGCAAATACCTTAGTACAGGAAAGAGTGTTAAAAAACCTGGATTTGTTGGGAATTTACATTGTGGGAACAGGTGTAATTTGCAGCCTCTCAAACAGAATCTGCATGAAAAGATATTAGAATATAAATTAAAGAGAAATATCTCTTCAAGTGAATTATTTTAACCCTTTGAGTGCCAGAGGGGTGCACTACGCATTGACCCCTCTGGCCTTCAAACCTAAATCCTTTGAGTGCCAGAGAGGTAACCAACGCATTGCAACTGGCACTCAAAGGATTAAAAGCTCTTGTTTGAGCAATATATCACTATGAGGCAATTCTGGAAAAAAACAAACTTCAACATAGGGGACAAATCATAATTTCACAAATTTCCCTTGATCTAAATTGAGCCTTTAACCCCTTGAATGCTTGAGAGGTTTCAACATATTTCTTCTCTAGCTTATAATGGAGTTAAAAGCCCCATTTAAAGTTCCATTTAACCCCTTAAGGACCAGCCGCGTGGCCGGCACTTAAAGGTATAGTAATGTCTTTAAACCAATGCAGTTGTGATTGATCCTCCTATAAAGAGGATCATGTAACGCTCTATTTTAATATGCTCCGTGTTCTAGTCCAATAGAAATTCACTGGTAAAGGATTCCCCTCCAACCCCTTTTACTGCCTGCAAGCCACCTCCCCTTAGATGTGGAATCCAGTCATGGGACCCGACAACACGCACAGAGGGACAATCTTCATTCACTAAGTATAAGGCAAACCCTGCCCCTTGATGAAGGAGGGCAGGATTTTCCTTATGCTTAGTGAAGATTGTCCCTCTGTGCGTGTTGTCGGGTCGTCTGAAAGTGTAAGAGTGACGGAGGGGAAAGGAGAAGGAGGGGAATCCTTTACTAGAGAATTTCTATTGAACTAGAACATGGAGCACATTAAAAATAGCTTTATATGGTCCTCTTTATAGGCGGATCAATCGGAGCTACATTGGTTTAAATGTATTACTAACCCATTAAAGACCACAAAACATTTTTTTTCTTTTTCGTTAATGGAATCAGAGGTCCCCTAACAGAGTGCAGCTGCGATGAGACCCCTGAATTCCAGGACATACCTATACGTCATGGGTCCTTAAAACACGTTTTCCTCGTGACGTATATGTACGTCCTTGGTCCTTAAGATGTTAACTCCAGTTGAATTTTCATTTCCCCTATATGGAGCAGTTGGTTTGATCAAAAATTGCACTCTTTTAGCTTGATGAATAAGGCCTTCACTATCTTTGACAATCTTGCATACACACACACTGTTCTGCACATAGACATAGTAACATAGTTGAAAAAAGATATGCATCCATCCTGTCTGCACTGAAACCAACTGTCATAATTCTCAATATTGTTCTGATACAGAAATGTATCTAATATCCAATATATTTTTTAAACATCTACAGTATCTGCAAATGCAGCTTCCCGAGCCACAACTTGACTGTGCCTACTATAAAAAAATCCCTGCCTTTGTTCTGGTCGAAAGCTCCAATGGATGACCGTTTGGTTTTTTTTTTTTTTTGTTTATTTTGCTCAGCTCTTTGAGTAAATAGTTCCGTTGAGAGTTATTTGTATTGACCTTGAAAATATTTGTAAGTGGTAATCCTATTACCCCTTAGACAAACCCAGTTTGGCTACTGTCTTTTTATAATTCAGATCCTCCAAATCCCTTTGTCAGTTTTGTTACATGTCTTTGCACGTATTCCAGTTGTATAATGTTTTTTTAAGAACTGGTGCCCAAAACTGTACTCCATATTCTAGATGAGGCCTAGAATTCTAGAAGGATTGATATAGAGGAAGAATTGTATTCCAATTCTGTGCATCTATACCTCCTTTTTTTAGCCCTTTGAGTGCTAGAGAGGAATGCGTTGGATTCCTCTCTGGCACTCAAATGGTTAATACACAATAGTCACCCACATGCACATTTTCATCTATGCATATGCCCAAAACAAAAGGGGAATAATTCTAGAACACCCCAGGGGGCAAATGTAACTTCCCATTGATTTAAAATGGGCTTTATACCCCTTGAGTGCTCATTAGCAACCTCTCTAGCAATCAAAGTGTAAAAGAATAGTAACCCTTTATATTTACATATTCTGCAAGAACATAATATATAAAGTCAAATTTCCTATACTTTTCATAATTTTTTCTCCAAGTTCAGCAGTTGTTGTTTTTTTTTGTTTTTTACACTTTTTATGTTCCTGTTAGTGAGCTGCCTGGATCTATTTGCAGATAACTTTCTGCCAGTAAACATGAAAGCCTGTCTAGAGATACACATGTTAGATCCCTCCGGATCTGCCCCGGAGTCTCCTGTTTTCAGACTGAATTACTGGGTCTCGGGAACAGAGATTGATTCTCTGGAGGTGGTGGGTTAGTTCTCCTTCCCACCCTGTTCATCCCATTTCCCACCTACATCTTCCCCTTCCCACCCTGTTCTGCCCACTTCCCACATATTTTATGACACACAGATGAGTAAGTCTTGCCCACCTTTATGACACCACCTTTATACCCCTGGACGGCAGCACGAGCCCCCTTCAATGGTTCAAAGGGAAGAAATTCTCAGGTAGGATGATACAATGTATAAAATATACACTGTAATAAAGATAGCACACAGAGCCTTTCGTCCTGCAGGGACAACGTAAAATACTGCATAATACATAGTTACATAGTAACTTAGGTTGAAAAAAGACATAAGCCCATCAAGTATAATCAAGAAAAGAAGAATTATATAATAAGCCTTCCCTACTCTTAAATGGGTATTACTATGTTTTTAGCAGTTTAACCCTGTATGTTCCATTCTCTTCTGCTAGAAATGTATCTTCCTGCTTTTAAATGTATTGATTCTATCTGCCATTACCACATGTTTGGGCAAGGAATTCCACAATTTAACAGGTCTTCTGACCAGAACGCCCTCTGAAAACAGAAATTCAGCGGGCTTACTGTAAGGGAAATTAAAATGTTTTGAAGGCAAAGAGTGATCACACCAAATATTGATTTGATTTAGATTGTTCTTCTGTTCACTCACTATGCCTTTTGTTCACTGATAAATATAAACTATTAAAGGTCTATTTTTTTAAAGCATTTGTACTTTACAGCATTTTTTAACACCTGTCTAAAGCTGTTGCACATTACTGTACACGATTTTGAAAGCTTTCTCAAATGAGCCTAAAAGGTTTTAGTTCCACTTTAAAAGTCCAATTAAAAATCAATGGGGATTTTGCTTGTCCTCTATGGTACATCTGGTCTGATGCAGAATTGTATCTGTCTAGCTTGATAAATAAGGCCCAAAATATCTGCTGCTATTTTACATCCTACTAAACACATAGAAACACACTGCTCCATGTATAGACTAGGGCTGGGCAACCCGAGTCCCTTCTACTATTCAAAACTACAATTCTTATCATCTGCAGCCAATCAGCAAATGTGTAGGGATAATGGTAAATGTAGTCCTGAACATCTGGAGGGCATCATGTTACACATTACTGACACACACACACATTCTCATCTGTGCATTTACACACAAGACTGAACTGGCACATCCTCCACCACATACTATAACCCAAGGTCCCTTTCCCCACCAAGAAAGATACACAGACAAAATGCTTGGGTAAGGAAAAGACTACAGCATTTATTAACCAGAGGACATTAAAACAAAATAATGTGACTGCTTCTTGGCATCTGCGATACAGCACACTTCAAACCAGAGTCTCTGCTCTCACCTGAGACGTTAGCCAGCGAGTGAGAGACTAACTCCTCAAAGCCCATAAGGGCAAGATAACAGTTATACTTCCATTGGCAAAAACCAAAACAACAGAGGGGAGGGAAAAACTCAATGTCCCTGAGAGGCTGCAAAAGCCAGAATTAAAAAGAGCCAGCAGCTCCTCAGGGAATATTTATACACATAACCCCAAAGCCCTACCCAGAGAGCTCTGGCCCAACAGAACCGACATAAAGACCAAATATTTACTACTGGGCTGGAGATGTGCCCAGCAGTCAAGCCCTTCCTGCCCCCCAGTCCAACAAGGTTACCATTTTCTGTAAAAACACAAACACGCACGTGTGTGTGAGATTCAGAAAATCGCTAACGGTGTGTGTTAAGCTGGGGGCAGAGGAGACAGATTGCAAGATGAAGGAGCCAGAGGCACAGAGAGACAACATCCAGATAATGTGTACATAGCACGGATCAGAGAGCATGTTCAGGCAAGGGGGGCTTCAACTAACTCTGCACTCAGCTCACAGACCACAGAGGGAAACCCCAGAACTAGGTCTCTCACTCTGCACGGCTATCACTATTAGCTTGTTTGTTGCTGGCAAAACAGGCAAACAGTGTAGCAAGCAAAGGGAGACAGAGCGGCTGAAGTATTAAGTGTAAGATTAGCAATTGGAAAGTACATAAACTGCACCTTAGGGGACAAATACAAGTCTCTTTTTATTTAAATGGGGGTTTTAAACCTTGAATGCTGGAGAGGCAACACATTAGGTAATTTGCTAGCATTCAAGGGGTTAAAACTCCCATTTAAATTAAGCTCTGTTTTTATTTGACTCCTATGGTCAGTTGGTTGGAAGAATACAGTTGTGACTCTCCAGCTGTTAGACTGCATCTCCCATCATTACCACATGGCAGTAAAACAGCTGAAATGCCATAGCTTGCACTGTTGGCCTGATGAAAATGATGGTAGTTGTAATATATAATTTAGTAAGCCTCAGCTTGCACTATTGCCCAGCAAAGGATGATGGACGTTGTAGTCCAACAAGGGCTGGAGACTAACAGCTGTCATCTGTTAATTAGTCAGCTGAGGTAGGTGGGAGCTGTAGTTCAACAAAAGTTGAAGAGCAATATTGGCCAGCAGAGGATGATGAGAGCTGTAGTCCAACAACACATGGAGCTCTTAAAGTTGCCCCCATAGATACTAAATACATCACCAATGAACTGCATTGCGATCCATTGTAGATGTCTGGAGAACTTAAGGGGTTAATATTATGTCATCATAAGAAGTACGAAATCTGTAATTTGTACATGAGAATATTTGGTTACCCCTCGTCTAGCTGCAGCATATGTTTCTCTCTTGTTTGAAAAATACGTAGCAAAATCATAAAAATAAAGAGTATTGAGGTCACAATTTGTAGTGCTGTCAATCCAGTTTGTTTCCATTGTTTATTCTCATAGTTAACCCCTTGAAGACCAGTGGGGTGTGCAAAACAATTATCCACAATGTACTGCACACCCCACCCCAGGTTATAGCACTGGGCAAGTTACCTCAGCTTTATCACCTCTTTATCACACCTTAAAGATGATCAGTAAAATTAGTGTAAAAGTCAAGTCATAATATACAAACTACTTGTATTGTGCTGCTGGGTGTCATCACAGAGGGTCACCTCCTGTCATGTACAGTGCTACTCAATAAGACCCATGGAATACAGGGATAAAGAAGTGATAAAGCTGAGATAACTTCTCCAGTGTTATCAGTTCTCCAATTCCTATGCACTAAGATCTCCAAAGTTGGAGAAATCTTAGTGCATTTAATCTATAGAATAACCTAGGAATTGGAGACGTGATATCACTGGAAAAGTCATCACCTCTTTATCACTACTTAGTGCATAACACCCCAGCACTGAGTGAAGGTATAACCACCTTCACTCAGTGCTGGGGTGTTATGCACTAAGTAGTGATAAAGAGGTGATGACTTTTCCAGTGATATCACGTCTCCAATTCCTAGGTTATTCTATAGATTAAATGCACTAAGATTTCTCCAACTTTGGAGATCTTAGTGCATAGGAATTGGAGAACTGATAACACTGGAGAAGTTATCTCAGCTTTATCACTTCTTTATCCCTGTATTCCATGGGTCTTATTGAGTAGCACTGTACATGACAGGAGGTGACCCTCTGTGATGACACCCAGCAGCACAATACAAGTAGTTTGTATATTATGACTTGACTTTTACACTAATTTTACTGATCATCTTTATTCACTCTGAACTATAGGAGATGACTTTCTGTGACAAGGCCATGAGAACTAGCACCCAGCAGTGACACACTGAACCTATGATCAACTGGAAGGTATTCATACTAATTTTTTAAAATCTAATTAACCTGAATATAAACCTTTTATATACTAATTCGAAATTCTTCCTTGTGTCACTGTTTCTGAAATCTGTAGTACTAACCAGAATTTTTCTCTACATTACGATCTACAAGGAGCATACACGACTAATACACTCATGGATTTTAATTAATATTTACATACTTATTGGAGTTTTGTTAACCCTGTTGATGTTTTTTTTTTTTTTTGCTACATTTTGCCTCATTGTCTCTTTATTTGAATTTGATTTCTTACATAGACCGAATTTGTTTGCTGTACAATACATCAAAACCTGTTTTTATTTTACCCTTGAGAGCCAGAAGGGTACGCAATACATTGCAAAGCAATGTGTTGCATACCTCTCTGGCTCTCAAAGGGTTAAAGGGATAGTAATGTTTCAAAATAAAAGCTCCAATGAATCTTCAAAGTATTTGGACCATGGAGAGTGTTATTTCAATACTGTCAGAGTTGAAGTTCAAGAGTAATTGAATGATAAAGTATCTGCCTCCTGCCCCTTTTACCTAGTGTAAGGCACCTCCCCTCAGGTGTGGAATCCAGTCCACAGACAAGACAGCTCACAGCAAGGGACAATCTTCTTACTGTGAGAATAATGAAAACCCTGCCCCCCCTTGACAGGTTTTTCCCTTATGCTAATTGAAGATTGTCCCTATCTGTGATCCATCCGGACACCAACTTTCTGTTCTGAGGTGACAGTGTTACACCAGTAAAAGGGGCGGGAGGGGGATACTTTATCATTCAATTACTCTTGAACTTACTCTTGAACTACAACTCTGCCAGTACTGAAATAATAATCTCCATGGCCCAAATACTATGAAGATTAATTGAAGCTGCTTTTATTTGGAAACATTACCATCCCTTTAGTAATGTTCTGAATTTGGATTCAAGTATGTTGATACTTGTGCATATTTAAGATTACCTATGATAGTTTTTGTCATAGGATTCCTTTAAATGCAGAGTAATGTGTTGTGCACCCACTCCTATGGCACTCGGAAGGTTAAGCTGAGTTTATTTTTCTTTTTTTTATCGTTTTTTTTCCTATTATGGTATATATGCTTTTTTCTTTTGTTTTCTCAGTTTGTTTCTTTAGTTTGTTTATTTTTTAATTCCTTTATCTTTTTTTCCTTTTTTCATTTCCTTTTTTTATTGTTTAATTTCTCCTTTACTGGACTTATTTGGCAGTAGTTGGAATTAATATGTGGAATTTAGTTTAGTGTAAACATTATGTTATATGTAGCTCTTATGTGCCTGGCCATTTTCTCTGTCTTTTTCTTCAGAAGGCATCAGGCCGGTTGCCTAGCAATGCACCGCTCTGTCGGACGACATTGTGGACCGGACTTTGGTGGGGCTTTCAAGATGCCAGAGCTCTCTGGTGGTCAGATTCTAATTAGTTATTCTGCTGCATTCTCTAGGAAAGGTGAGTCACCAACTAACAGTTTCCATAGTGATGAAACTGCTGAGGCATGCTGTCAGAACTGTCGCAAATAAATGTGCTGTCATTTACTTCCTGATCATTTGAACTGTTATTAATTTTGAATAAAGCAACTGACAGCATTGAGTACTGCTGAGTACTGAGTAATACTAAGAATGAAAAGCTCTGCTATATATATACATAAATAAATACACTTACTGCTCCTTTAAGCTGGAGTTGAAGGCACATCAAGGCATTATGACATCTTGCCGGAGAACCACTAATTTAGTGCATAATCCCCCCACATTTTCTTCATGCAGGGCCTGATGTTCTGTTAGGCAGGGTAGCCAATCACCTAGGGTGCTAGCTCCGTGCCTCAGCCATGTTGTGGGTATGGATTTTGTAATTCCGGTTTACTTAATATCTTTTTTGTGGTTATATGATAAAGGTTCTTTTCTATGTCAGGAGAAAGTGGATGGGTCTGGAGGTAGAGCTGTATAATGAGAAAGGGTGGGGTGATGGGAATGGGGTAAAGAAACTCTTGTCGTGGGGCACCTGAAATGTAAATCTGGCACTGGCTGTACTCTAATGTACAACTGAAACCAGCACTAAGCTACTAATGCCATTCACCCCCCTCTAGAAAACAGCCTCATGGAGCTTGCATCAGGTACCTCAATTTGTACTACGCAGTGACACAAGTAGAATTGCGTACTTGCATGGCGAAATGCATCAGCGCACATTCACGTTAAAAATAAAAACACCAGTAAAGGAAATCACACTGTGCTTGCCTAGCAGATTTCCGCCAAGTACTTTAGTTCTTCCTGCATAAATCAGCACTTCCTATGCAATCCCACTTATCTTTGCAAAGATGTGCTTGAGATGTAAATGGACGTCTCTAAATCCTCTGTGTGCCAGAGAGCATGGATAACTCTAGGGCACTCAAACGGTTAAAGGGAAATTGCACCTTTAGGAATAGATAGCACATAGGGCTGTATGTTCAAAAGAAAAATGGAGGAGTTGTGGGGCAAACCATTGCATTACAGGGGAGAACATTTCCCATTGATTACATAGGGATTTTAACCTATCTAGCATTGCAGGGGTTAAAATCGCCATTTACATTAATGGAATTTTTTTTTATTTTTAGCTCTCCCCTATAAAGCAATTGGTCTGCCCCAGAACACTTTTCTTTTGAACATACGACCCTGGACCCTTTGATCTTAACCCTTTGAGTGCCAGAGGCACACAAAGAATTAATCTAGTTAACAGCAGGATTTCCTAAGCAGGGATCCTTCATACAATTTGCTGGAACAGTGGTTCTCAAGCCGTGCCCTCATGGCCTACTAAACAGCACAGGACCTTTGGAAATCTCAGCTTGAACACAGGTGAGTGAGTAAGAATGTGTGAGCCTCTGATTAACTCCTCCAAGAAAGTAGTCTGCAACAAACCAACTGTATTGAAGGGACCAACACAATACCAAATGATTTAAAGGGACACTCTCACCTAAAACAGCTTTGGTTATTTTGAAAGAGCTTTTCTGGGAACATCTTTAGCAAAGATAGAGAATATCATATTTTGTGGCAGGACATTTGTCCTGCCAGACAATACAGAGGCAGTATGAAGTTAAACATGTCCCAGCTGATTTAGTGTAGCTCTCATCAGTGTTATATCATGGTAGTGACATCTATGGCAACTGTGAGACAAGGATGGAGGTCAGTATGTGTGGTTCTATGGCTACCAGTGCAATGGGACAAGGCTAGGGGGGTCAGAATTTGTACTTCTCTGGCTAGAAGTGAAATTAGGACAAAGCTTAAAGTCAATATGTGAGGTTCTCGCTCTTCAGTTCAGTGGGACGAGGTTGGGGGGGTCAGTGGGAGTTAGTGGTACAAGGATGGAGTCAGGATGTGTGGTTCTGTGGCCATCAGTGCAGTGGGACAAGGCTAGGTGATCAGTATGTGTGTTTCTCTGGCTACTAGTGCAGTTGGGACAACATTTGGGGTCAGTATGTGTGGATCAATGGTTAATGTGGTATCAATAGAGTAGTACCATTTCAACTGTAAGCTAGAATATCTCCATTTCAATTGTAAGCTCTGTGGTATAACTAGTATGGATCCATATCAGTTGTAAGCTCTGTGGTATAACCAGAATAGACCCATATCAGTTGTAAGCTCTGTGGTATAACTAGTATAGATCCATATCAGTTGTAAGCTCTGTGGCATAAATAATATAGATCCATATCAGTTGTAAGGTCTGTGGTATAACTAGTATAGATCCATATCAGTTGTAAGCTCTGTGGTATAAATAGTATAGATCCATATCAGTTGTAAGGTCTGTGGTATAACTAGTATAGACCCATATCAGCTGTAAGCTTTGTTGTATAAATAGTATAGATCCATATCAGTTGTAAGTTCTGTGGTATAACTAGTATAGATCCATATGTTGTAAGGTCTGTGGTATAACTAGTATAGATCCATATCAGTTGTAAGCTCTGTGGTATAAATAGTATAGATCCATATCAGTTGTAAGTTCTGTGGTATAACTAGTATAGATCCATATGTTGTAAGGTCTGTGGTATAACTAGTATAGATCCATATCAGTTGTAAGCTCTGTGGTATAAATAGTATAGATCCTTATCATTTGTAAGCTCTGTGGTATAACTAGTATAGATTCATATGTTGTAAGGTCTGTGGTATAACTAGTATAGATCCATATCAGTTGTAAGGTCTGTAGTATAACTATTATAGATCCATATCAGTTGTAAGGTCTGTGGTATAACTAGTATAGATCCATATCAGTTGTAAGGTCTGTAGTATAACTATTATAGATCCATATCAGTTGTAAGGTCTATGGTATAACTAGTATAAATTCATATCAGTTGTAAGCTCTGTGGTATAACTAGTATAGGTCCATATGTTGTAAGGTCTGTGGTATAGCTAGTATAGATCCACTTTAATTGTACACCCTGTTGCATTACCAGCTCCATTACAATTGTAAGCTCTGTAGGTCGCTATTGTAACTCAATTTCAAATGTAATTTTAATTGCTTTCCTTTTTTTTCTAAACTACCCCTCTTCCAAAAAAAAAAAAAAAAAAAAAAAAAAAAGCACTGCAAATTATTTCCCCATCTGAGAAGAGATGGCTTACACTAGGTAAAAGGGGCGGGAGGGGAAACTTTGCTTGTGAATATCTCTTAAACCATAAAGGTTTGAGAGATAAGACTTATATCATTCTTCATATTTTTTTAATGCCTACAAAATAAAATAAAGTTAAAACAAAGTATTACTATCCCTTTAAAATTGAAGCAGGCAGTGTAGAGAGACTACTTAGGGACCAGAGGGATGCACACCAAATTGCAAAGCAGTGCACACCTCTCTGGTACTTAAATGGCAAAGATTATAATTTGCAGTGAGAAGAGTCTGATGTCAAATGCTCCAGCTAGCAACTGTCATGTTTGCCTCAGTGTGCATGACATCCAGGGCTGACTGAAGATGTTATTTCTTAAAGGGACACTAATATCCCATAAAAATTTATACTTGTTTTGAAGAGGTTTAAAGAAATAAGTTATTTGGCACAAATCCATAAAGGTTTGAGAGATATTCGCCTGTAAAATTCCACCCTCCCTCCCCTTCTCCTGACGTCAGAGCCTAGCTGACAGCAGGAGATCTCGGTCCGGGGACCAGCTGGCGGCTCTGCAGCAGAGCTGAAATGGCAACACTGGAAAAGAATTACTTCATTGGAAAAGTCTACAAAGTGTGCCTGGTTTGCAAGCACACTTTGTAGACCATTCCCATGAAGTTGTTCTTTTTAAATAACGCGATTTCGGCTCTGCTGAAGAGCCTCCTCGAGTCGCATGACTCAAATCTCCTGCTGTCAGCATCAGGAGAAGGGGAACCTTACAAGCGAATATCTCTCAAACGATAGCGGTTTGAGAGATAGGATTTGTGCCACATGATTTATTTTTTTAACCTCTACAAAACAAGAATATTTTTTTATGGGACATTACTGTCCCTTTAACCCTTTAAGTGCCAGATGGGTACACAATGAGTAATGCGTTTCATGCCCCTCTGGCCCCCAAATGGTTAAACAAAGGCACAAGTGGTCATAAGGATTTTCTTGCCACAATAATGTAAGTGGGAAGTTATTATTAGGAGGGGTTATTGTTCCTTTAAAGACAGAAGTTTTTTTGTTTTTTTTTAAAGGGTCAATAATGAGTCACATCATGTACACATGATACTTCAATCAATTCAATAATGCCTCAGTTAAAAAAAAACCAAAACAAAACAAAACAAAAAAACACTCATATACACTCATTAATATAAGAAGAGGTGAACACTGACTACAAGTTCCCATCTGTCACCTCGTATCACTCCATAGAAGCACTCTACAGGACACTTCTCTCCATTAATCCTGCTTCTGGATCATCTGCCATGATGCTTCCTTCTAAGCAAGGACAAGACAAGGAAACGTCATGTCCTTCTCTTGCTGCCTTCACTCTCATGCTCTATCACACAACAGGTTTTCCTGAATTAAGGTCAGAGATATCCCGGAGAGCATTGCATGAGGGGGGTAGCTGAGGATCCTCTCGGCCGGATTACTTAATTCTGATTTGATTATAACAATCACTTTGTCCGCTGCTGCATGGAAGTAATCCCGGAGTGGAGAATTGCTGGAGCTGTCTCTTTCTATGCTACTTCATTAATTGCATGCTAGCTTGGCCTAAATGCGAGCGTGCATCAGATAATGGGGGCACTGGATGAAACAGTCTGACATGTTAACAGCAGTGATAATAGATGTTTTCTTAACACAATGACCTCATTGCACCGCAGGGCTGAATTTCTCATTAGGCAGAGTCTGCAACCACCTAGGGGTTCCTAATTATCAGGGATGCCTCAACCATAATGGCCATGCCCACTGTGCTGATCTGTGGGTGTGGCCAGTGCAGTCTCAATGCCCTTGCACCAGTCACCTACTCTTATGGTGGCTGGGCTGGTTTATTTAACTGTTTATATTTTGCTGTAAAGCAATCTCCCAAAGACATTCCTCCCTCATGACAAATACCAGCCACTTAAAGTGTAACTGTTACTTTGCAACAAGCAGTTTATTTCATTTTGAAAGAGCCATAAATTCACCTATGTTTATGTGTGTTTTTTTATTATTATTTCTAACAATAGTTAGAATAGCCCTGGGGACTCTGGCTTTCAGAATGGGTGGTAACCCCGCCCACTTTACCACCCATTCTACCCACTCACTCCCTGTTCCTCCAAGTACTCAGTCCATTTAAGTGAAATCTCCATCTCTCAACCTTCCAACCCAATTAAGCACCACCCACATTATGACATGAATAGCGTTTGGACACTTCCACCTGCAGCCCTTTGTATTTGTTCAGGTCCCATGGATAAGAAGGTTCCCAGGAATACTTTCAGTACTCTAATGTGGCTGTCATGAGGCTCACTAATACTGCAATTCTCAAATGGACCAGTAATGGCCACAACACCACAAACCACTTAGGGTCATATTCACTGAAGAGGAACAATTCTGGAGCAAACCAGAGGGAAGAAATGAAAATTTCCAATTATTTAAAGGGGATGTTTACCCCCATAGGAACTCTGTCTAAATTGTTTCATTATCCTGTATAATAATTTGCTAGGATGTTTGTCAGATGCTGTCATGTGCAGTAGAGACTGCCTGAACGCACAGAATGCTGGGAGTTCTGTGCTGGGAGCATTCTGTGCTTTCGGGCAATCTACAGTGCATGACTGCATCGGCGGCAGGACGCAGAGCAGGGCCAGCCTCTTAACCCTTTGAGTGCAAGAGGGGTATGCAACGCATTGCAAAGCAATGAGTTGCGTACCCCTCTGGCACTCAAAGGGTTAACCTCACCCAGACCTTGGCCCGTGTACACTGGCTTTTACACTAGTATAATATAAACAATGAAAAGTGTACACATTAAAAAAAAAAAAGCTAGTTTGGAGGAATTAAGAGAATTAATGCAGCTGTGTACCCACTTCCAGGCAGACTGTGTTTAACGGATCTGTACCTCAGTCTGACACTTCTATCCAGCCTCCTCCGATGATGGAGGCTGTCTGTCTGTAAGCTGGAGTGCTCTCATTGTCCAGAAATTGATCTCTGCCAATGAGAGAGGTCCAGTTAACAGAAATCTGAAGCACCTCCTCCCCCCCCCCGCCAAAAAAAAAGTGTGACCGACTGTGTACTTACAGGCAGCTCCTCTGTGGCTGTGCTGTTCGTGGGCTCCCTGCAGCATCTTGGCAAGGGCGGGGCAGTTCCAGCAAGTGAGGAGGAGGGAGTAATGCGCCTCCATGACTACAGCTTCAGATCCGCTCTTCAAGTTTTGTCACTCATGGCTCACATCCGGCTGTGGTGCGCAGAGGGGAGAGAATGAGGAGTTCATCACCCCCCTCCCATGCAGTAGCTTGATGCGCAGGGAGGCTAATTTAAAAAAAAAAAAACTATCCCAATGACAGGTGCCCCTCTGTGGGGGTGTTCCTGTAGGCAGATGCCTACTCTTCCTTATTATAGATCCGGCCCTGCCCATAGGGCCACGACACCCTGCCCCTGCTTGAGAGCCACTGCTCTAGCATGTGAGAACAGCCCTCATTTCCTTTTGTATTACTGTGCAGTTTCTTGATTGTTAAAAGCTGTGTATGATATAGTATTCTTTTATAGAGCTGTGGAATATGTTGCACTTTATTAATAATAATAATAATAATGTCCAATTTATAAACTAATTAAGCCATTTCATATGCCTCTTTACTGGATAATTTGTTTAGCCTCTTGATTGCTAGAAAGGCCTGAAGACCTGTTTAGCACCCAAGGTGTTAACCCTTTAAGGACCAGCAGGATGTGCAACACATAGCTTCTCCATGCTCTGCACACCCCTCCGGTCCATAAAGGGTTAAAGAGGTTTTTTGTTTTTTTTCCCATTAACCCACTTAGGCAGCCAATGGGCAGATAGCTGGGCTAAGATTAAACTTCCTACACCCAACAGAAAATCTGCCAACCCATGGCAATGCCTATCTGTCTGTTTAAAGTAATATATATTAATAACATGCAAAAGCAGCAGATATCCTGTACTTCTATGTGCACAGTTTAGCCACGTGTATTTTTTCGTTTGTTGAAGGCTCTCAGCACAGATTAGCCTAATTAGATCCTCTTAATAATAAAGGACTCAACCTTCCCCCACAATCAGTGGAAACCTTCAGAACTATTCCAGTCGTCCTACAGTTCCATAAAATCCCCAAGTATATCCTCCGATCAAGCTATTTCTACGCCCGGGGAAGGCACAGGAAGTGTCCACATTTTTCAAAACTAAACCTTATTAGTATGAATGTATACGTATATATACATAGATAGATAGATAGATAGACATATTCTAAAGCAAAAGCACTGCCAAGTCCTGGGAAAAGTACACAGTGGTGGCCCCCATTTAACCCCTTGGCTGCTTGAAAGGACTCCACTGCATTGCTTCACAATGCATTGAGGATGTCTCTAGCATCGAAGGGGTTACATTATTAGTACACCTCTGCCCCTTCCTGCTAAAACTGAGTGCTTATCTTTTAGTAGCTTAATATAATTATAAGTTTACATTCAGTTATCGTCGTGGAATGTTGTGTGATAAGAATGTACACCTACAGTAACTTGACAAAATACAGAGTTTTTTCATAACCATCTCCGGGTTAATCGTTTTTGGTTTTTTTTTATTATTTTTAACTTGGAAGTTGGGTAATCTAATCTCAGCACAGCTTTTTTTCTCTAACTTGGCCAGCTAAGGATACATCATTAATTACTCACATGTCCAGAAATATCATCACTCTCCACCTTCTTAGGCTGCTAAAACCAAAGGGGTGCAATAAACTGATAAGGAGGAATAATCATACTAATCATTTCAACATGGAGGCTTCCACTGAGGGGAAGATGTGGAAAGGTGACAGGTCCTCTTTAAGCGCTGTTGTACTGTTTCCTATTGATTCATATCATTGCTTCATATAACCCAGTGATTAATACAGTCCTCAGGACATACCAACAGATCACGTTTTCAGGATATCCCCACTTGATTGGAGGTGAGTCCCCAGTTGATCCATCATTGTGATTGATCTACCCGTGTTTAAAGGGGTAGTAATACTTAAGTATTACAAATCCCTATATTAAAGCCCTAGTAAAAAAAAATGTATTGCCCCCAGTGTCATCTCTCAAACCTTTATGGTTTGAGAGATGAACGCTTCTAAAGTTGCCCTCTCCCTTCCCTGTAGTCAGCATTCTAACTGACTCGGGGAAATCCAGTCAGAGATCATCAGGAGGCTCTGCAGCAGAGCCACGATCACATTAACTAAAAAAAAAAAACTTTAACTAAAACGGTTTGTGCTTGCAAACCAACGTAGAAGACCATTTCAGTGAAAGTTTTTTTTTCAGTTAACGCGATCAGGCTGTGCTGGAGAGCCGCCTGAAAGTCGTACAACTCTCTTCCCTGCAGTCACCTAAAATGCTGACTACGGGGAAGGGGGAAGGCAACTTAAGAAGCATTCATCTCTCAAACCATAAAGGTTTGAGAGATGACACTGGGGGCAATACGTTTTTTTTTTTACTAGAGTTTTAATATAGGGATTTGTAACACTTAAGTATTACTATCCCTTTAATCAGGGATAGCCATAAAACCTGACCTGATGCTGTTTCTTCTGGAGCTAAGAATCACTGCTATAATGTCTTCCTATAAAGCAGGGGTAGTCAATATTGGGCCTCCAGCTATTGGGAACTACAACTCTCATGAGAGGTTGGGAATTATAGAAGTTGTGGTTCCCAACAGCTGAACATCTAACAATTGATTAACCTTGCTATAAAGCTTCTCATAAACTCTATCTCTTCCTGCATCTCACGTGACACTGCAAGTGGAAGATGTTCTTTAGATCCCTGCCTCTTCACAAACACTTTATTAATCTGTCTGTGCAGAATGAATGGGACCTGATTAATCTGCAGCTTCTCATCTTCCAGTAATAACTTAGCAAGCAAGTCATTAACTGAAAGTCTAATTACTATGCATTTATGTTAATTACTGAGCAACAAATCTGCATAAAGCATCCCAGGCTCTTTGGCCATGCAGCAGTTAAAAGAGCTCCATACAATAGTGGTGATATAAATAGAGCCGGTTCCTAACACAAGCCAAATTATTCATGAGGGGGGCTGAAATTCCCTTGGAAGATTGTCATAGACCTCATATTACAAGTCTGGATTGTCTTAAATACAGTTGGGGAGATCTTGAGGACATTAATGCAGCAAACATGAAGAGATGTTCAAATGAGGCATACAACTATATAATAAAATGGGGCATGACACCTTTCATTATAGAGTGGACTCCAACACATTTCAAAGGAATGCGCTGAAGACCTATGTAGAATTCAATACTGTTAACAGGGATCTGTAAGCAGTAACTAGACCTCTTTCCTAGCAATTTAACTGCATATTTTACATTACTTCTAAAAGCTTATTTAGTTTCCTCAGTTTCAGAGGAAGTGGTGATCCCGACCAAGTTCTTGCTGCACTCTGTAATCCTAATAGACAGAAGTTGACTCTGTTGTTATCTGTGAATAGCAGGGAATACTGCATGTGAAGCCTAACCCTGCAAGATTCTTAGTTACATTTTACTAACAAACAAACTGAGAAACATCTGCTGGAGCTAGATTTCTGAACCTCAACATTGCCTTTTAGAGGCCACAAGCTCTGTACAATGATTCACTAATTAAACAGGGGATAAACAGTGATGATGATGAGGGTTAATCTTTTCCTACCAAGTAAAACATGGTATCCCCACAGATGCTTATTTCAAGAGTTTTTATATAATTTTTGGAACATTTCAGTTCAACATATTTTGCGGACATATAATGCTGTTGCTATTGGAATGAATAGAGTAGGTTTTGGTCCTATCAAAGCTAACATATGCATGTGTCTCCTCGATAGTATGGAGGTGTCCTTCACATTTAAGTATGAACTTGAGAAAAGTGTTATTAAAATAGCTTTTATGTCCAAAATGTGCCCTGAAACCCTAGTGCAGTATGCCACTGTGTGTGCTTTCCTTAAAAAGCCTAATCACCAACTTCACAAGCAGAGACTTGGTAGTGCCTTAGTAATGCAGTCTGCACAAGACTGCATTACTAAGGCATTTCCAAGTCTCTGCTTGTGATAGTGGTAACTATGAGATAAAACATACACAGGAAGTGAGGAATTTTAAGATAAAATGCATGTGCATGCTCAGTACATGCTCACAGTGTATCAGTAATGCAAGAGAAGGAGAGATATAGACCCCTCCAACTACCCTGCTCTTATGGTCCTACAGTAGCAAACCTAGTTGGTATCCTAGCTATCCTGGGAATGCACTTACTGTGGCATACTGCAGCAGTGTTTCAAGTAACCTTAAAGGGATAGTAATGTTTCATAATAAAAGCAGCTCCAGTTAATCATCATAGTATTTGGACTTTGGGGAGTGTTATTTCAATTCTGTCAGAGTTGTAGTTCAAGAGTAATTCAATGACAAAGTATTCCCCTCCCGCCCCTTTTACTGATGTAACACTGTTCAGCCAGAGCAGAAGGGAGGTGCCCAGGTAGACTGCAGAGAGGGACAATCATCAATTAAGATAAGGGAAAAACCTGAAAAACTTATCAAGGGGGGCAGGGTTTTAATTGTTCTCATAGGAAGAAGATTGTCCCCTGCTGTTATCTGTCTGGTCTAGGTACTGGATTCCACATCTGAGAAGAGATGGCTTACACGAGGTAAAAGGGGCGGGAGGGGAAACTTTGCTTGTGAATATCTCTCAAACCATAAAGATAAAATGAAGTATTACTATCCCTTTAAGACATAACAAGTGTTCAAGGATGTAAAAGGTTACACTTCCTTTAACCCCTTAGAGTCCGGTGACGTACCCGGACCGTCACGCTGGTCCGGCACTTAAGGACCAGTGACGGTCCTGGTACGTCACGTACTATTACTCACCGCACTCCTGCAGGAGCGCGGTGAGTAATACCGGGGACTGAATTTGATCGCTCCAAGACCGGAGCGATCTCTTTCAGTCCCTCAGTTCGGCGTGCCGCCCCACGTGATCAGTCACGTGGGGCGGCACGCCGAAATTCTCTATCTGGTCCTTAAAGGACCACTCACCCCGCGACCGCTGGTCGTTAAGGGGTTAATAAAAGTTATATTTGAAATAATATTCCAGAGTGTTGCCTTCATTTTCCTCCTCTCAGTTTTAACCCTTTGCGTGCCAGAGGGGTACGCAACGCATTACAAAGCAATGCGTTGTGCACCCCTCTGGCACTCAAAGGGTTAATAATGATAGAGCAGGGGTAGGCAATGTCTGGTTGTCCAACTGTTGGGCACTAAAACTCCTATCTTCCCAGATCAGCTAACAGTATATCCTCACTTACAGGTTTAGTAATGTTTACAAACACAAGCAGCTCATACTGTTTGTCATAGTGAATAGTACTGATGTCTGAGGCACTCAGTGTTCATAACTTCCTAGTTATGATGTTACTACATGATGAATTTTACCCCTCCTGCCCTTTTCCCCGATGTCAGCAAATCTCAACTCAGATCTGACAGCAGATCACTACGAGGGACAATCTTCAGTCAATATTATTCCTTATACTGACAGAGGGAAGATGGTCCCTCATTTTGATCTGTCCGGTCCGATGACAGGTTTTCAGATCTGAGAGGAGGTGGCTTCCAAATGGGAAAAGTGGTGGAAGGAGTAAAATTCATCATATAATTACAGTGTAACTTGCAAGTTGTGAGCTTTGAGAGCCTCAGACATCAGTACTATTCACTATGCCAAACAATATGAGCTGCTTGTGTCTGTAAACATCACTAACACTTTAAGCAAAGGTATTTCTGAATTAGCATAAATGGATCTGTGGAATGATTAGTCAGTAGGGGATTTACTAACATTATTCCACTCTAATATGAGCAAAGGGAACTGATTTTGTGTGTTGTGCCTGCCTAATGCATATATCGTAAATTATTAACTCTAAAATGTATCCTCTATGTTCCACTTGTGTTATGGGGAGGGCAGTGTAAGAGTATGTGTGTGTGCTGCATTCACCTGGGACCTGTTTAGTAGCTTGTACTGACAAAATGGACTAAATCCCCATAGAATTCTTCCTGTATTCTGGGCATGTGGTGGTGTATTGTTTAGGAATTGACAAATTCATGGCTTATTGCTGACAGCGTGTGTAAGCAGGTATGCAATAAAGAGATTATTTGCACTCATACATACTCTGAAGTGCAAGCTTGTGTTTTAATGCAACATCAATGCAAATGAGTTTCATTGATGAATTATTACATCCCCTACAGATTGAGTCATCTGTGTCCAACGGTAAAATCCTTTCTCTATACAATAAATGTTTGCAAAGACAGGGGGATGTACAAAACTCATGTTCTGCACTCCAGGGTATGTATAAGTAAATATGACTAGTGCATACCAGGACAACTCACTCCACCAAGTAAGCTTCGAAACCTCTTTTACAGCATACACTAAACTCATTTCAATAAGTGTCCTTTGCACATTGTTGGTAGATAACAAGAATAAAGTAGCAGAGCAACAAAAGTCCCCTAGATGCCCAAGCACTCCCATGCTCTTCCCCTTGGAGTGAGAGGTGTAAATAGGAAAATGATCATCACAACAAAATACATTATGGTAGACAGAAACAGCATATAACAAATGGTTACAGCTTTTATTATAGTGTGGAATTGTATTAATACTGTACATCACCCAGGCTGCCTCTAAGAAATACAGTAATGAGTGGTACAATGATGGCATGTGGCTTTTAAAATCTCCAGAAATTAATTCAGGGATTGTATACATCTCTACCCAGAGAAGGGAGAGACAAAATAGGACCCTGCTAAGTGCTCTTAGCAGGCAGGAAACATTACTCCACAGCACATACTGGCCAAGCTGAACATTATGACACAGGTAGACTGTGATCCCACTACCCAATCACCATCACCTCCTTCCAACTCTCTTAAAGTCAGTGCAGGCAAGAAAATAGGTGAGCATGAACAATAGAACTATTCCTGAAATATCAAACCATTTGCACAAGTTTCCAAAAAAACTGGTTACACATGTCCTTCAGATGACAGCTTGTCAATATGAACATCCTGTAAATAAACAATCCAAGGGGCTGAGCATTCAGGGGAATTGGGAGCAGTGCTGGAAAGGTCCCTTTCTCAGATGTAAGAGAACTAATGGACTTGCCTCTACCTGGGCTTGAGCCAGTGACCTTAAAATTATAAGTACTGCCACTGCTGCCACCCAAGGATCTTTTCATCAGCAGGCTGTTCTGTAGCAGTATTATCCTTTTATTCTTCCTGGATGATGGGTCTGCCTCCAAGCACTGATTGATTAATGAACTCAAGCGGTACCTGGTTTGGGAGACTATTTAAACCAGCCTGCCAAAACTCCCAGTGCTCAGCTATTAGCCCTGGTGGTGAAGACACAGCTTCCTGTTTGTTGTATTTGATCTTGGCCTGTAACATGGCTTTGCTTGACCTCCACCTGCCTTGACTTATTGGCTTGCCTCAACTACCAATCAGTCTCCCACTCCAGTCTCTCTGCTTTCCCCATACTACCAGATGTTAGGGACCAGGAACCAGACAGACACAAAAATGTAAAATGCAAAACACCTTTACTAAATTAACAAAAGCAAAAAAGCAAAATAGTGATCCAGAAGCATAAACCAAAAGACAAGCCGGGGTCAGGAACCAAGACAGGTACTCAGCCAAGGCAGAGTCAGACACAAGTGCAATCAGGAAGTGAGCCAAGCTGCTTTAAATACTCTGGGAGGGTTGGCGGATAACAGCCAGGTGAGCAATCACAGGGAGGTCAGCTGATTCAGCCTGATCCAGGAAAGGGATAGCTCTAGATTATCTCAGACAGCAGAATCAAGCAGCAGAGTTAGAGCAGCTCAGCCAAACCTTGACACCAGAGCACGCATCCTGATCCAGCCCCTTGCTCAACCGGGAGTGGGAGATCAGGCTTTGGGGTTAGGACCTTTAATATGGTTTTGACCACAGCAAGGGTACACTGGGTTCTGGCATCACTCCCAAGACTCACACTTGAGTCCACTCCCTAGCCTCCTCTGCAGGGACCGTGAGCCTTAGGCTTCTTATCAGCCCTACGTTCCACTATCAGGATCCAGTCTCCTGTATTCCTTGCATTATGCTCTCGGAGTACCACCACTACAAGTTATTTTATATGAAAGCCAACTATAGAAGCACATGATCTTTGAGAACTACAATTAGAACCTCATATGGAATGAGATCAACCACTGAAACATATATCCTGATGAGTAAAACATGGGTGCTGCCACTGCTGAGATGTATTATTCAAAAGTTACTGCAGCTAAAATTTGCAGTTTTTGGGTCCAGTACTTCCATAGCCAGAAATTTTATGCTGGGGCTGTTGCAATGGCAGTCTATTGATAGCTCTGATCAGTTGATCATAAACTTCCAATGGATGATATAGCAACCCACTATACAATTTCAGGCCATGGAGGTACTGCACCCAAAAATCAAAGTTTGAGTGCAATGCCATGGGTATTGTCGCTGCTGAGGTGTTTTATTCAAAAGTTATTGCAGCTAAAACTTGCATTCTGTGGGGTCCAGTACTTCCATAACCTGAACTTTTATGCTGGGGCTGTTGCAATGGCAGTCTATTGACAGCTCTGGTCAGTTGATTATAAACCTCCATAGGATGATGTAGCAACAGCACCACTATACAATTTTCAGCCATGTCGGTACTGCACCCAAAAATCCAAGTTTGAGTGCAATAACTTTTGAATAAAATACCTCTCAGCAGTAGTAGATATTTGTTTTATTCATAAAAGGATATTTTTTCAATATTAAGCATTACTATGCCTTTAATCTGGTCCAGAATTGCTCATCTTTTGCTTTCTGCATACAGATCTTGGTTCAGAATGCTCTTTCATTTGTAGGAATGGAAACTTCTGCTTAGAAGTACTTGAGTGAAACATTCCATTAAGTCCTCAAAACTGTTCAGTGCAATAAAACTGAAATAAAATTTTCCACTGTGGAAAGTAGTAAGTAGAAAATGTTAATCCTCAAGTTCACCTCAGTTGTAATTGTTTTCTAATAAATAAGCTTATAAAACGTCTCCCAAAACACCTCCTCTTACTCCACTTAAAGTGGAACTTTCACATAGTAATAAGTCACCCTTCAACAATTTAACATATGGTGACTAGCTTGATAATACGTGTATTACCTCTCAAAAGTGCCAGATTCTAAAGAAATCTTTAACCTTCGGAGACCAGAAGCCAGGCATCAGAGCAGACATCTTGGCCTAGATTTAAAGGCAGCCGTTAAACCATCCGCTAAGTAAAAAAGGCACGTCGGCCGCAAAGAACACATGTTTTACGGCAGATTCAAAGGTAAGCGTTCAAGAATAGCTATCGGGCGTAGGCACTACAAAAACACGTTAAACAAAAACCAGCGTCGCACCTGATTTTGCATCACCGTGCGTCCCAAACACCCGTTAAAACACAACTTAAGTCAAAATGTTACATTACGGCTGCCGTTGTCTAGCAACCCTGATAGATGCACAAACAAAATTCAAACCTACAGCCAATCCCAAGGCCCCAAAGTATCAAAAATGTCCAAATACACCTATATATACCTCAAAATAACGGTTACACCCTGTCTGTGTTTCGAGTTTCAGCAAGCTAGAGCACAGGACCCAGGAGTGGAGGATAGCATTTAGAGAGAGAGAGAGAGAGAGAGAGAGAAGCATACAGAGGAGTAAGGTAGAAGGATTTTGGAGAGGAGAGAGTTACATTTAAATAGACACATAGCACACTTTTGCACATAGCACATACATCCATACAAACACATACACATACATACACATAGTCTTTTTTTTTTCATCACACCTTACACATTTTAAACTTTATTTTTACAGTGTGAATCCGTGAGTGAAAGTGTGTGACAGAGAGTGAGTGGGATCGAGTGTGTCTGTGAGGGCGTGTGAGAGTGCCTGGGTGTGAGTGGGTGAATGATGGCCAGGAGAGGAGGACAGGAGAGAGGGATGGGGAGACTAGTGGAGGAGGAGGAGGAGGAAGGTCAGGAGGGGATCCCTCAGCAGAGCAGGGGTGGGAGAGGGAGATACGCAGGGCGGAGGGGGACCAGGCCCACAAGAACAGGCACACAAAGAAGAAGAGGGACAGATCCTGCAGTGGGACGAGGGGTAGTGCCTGGGGACCACCACACACAGGCAGGGGCAGAGCAGGCAGGACACTCCGGGTCTGACTCCTCGCATGCCGGAGCTGAGGGGGACAGGGTCAGGGATCCCCGATATACCGAGGAAGAAAACACGGCCCTCGTGGAGGCTGTGCTGGAGAGGGAGAGTGTCCTCTTCCCGGGGGACAGACTCCCTGGCCTGTCTGCGAGGAGGAGAGCTGCCTGGAGTCAAATCTGCAGCAGAGTTAATGCGGTGGCCACCTGCAGACGGGATGTGGACTCAATCAAGAAGAGATGGGGCGACTGCAAAAGGCAGGTGAAGAGGAAGATGGGGGATGCCGCCCTGCACGCCAGAGCCACCGGAGGTGGGCCACCTGTCCCCATCACCTACAGCGCATGGGAGGAGAGGCTGCGGCAGACACTGTCATCCACCCTCATTGAGGGGGTCCCTGGAGGATCAGACACTGGGGAGGAGAGGAGCCTCCACACCACCGGTAAGTGCATCACCCCAAAACCACACACCACCCCAAACCACACACCCATCACAAACAAGCACTCACATCCCAACATCTGCTCTTCATTCAACCACACAATTGCACCAACACAGCACCCTGAGGGTTTAAACAGGGATCAAGACAAGGACAAATGTCAATGTTCAACAAGGCCAAAACCTGTCCAACTCCCTGGTTAACCCTCATGTTGCTGTGCTCATCACACACAATACACACAAACCATGCTCAGTAAAGTGTTGTATGTTAAACATCACAATTGTTGTCACACAGTGTTACCCATGTTCACACAGGGAATCCAGCACATAACCCCATGAGTGCCAGAGGGATCATCAATGCATCGATCAACAATGCTTTGGCAACCCCTCTGGTACTCAAAGGGTTAACCAGACAACAAACACATGTCGATAGGTTAACAATTACATGACACATAGGGGACATTCACTAAGCGGTGAAAAAGAGCTGATGTAGTGAATTTGACACTTGCATACCCTCACTTTACCAATTACAATGTTAGTCTATGGAGAACATCCAATAACAGGATTCAAGCTGCACAGGCCCCATTGTGTGGACTCCATAGAAAACATTGCAGATGGTGAAATGAGGTCAGCGGAGAAGTCAGCATCATAATCAGTTCATCAGGTCCACTTAACCGCTTACTGAATCACCAACAGGATGGATCAGGTCACAAATCACAGTGCCACTGAGAATAAATGCTTGTATGTGCAACACACAGGCCAAAAACAATCACACATAAGTAAAGGTGAAAAAGTTGGCCTTGGTGTTGTGTATGCAATCATTTACTCTAACTTCAATTTACATAGCTCACATTTGATTCACATATAGATCCTCAGGAGTGCTGATGCCATGGATGGATGGTACACCAGACACTATTTGCAGGATAAATATGGGAACCAAATATGAACCATTGAGGTTTGGTCAATAACAGGCCAGGGATTATGGATATCTATGATCGGGTCTGGCTGCCTCACACAGAAGGATGGATGGGCTGATCCAGGAAAAAAAAGGCCTCAATCAATGATATCCTTCAAGACTGGCTTGATTGTTGCCCCTCAGGATTCAACTTGAACAGACCTCATGGACAGAATCCTGTAATGTACATCAATCCCTGATTGCCACGGTGGTATCCCATGCATCACAATGCTATGCATAGGATACCATCATGACAACCAGAGAGGGACATGTCTAATCTGACAAAATCCAGCACTGTACGGGATGAACTGATAACATAGGGATGAATACTACTTGAATCACACTGCAGATCTCTTCAAAAAAGATATGTACAGAAAGAAAAACAACCAGATTTGTATGTGGATATGTCCCTTTCAAATGGGTACAAATAGGTCCCAACAAGATGTAAACCCAGAGTTCGGTTCAGTACGTGTGATTGTCCAACTGCCCATATATGTGCACCCTCAACAAAATAACTCATATTGATATCATCATCACAGTACATATACCCAGTATATTACACCTACTTGGATGGGTATCACTTGTATCTATGAAAGTTCATTTGTGATGGCTGTACATATATAGGCAGTTAGACAATCACATGTTCTGAACAGATCTCTGGGTTCATATCTATCAAGGATATGTTTGTACCCGTATGAAAGGTACATATACACACATATCAGACCATATTCCTCACTGTGTACCTTGCAATGGCAATGGTTAATTTCACTTGATGTAACCTTGCAGGCATCATAAAGAGATGTTTAGAAAGATGTTACTGTATGTGACAGCTGGAGATGTCAGTCATATGACCACACGGAGGCTCTTCAGCAGACCCAAAATTGAAACAATTGGAGATGGATCCATCATTGACATGGTCCACAGAGCGTGCTTACAAACCAGGAACACTTAGTAGACAATGGCAAAGATGTAGTTATCTCCAAATGGGTCAATGTGGAGTCTGCTGAAGAGCCTCCGTGTGGTCAAATGACTGACATCTCCAGCTGTCACATACAGCAACATCTTTCTAAACATCTCTCTATGATGCCTGCAATGTTACATCAAGGTGAAATTAACCATTGCTATCCCGTTAAAGAGATAGTAATACCTAAAATGTGAAAGGAAAAATACATGTCATAGGATTGATCCACCGGGTAATGTAAGGGTATCCCCACTACTGAAAGGTGTTTCATCACAAGAGTATAACAGCTCAAAGTTGAATATTCCAGGGACAATATCACTGTGGCCTGAAAATGTACTATGCCAATGTTGCCAGACCATCCTCTGGCTAGCTTTGGTCCAGGGAACAGATATCCACAAAGGATGATGTGGCAACAGCGCAAATGTACAATTTCAGGCCACTGGGATGTGGCACCAAAGGAATTCAACTCTGAGCTGCAATACATGTAGAATACAACACCCATCACCAGTAGGAGTACCGTTGTTTCACACAGGGGGATACACCATATAACATATATGTTCCTTTACACATTTCAAGTATTAATATCAATTTGACACCATCATGGCTAAGTTTACTGATCACACAATCTCAATCCTCCACACAGGTTATGTGTCTCCAGCACATCAGGAGCCCATGGAGGAGGCCACCTCACCACCCAGTGAGGAGTATTTGGAGGAGGGGACCAGCCAGTGGGCAACGTACCCAACGACATCCACACCTCTTGGCCAGCTGGATGCACCAACTCTGCCTGCACCAACTCTGCCTGCACCAACTCTGCCTGCACCAACTCTGCCTGCATCAACTCTGCCTGCACCAACTCTGCCTGCACCAACTCTGCCTGCACCGACTTATTACAGTGACTGGATGCCCCCCACCACCTCCAGGAGCTATTATCCCCCAGCAGCAGCAGCAGCACCACCACCACCAGGGAGGCAATGGCTGCCCGGTGATGTGGCCACCACCCAATACGGGCCATACCCACAGATTGACCTACCCTCCTGGATGGCTCCCCAGCATGGCCCCAGGTATGATCCTAGGTGGGGGCCAAGCACATACCAGTGGCCAAGGTTTGACCCTTGGCCACTCGACTACCAACACCTGGGCCTGCTTGGGGAGCCCCAACAGCCTATGCGAAGGGACGTGTTTACCCCACCACCTCCACCAGCACAGACATCGGTGGGCAGCAGTGGGTCAATTGATGTGGTGGGCACATACCCATCTGCAGCACAACCAGCACCAGCAGAGGAGGACACAGCAGCAGCAGAGGAGGACACAGCACCAGCAGAGGAGGACACAGCACCAGCAGAGGAGGATACAGCAGCAGCAGAGGAGGATACAGCAGCAGCAGAGGAGGATACAGCAGCAGCAGAGGAGGATACAGCACCAGCAGAGGAGGACACAGCAGCAGCTGATTCACCAGGCACAAGCATCACCAGCAGTGAACGGCCCATGGGGATGGAAGCTGAGTGTATGGCTCTGCAAAGGAGACTACTCAGGTCAAGCCTCCGCACCAATGACAACATCACCAGGAGCCGTAGGGAATCCCGTATAAACACTAACAGGATAGAGGCAAGGATCCATGCCCTGGAGTCGGAGGTCATGAGGATCAACACTCAACTCCATCAGCTACACACGGGGGTGATGGACCTGCTTGCACAGCTACTGGTGGAGTTGAGAGAGCTGAACCGCAGGGAGGACTTACGTTTGGAGAGGGAAAACCTGCGCTCCACAGAGGGATCCACTGCCCCCACCACCCCCTCTAATGTGACCCCCGAAGCCACACCTAGGGGGCAAAGGGTGACCAGGAGATCATCCAGGTTATCCACTTCTGCCACACAGTCTAAGCCCCCCCCCCCAAGAAAAAAAAAATAAAATGCCCAACATGTTAAATTTCCCCTGAATAAAGGAACATTGTGCTTTTGAATCCTGTCTGATCTGCTTTGAATTTGGTCATAGATTTGGGTGGCAGAGTTGTCTCCAATGCATTGCCAAACAATTCAGTGAATACAACTCCTGCCTAGGTAAGATGTTTGTGGGATGTTACAACATGGGTTCACATACACATCGTTGTACAAAATCAACTGTAAAAACATCCCTGTTGCCATATTACACAACTGTGTTATATGGCAATGTTGTGTGTTGATTTTGCATAACAAAACATTCCCCTTAGCCCAACATTTGGTACAACATTGAACATTCATCTACATCATATGTAGTGTTTAACCCTTTGATATCCAGAGTGGTAGGCAACGCATTGCAAAGAAATGCGTTGGGTACCACTCTGGCACTCAGAGGGTTAAGGGGATAACCAAACAAACGGCTTAGCGGTGAGATAACAAGCAGGACAGATAAATGGGACATGTATCCATATTGTCTTGGATTCACACACTCATTGTGCAACAGACTGACTGGGGAAGCCAATGTTTTCAACCTAGGATTTCAATGTGTAGCACACACATTGATATCCTGGGGTGAGCATTGGGGCCTCCAGTAAGTTGACTTGTTGTTTTTTCTAAGGGTGTAACAGACTTCCCCAGTGAAAACACTTGTCCACTTGGTCATGTACTGTGATATGTCCCAGTGGAGCAATATCACTGAACATTGATTATACTGAGCAACACATTAACTGTGGACAGGAATTCACTGTGGAAGTATGTCCCCTTTATCACCTCTTTATCACTCCCACAACACATTAGTGTATCACTGCCACCATCTGTTAGCGTGAATACATCACTGAGTCCACTCACTTGCAAACAAGTGCTGGAGTCCTGTGATATGGGTGATGCCTTTCCATGTATGGGGATACTCTACCCTGGGTGTGGTAACGCATTGACAACTGTGTTCTCAAATATATCCTCCTACAGACACAGATAGAATGGTGATGGTTCATCTTTATTGTGTCTCAAAGTACATTAGGATGTACATGTGTTTTCTGTGTATTGCCTATATGCATTGAACACCTGTATGAGAACACTAAATGTACTTTGAAACAAAAAAATAGTACTTTAGTTACACTGCTGCCCAGCTCATGTGTTGTCCACAAGGTTTGACAACTCTGTAGCTGAGCATCCTAACTGTACAGGTTATAAAACTCAGGAATTAGTGTTTTCTGTGTCTATATGAAAATGATCCAGTAGAGGTTTGTGTGAACCTCAGGTCAAACTTTGCATCACCAACAACATCAACATAAACAGCAAGGGGTGATCTCCATGAAGGTGATGTCAAGACATCAATCCAGTCACATAGAAGAACTTCAGTTCAAGGATGGATCATGTTACGGATGCCTGTGGAAGAAGAGGACAGGATTTGGAGTAGTTGACTTGAACTGATCATCAAGCAACAACAATTTAGTCTTTTTGATCCCCTCAATTTTCACAGTTACAGGTGAGTACACAAACCATTGCTTGACAATGTGTTGTGTACTCATCTGTAACCAATTATGTGGAGAACTAAGGACATGTGCCCCAGCCCTATGGATATGTGCCCCTGACATGGATACACACATCAACAAGTGTTCTGAGAGCTCCATGGAAGTAATGAATTTGGGCTGCCACTGTTAATGTGACAGTGGCAGCCCAATGTCATTTGTTCCATGGAACTGTTAGGACACATTTGTTGATGTGTGTATTCATGTCGGGGGCACATATGTCTGCACACTCACAGGTCAGCATGGTGTCCCTGGTAATCTGATCTACGTCTCATGACCTCTACATTGTGTGCCCATACCACTGTACATCCACCCCTGTGCTGCTCTTCTCAGCTGTAGCACAGTACAGGTTCCATATTGAGTCCAATGGCCCTTTAACCCCTGATGTGACGGAGTATTATCCAATGCATAGCATTGGATAACACTCTTTCGCTACAAGGCTAGCATGGTTGCTCTGGCTATGCTCATGGCAAATCAAGTTAGCTGCTGTCAATCAAGCCCTGTAAGGCGATGAACATGGGTTATGTGTTGTACCTTGTTTCTCCTGAGGGTGTGCGTGATATCCTTGGGGTCTGTATGTCAACGTGGAGAGTGGAATGGAGGATGGTTTTTGAGTCCACACACACAATTTGCCATGTCCGCTGCAAGTGCAGTGCTGTGTCACTGTTCCTGTGGGGTGAGACAGAACAAAATGTGCAGTGTGGTTAGTGTCACAGGACTGATGGGGGACTTGCATGGATTGTTTGCATGCCTGTGTTATACTCACATGTAAAGTGTTCCATGATGAGCCTGTCTCTGATCTGTGTCCCTCTCAGGGTCTCCTCAACGTGTCCGATGTCCATGGGCACTTCCTGTATGGGGGGGGCCTGGATGTGCTCCAGCAGCCTGGTGTCCACTGCGATGTTGTGCAGTATTGCGCACGCCACAATGATGTCGCACACCTTTCCAGGTGCATACTGCAGTGCTCCCCCCGAGTGGTCCAGACATCGGAATCTTGACTTGAGGAGGCCAAAGGTCCGCTCAATGGCATTCCTCGTTCTGCCATGAGCCTGGTTGTAGCTTTCCTGGGCATGTGTTCGAGGATTGGCCAGTGGGGTCAGTAGCCAGGACTTGCATCCATAGCCAGCATCACCTGTGTAATGTGAGTGACATGGTGAGACAGGGAGCACATGTTGTGTGAATGATGTTTTGTGTGGTAGACGTAGTAGCTGTGGGTCAGGAGCATGCTAAGCAGCGTTGTGTGTACGCCTGTGTATGTGATGTGATTTTGTATTGTGAACTCACCCAAAAGCCATCCCCCTGTAAAAGTTCCATTCTCGAAATCTCTGTGGACTGAGGAGTTTTGGAGAATGTATGAATCATGTGAGCTGCCAGGATACTTTGCACAGACATTCATTATCCTCATATGGCTGTCACACACCATCTGCACGTTGATGGAGTGAAAGTTCTTCCTGTTGATGAATATCTGTGCGTCACGTGCTGGGGCCTTAATTCGGACATGGGTGCAATCTATAGCACCCATGACCCTGGGCATGCCTCCCCTGGCGTAAAAGGCCTGCTTGACTTGTATCCAGTCCATGTCGGTGGTGGGGAAATGTATATAGGTACTGGCCTTGCTTTTGAGGGCTGGCAGGACCTGGGCCAGCACCCTGGAGAATGTGGCCTGTGACATGCCAGATGCGTAACCCTCTGTGGACTGGAAGGCCCCGCTTGCCATGAAGTGCATGGCACAGAGTAGTTTCTGCAGGCCAGTTAGGGCATGGTTGTAGATGTAGATGGGATCCACCTGCTCCTTGATGACCTCATACAAGGCAATGATGCTGTCAGGCCTCAACCTGTAGCGATCAATTACCTCATCATCGGTCATTCCAAAGAGGGTGACCCTTGGGCGGTATACCCTGGGCCTTGGTGGTCGTCTATACATCCTGTGCCCTCCAGGTGGGGATGGGCTCCTGTGTGGCTGCTGAGCCAGAGCCTCCTCACTTGCAACAGGTGGTGGCTGTTGATCAGGCATGCTTGGAGGTTGCTGATGTTCCCTAGCTCTCTCCCTTGCACGCCTTCTCTTCAGTCTTCGCAACAATATGTAACCCAACATACTGTTTGCTCTATCTATCTGTCTCTATCTATCTGTCTCTCTCTCTCTCTCTCTCTCTCTCTCTCTCTCTCTCTCTCTCTCTCCCTCCCAGAGTGGAAAACAAGCCACAAGTGAGTGTGTTGAGTTGTCCCTTTAAGTACTTGCTAGGGCGTTGTGTGGGTGTGGTGATGAGGTGAGTGCTGACCAATGGTGAGTTGTTTTTGTCCAGGTAAGTGTTTGCAGGTGTGTGTGTGTGTTATAAGATGTGGTGTGTTGTGCTTGTTCTGTGTGTGCCATTTGCGGACATGCAGTTGTGGGGTGCAGGTGGCGTGTTGATGTTGCCCAGGTGAGCTTGTATTTGCAGGTGTCCGCTTTGTGTGATGACCCCCATTGTTCCGTGCCATGTTGTGTTGTTGTTTTTTAGTGTGTCGTTGTCCCTGTGGTGTTGGTTGTTGTTGTGTGTATAGTGATTTGTGTTGTGTGTGCATGTTTTTGTGTTCTTTTGGCATTGCACGGGTTAATTTTCACATTTACATGGTTGTGCGGTAAGCCTTTTGTGTCTTTTCCTATGTAACGGGTGTTTTGTTTTGGCCGTTAAGTGTCTAACGTGTGTGAAAAGTGGGTCTTAACTTTTAGCCGTTAGGTGTGTCTTTTTTTCAGCCGTTATCAGTACCGCAAGCCTTTGAATAGCTCTGGGGTATGTTTTTCCATGCGTCTGAATGCACGTAAGTGTATCGGCCGTAAGGATTGTACAACTGCCGTTAGCTGGTCTTTAGACGGATCTTTGAATTGCAACATGTCACTTAACGCACCCGTTAGTGATTTTTTTTGTTAACGGCTGCCTTTAAATCTACCCCCTTGTCTGCGCGTCTGTGCTGTCAGTCCCGGTATCCTGTAAGAAACATTGCAGTGTGTCGCAAGGCAACAGGAAGGGACTGACGGTACAGGTGCGCAGACAGCACTAACCTGCCCGTCAGTCTGCGAAGATTAAGGATTTGTTTAGAATCTGGCACTTTTGAGAGGAAATACACATATTATCAAGCTAGTCGCAATATGTTTAATTATTGAAGGGTGACTTATTACTATGTAAAAGTTCCTCTTTAACCACTTACTACCTGTCTTTGTATCTCTGTTGTTCCTCATAAATGCTCTTCAAAAGTAATTACGTGTCACGGTGCCTTACCTCGGCCTGTGCCATTCGGCCGGGAGCAGGGTTCTGGACTGGTGCTCCAGCGTCACTGGACGCGTCCCTCTCTGCCTGCGGCCTTGTCGTGTCAGGTTCCTTATTACTGGCATCATGAATCAGGCCCTTGCCTGGACACCTGTTATAGGCCCAGCCTGGGGGATCTAATTGGTCCCGCCTTCTCCTACTCCTTTATAAACCTCTCTGGGCCTGTGTATCGTTACCCTTACATTGTTGTCCAGTGCTGTAGTATTTTGCTAGTATCCTGATTTCCAGTGTATGATCTTGGCTTGTCTGACCATCCATTCTGATGCTGACCTGTGGCTCTGTCTGACCATTCTCTCTGGGCACTCCCTGTCTGTTAAGACATCCAATCTGGTGCAGACCTGTGGCTCTGGCTGATTACCCACTCCGTGCATGACCGTGGCTTGTCTGACTATCCATTCTGGTGCTGACCTAGGGCTCTGTCCAACTACCCTCTCTGTGTTGCCTTCTGTCTAGTGGACATCCTTTCTGTTGCAGACCTGTGGCTCTAGCTGACTACCCGCTCCGTGTATGACCCTGGCTAGTCTGACTACCCAGTCTGGTGCTGACCTGTGGCTCTGTCTGATTATCCTCTTGTGTTTCTCCTTGTACTACAGACACCCAACCTGGTGCAGACCTGTGGCTCTAGCAGACTCCGGCCTTACTGACTGCAGGCGTGAGTTAGTAGTCTCCCTTGTTGCCACCCTTTTGCGAGACAGGCCTCTGGCCTTACTGACTGCAGGCATGAGTCAGTACGCTCCGTATTTCCATCCTACAGGAAGAAGGGTCTCTTCCTACTGATTTCAGGCGTGAGTCAGGAGTCTCCCTTGTAGCGTACCTAGTGGGAGACTGTAGGTTCTATTCCGGGTCATTCTAAGGGTGATTGAGACTACCAGTTGGCTCCGGCCTAGTCTCCAGCAGTTGTGGTTGACCTGTGGGCGGCTCCTATTCCTGATAGAGTCTCTAGCCCTTCCCATCACCTTCTGCATAGTACCTTTTCTTATTGCTGCCTATTATTCTAAATAAAGGTGATTTTTACTATACTGTCTGACTCCTGTCTTGTTTGCAAACCGTGACATTACGTTACATATGACCTCAAACATGATATAATGTACAGAATGGGTGAAGAGTACACTGAATCTCTGTATGATGCTACCGGAGTTCTGGCTGGTTGCTAGGATACATTTGTAAAGGAAAGTTGATGCCTGGAGGGATCCTATTGGTTGGTGGATTTGTGATGTGTGAATGATACAGGGATACTGCAGAATGGGAGCTGGATGTATCATGTTGTCATTTCTTGGAGGAGGTCAGTGTGAGGGCTACATTACACAGCCACTTTCAACAGTGATGTATTTAGGCTTTCTGCTGTTCTAGGCCCAAACAAGTATATTCAACATCCAATCACAAACTGCTACACCCTCATTTTATCCAGAACATTTTACAGGCTATGCCCCTTACATTAAAAACACAGAAGTGTTGAAAATAACTAACATATATGGGGCTAACAGAAAATGGAAAATTTGATTTATGAAGTAATACCGTTTGGGTATGTTCACTGTGGGGAGAATGGTGCCTGTGAGAAGGCTATGAGCTCACAGCTGCACATTTTTAATATAGTGTACTTTCTGAAGAAAATGAACATTACGTATAAACAGGCAGATCTGCCCAATCTGTTGCCCCTACTAATCTGCCACAATAGGCCTAGGCCTACGTACAGTGCAGTCCATAAGTATTTGGACAGTGATTCAGGTGTTGCTGTTTTGGATCTATTCTCCAGCACATTATAATTGAAATGAAATAATGACTAAGAGGATAAAGTTCAGAATATCAGCTATAATTTGAGGGTACTTGCATCCATAAACCGTGAACTGTGTATGAATTACAGCCCTTTTCAAAACAGTACTTCCATTTTTGAGGACCAAAAGTAATTGGACAATTGGCTGCTCAGCTGTTTCTTGGCTAGTTGTGTATTTTTGCACTGCTTCTTCATGCACAAGAGATCTAACAAAAGGTCTTAGGTTATTCTAGGTGCGGTATTTGCATCTGAATTGTGTTGATGTTGTCTCTCGACATGAGGAGCAAAGAAATGTCAATGACAGTAAAGAAGAACATCATGAGGCTGATAAAATTGGAATAAATCATAGCCAAAAACATTAAGTTGTCAAAATCTGCTGTGTGGTACATTGTTAAGAATCAAAAACACACAGGTGTGTTCAGCAATAGCAACATTCTGGTAGGCCATGGTGTAGTGGATGACCAAAGAATTGTGAAGAAAAACCCATTTTCAACTGTTCAGCAGATCGAGAACACTCTCCATGCTGTAGGCACAGAAGTATCAAAATGTACTATAAAGAGAAGTGTACACCAGCATAACCACAGGGGGTTTACCACAAGATGCACAACTCTGGTAAGCCTCTGTAATAGAAAGACATAGAAACATAGAGTTTGATGGCAGATAAGAACCATTTGGCCCATCTAGTATGCCCATTTTCCTGCTGTAAAAACCTCAAGACCAGGTTACAGTTTGCTAAGAAACTAAACAAAAAACCTTTTCGAAAACAATGTTTTACCGACAGATAAGACAAAGATTAACCTATACCAGAGTGTCGGAATTAGTAAAGTGTGAAGAGAGGAACTGCACATGATCCAATGCATGCAACCTAATCTGTGAAACATGATGGAGGTAATGTTGTGGCTTGGGCATGTATGGCTCCCACTGGAACTGGTTAAGTTGTCTTTATTGATGACGCAGCTGATAATGGCAGCAGCAGGATGAATTCTGAAATTTACAGACATAACTTATCTGCTCAGATCCAACCAAAGGCCTCAAAACTCAATGGAAGGAACTTCACCGTGCAGCAGATCAGTATTCCTCAACAAACTTCTAAAGCAACCAAGGAGTTTTTCTAGGCCAAAAAGTGTAAAGTTTGTTGACTGGCCAAGTCAATCACCGTACCTGAATCCAGCTCAGCAAGCATTTCACATGATGAAGACAAGATTGAGGGGAAAACATCCAAATTTTAACAGGAACTGATGATACACAGTGTCTGGGGATGTGTTTGGGTAGGAGACTTCAAACAGTCGACTGAAAAGAATTTGCAACAAAGTCCTAAATGATGTCTGTTTAAGATTATGTTATTTGTCTAAATACCTTTGGTCCTCTAAAATGGAGGGATTATATATAAAAATGAATGTAATTCATACACAGTTCAAGGTTTAAGGATGTAAATATCTTCAAATTATAATATTCTGCACTTTATCCTTAGTCATTGATTTGTTTCAAATACAATGTGCTGGAGTACAGAACCAAAACAGCAAAACTTGTGTCACTGTCCAAATACTTATATACTGCAATGTATGTCACTGACGTTTTAGAGCCTGGCTTGTAAGATTTGTCAATCATTCAAGTATACAGAGGCTGGGCAGCCTGCAGGCCTGTGGTTGTTGTTGGGAAGCTGAAGGACTTCAGTTTGACCACTACTGATGTGTACTGTTTGCAATGAGGCCCAAGAAACAAGAAACACACCTTGTATGCACACATCCCACTTAAAGTAGAACTGTCACCCCAAATAAAGTCCCCCCGATAATTATTCATATAGCAATAAGCTTAGAAATAGTAGTATTATCCAGTATAAGTAGAGTGTTGTTAAGAAATCTTACTTGATCTGAGACTGACAGGCAGACGTCTTGCTTTAGAGGAATCTGAGTGCTTGCACCATCAATCCCTTCCTGTTACCTTAAGGTACAATGCAACGCTTCCTAGAGGAGACCAGGAAGGACAGATGTCTCTCAGGCAAGACGTCTGCGCTGATGCCTGCCTGTTCGTCTCGGATCAAGTAGGATTTCTTAATAACGCAGTATTTATTATGTATAATACTAGTAATTCTATGCTTATCGCTTTATGAATAATTATTGTGGGGGGACTTTATTTGGGAAGATAGTTCCGCTTTAACATACTCATGGGGCCAAACTAAAAGTGTGAATTTCTTCTTATATTTAAGAATAGTTTGTTTTTATTTACTTAACTGGCCATTAGGAGATTCAATCTGATCTTTAAATTGAATGTATGTCTTTTACAGTTCTTAAGAACTGATGATGAGTTAAACTGATCTGCAATTATGACATGCCTGTGTTCATATCCGTTTAAATGGACTGAATAGCTGTGATTATTTTTACATCCTGTTTATGAATCCTTGACTATCAGTTTCTACCAATCTGCCTCCTCCCTATATTCTTCCGATCAACAAATAAAGACTTTCATCTCAACCAAATTAATATTTCCCCCTGGAACTAGGTTTCTACCTTGTTTCTCCCCTGCTGTTCTCTCTCTGTATGCTGACCTCGTTTTTGTACATTCATTTCACACACCTAATTTTTCTCGTAGTGTAAACTGCTTTGACCCTGGGGTTTCACTTTAGATCCATATAAACCTCCTTGACCATGGGTTTCCACCTTTCTGCTTCTTCCCTGATCCTCTGATTCCTCGATTCACATCTTAATGTCTCTTCCAAGAGCATTTAATGCATGTGCATATCCAGCATTCACCATTGGCCTCTCATTACTTTCCCCAATAATCTCAATCTTACAGAAAGGAATCCTGTTTAATCCAGGACCATATGATCAGTGATGCACAATACATACTTGTAATTCTTCATTGCAGGGCCCGGGTGCAAACATGATGTGACCCTCTTAACACAACAATATTTTCACAGAGACATAATTAGAACCTATTGGACCCTGGAGCAAATGGTGCCCCCCCTTGGATGCTGGGCCTCAGCACAACTGAACCCTCTGCACCCCTCTAGATACCCCCCCCCGAAAGAAGGGTACAAATGAACTTAAGTGGATCATACACATTTCCCTACATATAGGACCTCCATTCGCAATACTGCCACATGCCTCAGGGGTTCTTAACCCTTTGATTGCCAGAGGGGTACGCAACACATTGCAAAGCAATGCGTTGTATACATCTCTGGCACTCAAAGGGTTAAACTGCCCTGGACTCTTTAATTCTGGCCCTGAATTTCCACATTGTTTTACATCTAATTATATCTTCCAGGTATATTGCTTTCTCTCTACTTTTCCACCCCAGTTCACACAATACTGCCTCCTACTTGAGTACTGATCTCTGAGGGAAACATAGAGGGGATGTTCACGTCTACCAGAGCATCTCTGCTGGCACTAACCCTTTGAGTGCCAGAGGGGTATGCAATGCATTGGGTTAGAATGAGTTGTGTACCCCTCTGGCATTCAAAGGGTTAACCTCCAACTCTGGGATAAGTACTAGTTCCTATGCTTGCTTTACTTCATACCCGCTCATACAGTACACTCCTCTGTCATTAAAGTAGAAACCTAATTGCCAATACTTTTTTATTTATTTCATCTTTAGCTTACTATCAAGGACTGTGAAAGCAAGGACAGTGACACAATACTGAGCTGTCCCTGCAGCCCTGAGGACTCTGTATGCTGTAGCATGGCAGGAGTATCTGCTGCAGTGATAATGCATTATTGTATCACTATCCCTGCTTTCACAGTCCCTGACAGAAAACTCTCTGGAAAAAAAGTCATTAAAGTATATAAACATGTTACTTTACATATTATAATTGTGTACTTCCACAATACATAAAGACAAAAAGGGAGTTGACTGATACTTTAAAGGGATAGTAATACTTAAAATGTAAAAAAATGTTGTAGGGTTTATCCCTCTGAGTAAAACAAGGGTACTCCCACTGCTGAATGGTGTTTTATTCAAAAGTTATTACAGCACAAAGTTGAATTTTTTAGGTGCAATATCACAGTGGCCTGAAATTGTACAATGGCGGTGTTGCTACACCATCCTAAGGACAGCTCTGGTCTCGGGAACAAAGCTGTCCATGGGATGGTGTAGCAATAGAGCCACTGTACAATTTCAGGCCACTGTGATATTGCACCTAAACAATTCAACGTTGAACTGTAATAACTTTTGAATAAAACGCCTTTCAGCAGTAGGAGTTCCCTTGTTTTACTCAGAGGGATAAACCCTACGATATATTTTTTTTACATTTTAAGTATTGCTATCCCTTTAAGACCGTAAAGCTAGCAAACCCCAAACATGTCTGCTACAGCATGCACAGGACAGTGGACTAAACTTACAGCAATTTCCTCTGCACCTTGTTAGTACATAATGTAAAACAAGGTGGAAAAGAATGCCCCAGAATGGGCATACACATCCACACTACCCTTCCCTTGGTACAGGTTGCCTTAAGGAGAGAATTTTTGTCTTAAGAAGTTTAGTGAATTGGTGTTAGACAGGTGAAGGAGTAAGAAATCAGTTCCAATGCATGTTATAGAGCAGAACCAAAAAAATTACCCCCCCCAAAAAGAATTTAATAGCAGATAGGAACTAACTGCTCCAACTAGTCTACCCATACAGCTTTAAAAAGCTCAGGCCTAGTTAATCCCTGCAGTGGCCATATACCTAGTCCAAGAGTTCTTACATTCATTTTGTCCCTACTAATTCTTCTTGGAAGTTATTCCATGTAGCTATAACCTTTTCTTTTCAGTAAAGTAGTTGTTTCTTACATTAAAGAGTAGGGTTACACCGATTCCGATACTGGTATCGGTATCGGTGCCGATACCATCATTTGCGCAAGTACTTGTACTCACGCAAATGCGGCCGATGCCAGCACCGATACCCTGTGTCAGGGTCGGTGCTGCAGTGAGGGAGCCCGGGGAGCTGCTCACAATGCTCCCTGGTTGCCTCTCTCACTCCTGTAGCGTCTGAGCGTTGCCGCGGGTTACCATGGCAACGCTCTGACGCTGACTTCTACCGGGGCTCGCGAGAGAACAGCGAGCACCCGGCAGAGGAGGGTAAGGGAGGCAAGATAGATGTGGCAGCGGGTGGTGAAAGAGGCAGAGAGGGGGGCCAAGAGGGAGGAAAAGGGACTAAGAGAAAGGAAAAAAAAAGGCAAAAGGAGTAAAGATCAGGAGACAAAAGGAGGGGACTAAGAAAAGGCAAAAAGGAGGGGGGATCAGGAGAGAGCAAGAGAGGCAAAAGAGTGGGATCAAGAGTCAAGAAGGGGGACAAAGGGGGATCAAAAGGGAGAGAAAAAGCCAAGGCAAAAGGAGGGAGCTCAAGAGGGGGAGAATGAAGTAAAAGGTGGGAATCAAGAGGGGGAGAAAGAGGCAAAAGGGGACAGTCAAGAGGTGGTGTGTGTGTGTGTATATATATATATATATATATATATATATATATATATATATATATATATATATATATAATTATATATTTCAAGTACTCACCAATACTTTTTTTGAGGTCATTTGCCAGTTTTCCAAGTACCTAAAGCATATATATTATATATATAATATATGCGCTTTAAGTACCTGGAAAACTGGCAAATGACCGCAAAAAAAAGTATCGGTAATTGGTATCGGCGAGTAATTGAAAAAAGTATCAGTACTTGTACTCGGTCTTAAAAAAGTGGTATCGGTGCATCTCTATTAAAGAGGAACTTTCATCAAAACTAAAGTGCCCCACAAATCATTATTAACATAGCGATATGCACATAAATAATTTTATTATGCTGAATAAATCCGTAATTATTGAAAAATACAACTTGTTTGGCAGGCATCAGAGGCAGGTATCTTGCTTAGACACTCTGTAGTCTATGAGTAAGCGATGTTAGCGAGAAATGTGTCAGATTGTTGAGGGGGTCTCTTTTTCCCCATATGTCCTGCCTCACTCCCACCCTGTACCACATGTTTATATGTTTTTATTGCTTCATATGAAAAATAAAGAAGTTACTTTTATACTTTGAAGATATCACTGACGACATCAGCGTGCGGCCGAATCTTTCTATTTACCTGTATTCCATTTCCGAAGTGTGGAGACCCGGAATGACCAGAACCTGATGGCTGCAGCCTTCTGATCCGGTGTAAGAGTGAAAAGAAGTCAAGTTTTTGAGGTACTTTCATGCCTATACATTGGTGTATGAGTGTGTTGTTATTTATATTACTTAGAGATCCATATCTAGCCAATGAGATCGCTCCAGCTTACAGACAGAGAGCCTCCATCATCAGAGGAGGCTGGGTAATGGGAAGGGAGAAGGGGCAGTGGGGCAATCTGCAGCAACGGACGTTTATGAGGAAGTAGGGTGCAGGGCACTCTATAAACTAGCGTTTTAACACAAATAGCGTTTTGTTGTTTTTTGTTTTTTTTAAGTTTTCACCCTTATGTATATATCCTCTACATAATAAGTATAACTTTTGTAAAGGCGATAGATCCACTTTAAGACAAATTAGATCCATTCTGAGGCAAACCAAGTGCACTACAGGGGACAAATAAAGGCATTCTCACAATCCCCATTGATGTAAATGGAGCTTTTAACTCCATGAATATTACAGTTATCCAATGCATTGCAAAGTAATGGAAATTTATATTTCCATTATAGCTGGTTTATGCCGCAACAGCTCCAGTTCTTCTTCGTACAACATCCCTCTCCAAGACATATATAACTCCCCTCTCCATGAATATGTCTTAATGGCTCTGAGTTTCCATTTCATTTCACAAAGTGCTGTCTCCTCCATAAACTCCCTACTGACCCTGAGTTTCCACTTAATTTGACGTCTGCCACCTCCTCGTATATCCCAGACCATGGTTTTCCATCTCACTGTTCACTTCCTGATCCTGGGGTTCCACATCATTATGTGCCTCGCTGCCTCCTTCCTCTCATTACTGCCTAATTCTGGACTCTCCACTTCTCTGTTTCTTCCCTTATCTTGATACACCTAACTACACTCCTGTGACTTGGAATTTAGGCTTTAAACCCTTTCAGTGCCAGAACAGCAACCAACGCATTGCGCTCTGGCACTGAAGGGTTTAATAGCTATCTCCTGTAATACTTCTTTCTGTTCCAGTTTATGCACATTATTCCTTATTCCCAGCCTCCTCTTGTTGTAATACTCTCAGAGGCTGAAGTATTAACACTTCAAGTGCCAGAGGAGTATGATAAGAGAATGATGAAGACCACCGGATGGGAATTGAGAAGGGAGTTGGAAACCAAAAGTTAGGTTGATGGTCTCAGAACAACTGTCGCAAAGCTTGGTCAATCCAGCTGCACCATAAGGAACAAATAAACATTCCCAATAATTTAATTGGAGATTTGAACCTCTTGAATGCTACTTTGTCTCCAACACATTGGAAAGCCCATTTAAATGAACAGTAAATTTATGAGTTTTCATTTATGATGGAGTTAGTTTGCTCCAGAATTGCTCTATTACTTCTTAGACCATTACCCTCTCACTCTTGGTTTCCAGCTCCCTTCACAATTCCCAACCAATAATCTCCTTCATATTTCCCACAGACCTGGGGTTTTTCATGTCTGCCACCTCCTTGTATACGCAAAAACCATGGTTTTCCATTTCTCTCTGTTTACTTCCTGGTCCTGAAATTCCATATCACTGCATATCTCTCAGACTCCTTACTCATTTTACTGACTAACCCTGGGGTTTTGCTGCTCTGTCTCATCCCTTGATATAACCTTTTTGCACACCTCAATGCACCTTTCTGACCCATCTAATTGTCTCTTCCTGGTATATTCCTTTCTGTCTTGATTATCTACTTCAATTGTTATCTAACAGCCTCATTTTAATGTAATTCTGTCTGACTTGGGTTTCCATGCCACTTCACCATTCACATGCCGCAGACTCCATCATATAATTCTCACTGACCTTGGACTACCCAATTATCTCACATAACACTGTCTTTTCTGGGTTTACACTTCATGGGGTTTCCACCTCATTTCACCACTCACTATATCTTCCCATTTTACTCTTTTCTGCCAGTTATTCCACATCTAACAGCCTTCTCCTGGTATAATCCTCCCGGACTCTGGGTTTTACCACAAATCACAACTGACATACATCAGCCTCCTTGATATAATTCTCAACAGCAATGTGTTCCCATATTTTCTCACATTTCACCATCTCTTCTTTGTATACATCTCTCTCACTCTGGGTTTCCACATCACTATCAGTCTCCTTCATATAATTCTCACTGACCCTGGACATTCCCATTATCTCATATAACACGGTCTCTCTTCCCTGTATAATTGTGTCTGGGTTTCCTCCTCAGTCAACCACTGACTGTCTCCTCCTATTATACTACTTTCTGCCCTTGTTTTTCCACTTCATTTCCCACCTAACCGCCTACTCCTGGTGCAATGCTCCTTGAGGCTGATGTTCCAAGAAGACAATTCTAGAACTAATCAACCGTACCATAGGAAACAAATAAAAATCCCCCTAACTCCCACTGAATTTTTATTTTGAACAACAGTTTGAGTTGTAACATTGCTTTTATTTTCATACTACGTAAAAAAAAAGTCCCACCACTAGCACCTCAGTAATTTCCCTCCCACTGTGTTAATATCTAAGTAACTAGAGAGATAGTTCCCAAGACCCTTCTGTCTATCTAAGTGTATTAATGGGCAATTATCATATTTTATTAAGTCTGCTCCCACTGGGGTAGACAGTAAGAAAAATCCTGAGGCTGCTCAGTGCAGTTTCAAAATAGCTCCTACAAGCCATTCAGGGAGGCAGAAAACTGACCCCCTCAACTGGAAAGCAAACGGAGTCTGTGACTGCATCACCTCTAGACACACTGTCACAGACTCCTACAGTAAGTATATTGTATTGAGCAGAACAGGAAACAGTCCAGAGTGATAAAACACAGATAAAGGGGAAGCATTGGGGTCCTCCTTCAGACCCCTGTTCTGCTTCCTTGTTGCTAAACACACATATACACACCTCCCTCTCTTTCAGAGGCACCTTTGGTGTTCACTGCATTGCACTTAGAGGAAGAGATTGTGTCTCTCTGCTCCATTATAACAGAGCAGCAGTCACATGACAGCATTATTATAGGGAACTTTCTCACCATAATGATTCTCATGACAAGGCACTATTACATTGTGTAAAAAAGAAACGCAGTTAATGTAACAATTTGAGATCCAGCTGGATTTACAACCTTCTGGCACTGAAAGGGTTGACAGCATCAGATGCAGATGCACAAACGCATTGATATAATGAAAGAATGAGTCCTTGGGGACCCAACTCTCCAGTTAATATATTATCATAATGGGAGAGAGTTGGGTGGGAGCGAATTTGCAGACTTAGGACCATTTCATCCACTGAATACAAGAGAGGTCTCCAATGGATTGCTTAGCAATGCACTGGAGCCCCCACTCAGCATTAAAGGGGTTGAAAGCCCCATGTAAATCAAACTGACTTTTTATGCTTCCTATGTTATGCAATAGGATTGCCACAGAATGGCTCTAGTTCTTAGTAAATCAGCCTGTCTCTGGGTTTTCACCTCATATCACAACGTACGTCTAACAGTCTCCTTATAATTCCCACTGACCATGGTCATCCCCATTCTATCACAAAATACTGACTCTTCCCTGTATACTACTCTGGGATTTCAAATCATTTTACTATGTTGATCTTCCTTTATACTCATTTACATTTGTGTCTTTCCACTTCATTTCCTATCTTATTGATACCACATGGTGTAATCCCTCTGACTGTGGATTTCCACCTCATATCACATGCCACATACTATCACCTCCTTCATATAATTTGAACGAGCCATGGATTCCCATATTATCTCACATTTCACTGCCCCTTCTCTACATACTCCTCACTTGATTCCCACCTTATGTCCTATCTAATTGTCTGTCTATTTATACTTCTTTCTCATGCTGCTTCTTCATCTCACTCTCACTTCATTGTATCCTCTTATATACACTCTGATCTTATGTTTCCACCCCTTTGTACATGTGATTTCCTATTGTTTTCACTATGGGTTTCTACATAGCTGATTTTTCTGTGACCCTCCAGGATTTCCAACTCTGTTCTCATCTTTTTAAGTATATTCCTCTGTAATTCACATTTTACATCTGCCTTGTACATATTGAAAAGCTTCTTTCAGGTATACATTTCCCAAACCCTGGGTTCCACCTCATGTCATATCTGAATGTTTCTACCTGTCTGACTCTAGGGGATGATTCACTAAGCGGTGACAAAGAGGTGGTAAAGTGTGGATGACTTCTCCAGTTTATCACTTCTCAATTCCTGTGTTATTCTATGAAGCATATGCACTAAGATTTCTTCAGCTTTGGAGATTTTAGTGCATTGGCTCTATAGAATAACATGGAACTGGAGAAGTGATAAACTGGAGAGGTCATCTCCACTTTATCACCTCTTTATCATCGCTTAGTGAATCTCCCCCTAGATTTCAACCTCATTTTAAATCTAAACACCTCCTTCAGATATAATCCTTTGAAATCCTGAGTACTACCTCATTTCACATATAAATATATTGTTCAGTTATATTCTTCCACCTCACGTTCCATCTAAAGGTCTCTTTCAGGTGTGTTTTCCTCTATAACTCCATTTTTTTGTCTCATTTCAAATCTAAATGTCTCTTTCAGGTATAGTCCTTTCAAATCAAAATATATCTTTCAGGTACACTCTTTTTTAATTTTATATCTTAATTTCAATTTCAGGTACATTTAAATGCCGCTGTTGTGAATACTACTCCATAACTCACATAACACTGTCTCCTACTGGTGTATTAGTCTTTGTCCATGGGTTTTCACCTCATTTCACTCCATTCTCCAAAGTGACCCTTGACTTCTACTTAGTTTCATAACTGACTCCATCTTATTGCATCATTACATGAGGCAAACCAGGATTTCCATAGAGGGGTTTCCAGAAATTAAAATCAGTTTACAAGGCCAATGAATAGAATTTAATCCTACATCCAAGACCACTAAATCTGTGTGTTCATAGACGAAGGTAAGAAACCTTTGCCTTCCCAGCTGTTGTAAGACTACAAATCCCATTATCTTAAGCTGGCTGACAGCTCACGGAGGATGACCAACAACAGTCATGGAGAGCAGGTTTCCCTTCTTTGGCAAAGTAATGTACACCAGCAGTGATGAGACCATGAATGATGTACTAGGCAGAATTGTAGAAATTCTTGGGCAAACCAATTGCACCCAAAGGGAAAAACAGAAATGTCCCTTGATTTATATGGCTTTAACCCTTTGAAAGCCAGAGAGGTTTCCAATGCACTATAAAGCAATAAAGTTTAAGCCCTCTCTTACATTGGGGGAGTTATAAGCCCCAGTTCATTTACTCCAGAATTACTCCAATTCTATTTAGTATATCAGCCTCCTTGCCTCTCTCTTCAGACGATAGGGGGTAAAAAGTGTGAGGAGAGGTTTCTGGGAATCCGCTTCTCAGTTTGCCTTTGTTTACTGGTGATTCATCTTATATCATTGGCCATCTCTGGGATTGGCGTTACCACTTCACTGAGGCTGATGTACTTAGTAGGACTGGAGCAATTCAACAAACAGCCAGCTGCACCATAGGGGACAGGTAAACACTCCCAAGGATTTACACAGGTAGCTTGCCCCCTTGTATGCTAGGTGGTATCCAATGCATTGCAAAGAAGTGTGTTGGAAGCCTCTAACACTCAAAGGGTAAAAAAAGCCAATTTATGAGGAGGCATTTGCCTAGGGGATTGGTTGTTGACTTCTACACTTTTCTTTCCCACCTACTGAGCCTCCTTCTCCCTGCTACTTTGTTCTTATACCTAGCTTGCCAACTAACCCCCACAAAATGGCTACCGTCAGGTACCTTTATCAGAACTATGAGGTTTCTACTACATATGCCGCGTGGGGGGGGGGGGTGCAGGTCCTTGGGGGAGCTCATGGCGTGGAGTTTTGTTTGTACTTGTTAGTTATTGTTCACTATATTGGTTTTTGCCTATGCATGGGGTGGCCGCCGACTGAGGGGTGTGGCGGAGGCATTGCTGATCCCACCTCAGGAGGGTGATGAAGATAGAGGGCCCAGGGGGATGTTGCATACTCCTTGCTTGCCACCATACCCTCTGGTCTCAGGCCAGCCTCATCTGTCTTTACCGCTAGTCCTCCCCTGTTAACATATTGCATGTCCCCCCTCTGGCACGACTGGCACCATTTGCAGATGTGGGGTTATGAGGGGTCCCCACTGTGCCTAATCTACTGCCCACCACGGGGGAGCATGGAGCTCTAAATATGAAGGACATACATTGTATAGTGACTGTTGAAATTCTCTTAATAAACAGTTATTTTAAAAAATAAAAAAACAATGGGAGAAGACTTAGTTAAAGATCCCAGGGCTGCTTTGTCTGGCCCCAAAATGCTTCCTATCAGCTCTCGTGAGGGAACAGAAAACTGTCTCAGCTGGAGCACAAAACTGAAGTCTGTGGATCTCAGCCACAAACTCATGGGCTGTATGTTCAGGCTCTATAGACCTGCTGTGTCTGGTTTTCAAGGCAAAAATTGAGGGTCTATGGGACGATGCACTGAGCAGGGAACTGTTTTGTGTGATTCAGTACAGATACACTGTGGGCGCACCATTCAAACCCCTGCTCTACTCCTCTGGTAGGATCACAAGGCAATCCTGGCATAACCGGTAGATCTGCCAATAGGACGACTATCACGATAGTTGCCCTTTAAACTGATAGTAATGTTTCACAAAAACAGCAGCTCCAATTACTCTTCATAGTATTTGAGCCATAGAGAGTGTTATTTCATTACTGTGAGCGTTGTAGTTCAAGAGTAACTGAATGATAAAGTTTCCCTCTCCCTCCCCTTTTACCTAGTGTAAGTCCCCACTCCTCAGATGTGGAATCCAGTCCCTAGACCAGACAGCTCACATCAAGGGTCAATATTCTTACTGTGAGAACAATGAAAATCCTGCCCCCCCTTGACAGGCTTTTCAGCTTTTTCCCTTATCTTAATTGAAGATTGTCCCTCTATGCAATCTACCTGGACACTCCCTGCTGCTCTGAGGTGAACAGTGTTACATCAGTAAAAGGGGCAGGAGGGGAATACTTTATCATTCAATTACTTTTGAACTACAACTCTGACAGAATTGAAATAACACTCTCCAAGGCCTAAATACTATGAAGATTAATTAGAGCTGCTTTTATTATGAAACATTACTATCCCTTTAAATAAATGGGAATGCTGTGAATTTCTATTTGGCCCCTATGGAACAGTTGGTTTGTTTCAGAAATGTTCCAGCTCTTCTTTGTACATCAGTCTCTCTAACATAAAATGATGTGTTATTTATCACCTATCTGCCCTTTAGTCTGCACACTTCCTGCCTTCCAACTCTCTATTCTCTCCCTTAACCTTCATTGTACACCACACCACCAGCACCACCATGCCTCTTCTAGACTGGTCATGGGCCATGTGCAGCTCTAATGCCAATCATCATCCTCAGACACCCAACAACAGTAGCTGTATATTCACGTATTATAAATCAGTGGTTCTCAAACATTTTGCTGAGGCTTAACCCTATTCTTTCAAATGAAATCCTTATGGAAGCCTAAAATTTAACCCTAACATTGCCTTTACAACTTCTCTAACATTTGAATGTTCCAGCAAAGTATTAGGCTAAAATGTATCAAGTAACAGATACAATCTGATAATAATCTTTTGAATGCAAAATGCCTGTGCAACACACTGCTTCTCAATGTGTTGCAAACCCCTGGAGTGCCAGAGAGGTATTTAACCCTTTGAGTGCAAAACAATGCATTCTGTACCATTCTGGCACTCAAAGGGTTAATATATTGCAGAGCAATTCATTGGATACCTTTCTGACACTCAAAGGGTTAAAGGGCCTAAGTCATAGTCCTTAATACAAAGGATATGTAACAAAACAAAAATTGTGCAATGCTGAATATGCCACATGACTTAAAGGGCCTTATGTTCAACAGAAAAGTGGAGATGTTTTGAGGCAAACCAACGGTGCCATAGGGAACAATTATATATTGAATACAGAAAATGTCAGACTTACCTCAGGGCCAGATTTACATCCCAGGTGCCCTTAGCACTACCAATGGCCACACCCACACTCCTCACATGACACCCCCCCATTCCATCCACTGTGTCCTGGCACAGAAAATACCATTAACTTATAACAAGCAAGAATAAAAAAAAAGCTTTGACCACTTGGATGCTAGAAAGAGCTCCAAAGGGGTTAAATAATAGCCTGTAAATGGGCATAAAATTGCTGCAGGGAAACTGAGATTGTTCTGACCACACCCACAATTCACATTGCAGAGCTCTAGGTAGTTGCCTTCTCTGCCTATTGGGAAACTGGCCCTGGCTGATTTCGAGATTCAGGTGAATTCGACTGTGGGACAAATAAAAATGTTCAAAATTCACTTTAATTTAAATGAGGTTTTTAACTCCTTGATTTCTAGAGAGCAATGCATTGGAAACCTCACTAGCTTTCAAGGGGTTAAAAGTAAAGCAACTGGAATTTTATTTTCCCCTAAGGTGCTGTGGTTTTGCCCTAAAATTACATTTTTATCTTGATCAAAGGGCCGAGAACCACACCTACTTTATCTGTAATGTACCACTATCCAGCATTACTCAGATTTGTTCCACTGAGAGTCTTCCTGGTGTTCCATGGATCCCAGTGTGAGAGATACTGTTCTAGACCCTGAGATTCCCCCATGATTTACCCCTTGCTGCTGCCTACTCCAAATAAACCTGCCATGTGAAGGCCAAGCTTCTGTATGATTTATGTAAACAAAAAGCACTTTGAGCAAAGCATGTCTCCTGTAAGTAGATTAGCAGGAATATCTCAGGATACAATTCCCTATTCTGTCTGTACCAACGCCTCCTCTTCCTGACAGGGGCCAAACATCAGACTCAGTATAGCCTTTTAATTCTTTCAGATCTTAGATATACATAGGGCATTTAGCTGCATTAAACCCCCCTACACTCTCCAGCTCTAAATATAATTTCTATGATGCAAAGCATTCCTGGAGAGAGCCACACACATATCTACTGGGAGGGTGAGCAACATATGGCTATCCAGATATAGGCTGGCTGAGGTTGAGTGGATTTGGAGTCCAACAGCTACTGGAAAGCCACAGGTTGTATAGACCTTTCTGAAAGGAAATCACCACCTGGACACTTTTTTATAAAGTACATTCAATGTTCACTAGTGCTCCATGCAACTTGCGATGAATTAGAGACATCTCTAGTATCCATGATCTTAAAAATTCCATTCAAATAAGCTTTTATTGATCCATATGGTGC